>CM069143.1:65953100-66150600 GCA_035221665.1 Okamejei kenojei | reverse complement strand
GCAGTGGAGGCCAAGTCACTGGATGGATTTAAGAGAGAGTTAGATAGAGCTCTAGGGGCTGGTGGAATCAAGGGATATGGGGAGAAGGCAGGCACGGGTTATTGATTAGGGGACGATCAGCCATGATCACAATGAATGGCGGTGCTGGCTCGAAGGGCCAAATGGCCTCCTCCTGCACCTATTTTCTATGTTTCTATGTTTATCTATGTTTAGTACATGTTTACACGTTTCCCTTTCCCCTGACTAGTCTGAAGAAGGGTCCCAACTCGAAACACCGCCCGTTCCTTCCCTCCAGAGACGCTGCCTGTCCCGCTGAGTTACCCCAGCTTTTTGTGTCTACATGATTACAATTGGTCCATTTACACTGTATCGATACAAGATAAGGGAATAACGTTTAGTGCAGGTAAAGCCAGCAAAGTCCGATCAAGGATAGTCCGAGGGTCACCAATGAGGTAGATAGTAGTTCATGACCGCTCTCTGGTTGTGGCAGGATGATTCAGTTGCCTGATAACAGCTGGGAAGAAACTGTCCCTGAATCTGGAGGTGTGCGTTTTCACCTTCTGCCCGATGGGAGAGGGGAGAGGAAAATCCGTTTGACTTCAGACTGGTTATTAGAATAAAATAAAAAAGGCAGCCCAAATTTAAGAGAAAAATAAATGGGAGGATTAGAGGATGAAGCAGCCGTTTGATCCAACAGCACCATTGAACACTGCTAGTTCCTCAGAAGACTAATGCCCCTGTCCTCCCTGGTGGAATAAAACTGGGTGAAAAAAAGGTTTTACCTTCCACTACCTACAGCCTCCGGCAACCACCTTCAACTAGCATCGCAACCGGCTTCGGCTAAAAAATTACCGATTTTTAAAACGGCAATCTATTTTTAGTCGCGGCAGGTTTTGAATTTTTTGAAATAATCGCCCTAACATAGAAGAAGCGGAAACCACTTTCAACCGTTAGGGAGACTGACAAAAACCTCCGGGAACCGCACGGAAACCTTGGGTGGGGCGCAAAGTCCCCAGAGGGTGTCCGTTCAGGCTTCCTAAAAGTGGGACAGGGGCAAAAGGAAGGCCTCTGTAAATCCTAAATTGTTTCCAGTGAGTGGGATAGTGCTAGTGTATGGGGCGGTCGCTGGTCGACGCAGGCTCAGCGGACACTGAGGCATTTTTCCATGCTGTACCTCCAAAGTCTAAAATTCTAAAGAAAGCATTCCTCCTTTTTCCCACCTTGATCAGTGGCACATCCGTGGGGTTGCTGCCTTACAACGCCAGAGACCAGGGTTCGATCCTGGGTAGACATAAAAATGCTGGAGACACTCAGCGGGTGAGGCAGCATCTACGGGGAGAAGGACTAGCCGACCCGAAACGTCGCCTATTTCCTTCTCTCCATAGATGCTGCCTCGCCCGCTGAGTGTCTCCAGCATTTTTTGTCTACCTGCGATTGTTCCAGCATCTGCAGCTCCTTCTTAAACAGGGTTCGATTCTGACTACGGAGTTTGTACATTCTCATTGTGACCAGCGTGGGTTTTCTCCGGGTGCTCCGGTTTCCTCCCACACTCCAAAGACGTGCGGGTTTGCAGGTAAAGTGGCTTGGTGTAAAGGTCAATTGTCCCGAGTGTGTGTAGGATAGTGTTCGCTGGTCGGCACAGACTCGGTGGGCCGAAGAGCCTCCTTCCGTACTGTATCTCTAAACTAAACTAAAGCGGGTGACTTCTTAGCAACGTAGAAAATAGGTGCAGGAGTAGGCCATTCGGCCCTTCGAGCCAGCACCGCCATTCAATATGATCACATCCAACAGTGCGCCGTTCCTGCTTTTTCCCCATATCCCTTGATTCCGTTAGCCCTAACAGCAAAATCTAGCTCTCTTTTGAAAAAAATCCACTGAATTGGCCTCCACTGCCTTCTGCGGCAGAGAGTTCCACAGATTCGCAACTCTCTGGCTGAAAAGGCTTTTCCTCATCTCAGTCCTAAATGGCCGACCCCTTATTCCTGGGTATTCCTTGGCACTTATCCATAAATACATTGTCCTTGAGAAAGGCTGCTGGGCCTTGTTAATATTGTTTGTATGAGACACAAAATATCAACCAATCCACAGACTCACAGCTCTCTGTGAGAAAAAGTGTTTCCTCATCTCCGTTCTAAATGGCCGACCCGTTATTCTTAAACTGTGACCCCTGGTTCTGGACTCCCCCAACATGGGGAACATTTTTCCTGCATCTACCCTGCCCAATCCCTTAAGAATTTTACATGTTTCTTAAGATGTTTCTATAGATATATAAGATTGCGACTATTTGGAATAGATATTTTTTCTGCAACTGGAACTGTGGGGAAATAAAAGGGTTAATCTCACTGCATTGAAAGTCGGGCATGCGAGTTGCAGTTCAGACTCAACAGAGGAATGAAGTGGTTTCAGGATCAGAGCAAAGCTAAAGCTGAACGCTGAGCGCTGGATTAGGAGTGACGTTGTTACAGCAAATTCAAGAGTGTGATGCCTGTAATTTAAACAAGTCAAGTCAAAGGGTCAAAGAGTCAAAAGAGTTTATTGTCGTGTGTCCCTGACAGGACAATGACATTCTTTCTTTGCATAGCACAACAGAACATAGTAGGCATTGACTACAGTTATATACGTAAATACACACATTAATTAATAAATTAATAAAGTGCAAATAACAGATGGAAGGGTATTAATGTTCAGAGTTTTGTCCGAGCCAGGTTTAATAGCCTGATGGCGGTGGGGAAGTAGCTATTCCTGAACCGGGTCGTTGCAGTTCTCAGGCTCCTGTACCTTCTACCCGAAGGTAGCGGGGAGATGAGTGTGTGGCCAGGGTGGTGTGGGTCCTTGATGATGCTGCCAGCCTTTTTGAGGCAGCGACTGTGGTAGATCCCCTCGATGGAAGGAAGGTCAGAGCCGCTGATGACTGGGCAGTGTTTACTACTTTTTGTAGTCTTTTCCTCTCCAGGGCACTCAAGTTGCCGAACCAAGCCACGATGCAACCGGTCAGCAAGCTCTCTACTGTGCACCTGTAGAAGTTAGAGAGAGTCCTCCTTGACAGACCGACTCTCCGTAATCTTCTCAGGAAGTAGAGGCGCTGATGAGCTTTCTTAATAATTGCATCTGTGTTCTCGGACCAGGAAAGATCTTCACAGATGTGCACGCCCAGGAATTTGAAGCTCTTGACCCTTTCAACCTTTGACCCGTTGATATAAACAGGACTGTGGGTCCCCATCCTGCTCCTTCCAAAGTCCACAATCAGTTCCTTGGTTTTAGCTGGAGTTGAGGGCCAGGTTATTGTGCTGGCTCCATATGGACAGTTGCTCGATCTCTCTTCTGTACTCTGACTCATCCCCATCAGTGATACATCCCACAACAGTGGTGTCGTCAGCGAACTTGATGATGGATTTCGCACTGTGACTGGCTACGCAGTCATTAGTATAGAGTGAGTACAGCAGGGGGCTGAGCACGCAGCCTTGAGGTGCTCCCGTGCTGATTGTTATCGAGTCTGACACATTTCCACCAATACGAACAGTCAAGTTTATTCGTCACATACACATACGGGATGTGCAGTGAAATGAAAAGTGGCCGTGCTCGCGGACTTTGTGCAAAAACCAAACAAACAAACAAACAAACTACCAACAGAATGGAACAGAATCACATGTTCTTTTCCATATTAAATATTGTGTCGATATTGTGGTGCAGTAAGTTAGTCCCTGGTGAGATAGGCGTTTACAGTCCGAATGGCCTCTGGGAAGAAACTCCTTCTCATCCTCTCCGTTCTCACAGCATGACAACGGATGCGTTTGCCTGACCGTAGCAGCTGGAACAGTCCGTTGCTGGGGTGGAAGGGGTCTCCCATGATCTTATTGGCCCTGGAGTTGCATCTCCTGATGTATAGTTCCTGCAGAGGGGCGAGAGAAGTTCCCATAGTGCGTTCGGCCGAACGCTCCACTCTCTGCAGAGCCTTCCTGTCCTGGGCAGAGCAGTTCCCAAACCAGATTGTAATGTTTCCGGACAAGATGCTTTCCACAGCCGCTGAGTAGAAGCACTGGAGGATCCTCGGAGACACTCTGAATTTCCTCAATTGCCTGAGGTGGTAAAGGCGCTGCCTTGCCTTACTCACGAGTGCTGCAGCGTGCGATGTCCATGTCATATCCTCAGAGATGTGGACTGCCAGGTATTTAAAGCAGCTCACCCTATCCACAGTATCCCCATTTATCCTCAATGGTGTGTACGTCCTCGGATGATGTGCCCTCCTAAAGTCCACGATCAGCTCCTTCGTTTTTTTGATGTTCAAGAGGAGGCTGTTGTCCTGACACCAGAGTGCCAGATCAGCCACCTCCTCCTGGTAGGCCTTCTCATCGTTGTCTGAGATCAGGCCTACCGTTGTCTGAGATCAGGTGTCATCAGCAAACTTGATTATCGAGTTGGAGCTGAAACTAGCCACACAGTCATGTGTGTACAGGGAGTACAATAGGGGGCTGAGGACGCAACCCTGGGGGGATCCTGTGCTCAGGGTGAGGGACTTTGATGTATTTCCTCCCATATTGACTACCTGGGGCCTGGGAGTGAGAAAGTCCAGGACCCAGGCACACAGGGGGGTGTTGAGCCCTAATGTGTTTCTTCACCAGCCTCTCAAAGCATTTCATGACTACCGAGGTGAGGGCCACTGGTCGGTTGTCATTCAGACAGGCTGGGGAGGCATTCTTTGGTACAGGTACAATGGTGGATTTTTTGAAGCAGGCAGGGACTACGGACCTGTCCAGGGAGAGGTTGAATATTGTAGTGAGCACCGGAGCTAGCTGCGTAGCACAGGACGCAAGTACTCGCCCCGCGATGCCATTGGGACCTGCAGCTTTCCTCGCATTCACCCGTGTCAGAGCCCTCCTCACACCGTGCTCGGACAGCGAGAATGTGTGGTCATTCCTCCCTCCAGCTTCGTTAGCCAGCCCGCTGGCGGTATTGTCGATAGTCGGCAGACCTGGGGTGGAGTTGACCGTCTCGAACC
This sequence comes from Okamejei kenojei, assembly GCA_035221665.1. NCBI lineage: Eukaryota > Metazoa > Chordata > Chondrichthyes > Rajiformes > Rajidae > Okamejei > Okamejei kenojei. The sequence continues at coordinate 66,145,604 of CM069143.1, read as the reverse complement.
GAGTGTAAAAAGAGTTCAGGACGTCAGCTAGGGAGGTGCCGGCACTTGCGGATGAGGGTGGGGTGCTCCGGTAGTTGGTTACAGCCCGTAGCCCCTGCCACAGGCGTCTGGTGTCCTGCTGCTCCATATGTGACTCCATCTTGTCCCTGTACCTCCTTTATGCGTCCTTCACTGCCCTTCGCAGTCGGTAGGACTCTACCTTGTAGACGTCCATGTTTCCTGATGCCAGGCCCGTGTTGTAGGCAGCGGTGCGAGCATTCAAGGCAACGCGAACCGAACTGTCCACCCAGGGTTTTAGATTCGGAAAGATGCTAACCCTCACCGTGGGGACGATGTGGTCGGTTGTTGTTGCGATGAAGTCCGTGACTGCTTCTGTGAACTCACTGACGTCGCTGGAACTTGCTTGGAACATATTCCAGTCGACATCGCTCAGTGCATCTTGCAGCATGGCCTCTGACTGGTCGGACCACCGCTTCACGTCCCTCGTCACTGCCGCTTCCCGAACTATCCTCTGTTTATACTCCGGCAGCAGGAAAATGGCAGCATGGTCGGATTTTCCTAGGGGAGGGAGTGAAACGGCCTTGTAGCCCTTCCGGAACGGAGTATAGCAGTGGTCCAATGTTCTTTCCCCCCTGGTGGTGCACGTGATGTGCTATCGAGGCAATTAAACCGCTACGCAGAGGGTGGTGGGTGAGGCAGATACGATAGTGGCGTTTAAGAGGGGCGGCACGGTGGCGCAGCGGTAGAGTTGCTGCCTCACAGCGCCAGAGACCCGGGTTGGATCCTGACTGCGGGTGCTGTCGGTGTGGAGTTTGTACGTTCTCCCCGTGACCTGCGTGGGTTTTCTCCGTTACTTGGTTTCGTGGGATTGTAAATTGTCCCCTATTGTGTGTGTAGGATAGTGTTTGTGTGAGGGGATCGCTGGTCAGAACGGACTTGTTTTTCAGACTGATTTAACATGAATCTGAGGCGCATTTTTTTCACACAGAGGGTGGTGAGCGTGTGGAACGAGTTGCCAGAGGAGGTAGTTGAGGCAGGAACAATAACGACATTAAAAAGACACTTGGACAGGTACCTGGATAGGAACGGTGTAGCGGGATATGGGCCAAATGCAGGCAAATGGGACTCGCTTAGATGAGCATTTGGGCAAGCATGGTGGAATTGGGCCGAAGGTCCAGTGAATTTAATTTATTCTTTCTTGAAGAAGCCTGGAGTTCAAGACATCTTGGTCAGCATGGACGAGTTGGGCCGAAGGGCCTGTTTCCGCACTGCATGACTCTGTGAGCCTATTACTCAGCGGGTCAGGCAGCATCTCTGGAGGGTGCGGGAAGGAACTGCAGGTGCTGGTTTAAACACAGAATGCTGGAGTAACTCAGCGGGTCAGGCAGCATCTCTGGAGGGAATTGCTGGGTGACGTTTCAGATCAGGACCCATCTTCAGACTCGATGATGCTGCCCGACCTGAGAATTACTCCAGCACTTTGTGTCTTACTCAGGATTTCAGCATCTGCAGTTCCTTTGGGCTTATTTTTCCCTTTGTTTGATGGGAGAGGGCGAAATATGAGTGACTCCAATAACTACTGCTATCTCAAAAATAATTCTTGATGGATTCTTCGATGAAATGTCACCTCTGGATCATTCTAAAATAACACTTTAAATGGGTGGCACGGTGGCGCAGATGCTTTTCAGAGTTGCTGCTTTTCAGCCCCAGAGACCCGGGTTCAATCCTGGCTACCGGTGCTGTCTGTACGGAGTTTGCACGTTCTCCCCGTGACCTGCGTGGGGTTTTCTCTGAGATCTTCGGTTTCCTCCCACACTCGAAAGACGTGCAGGTTTGTAGGTTAACTGGCTTGGTATAAGCGTAAATTGTCCCCAGTGGGTGTAGGATAGCGTTAGTGTGTGGGGATCGCTGGTCGACGCGGGCCTAGTGGGCCGAAGGGCCTGTTTCCACCCTATATCTCTAAACTAAACTCAACTAAACAAAACAATGGAGTATTGACGTGTAGAAGGGAACTGCAGATGCTGGTTTAAGTCAAAGATGGACACTAAAAGCTGGAGTAACTCAGCGGGGCAGGCAGCATCTCTGGATTGAAGGAATGGGTGACGTTTTGGGTTGAACGCCCTTCTTCGGGCTGAAGATTATTCGTTATTTTTAAAAGTTGAAAGATGTTTTTAATTTTTCAAAATACTTTTGATGTGTTTACAACCAAATACTGTAGGTGTTTATAATTATTATGATGTGTTTGAGAATATGTTTTCACACTTCTATAACTGGTTTAACAGCATCACCCTTTATTTTGTGTGGATGTTTGGGAATGTATTTGAATTATTTCTGAATTCGTAGGAGGTTTGGCAGTCTTTGACGGTTCTGGCTATGTTTGAGATTCAGGATGGGGTTTGGTCTGGCAACCCAATGTATTGGCCTTACGATGTGGGATGTATTAGGGATTGCGGTGGGGAGGCTCAGCTGTTTACAATCTTTAATAACAATCGAGTTGAGAGGACTGAGTGTATCCAAGTTTAGTTTAGTTTAGAGATACAGCGCGGAAACAGGCCCTTTGGCCCACCCAGTCCGCGCCGACCAGCCATCCCCGCCCACTAACACTATCCTACACACACTGAGGACAATTTACATTTACACCAGGCCAATTAACCTACAAACCTGCACGTCTTTTGGAGCGTGGGTGGAAACCGAAGATCTCGGCGAAAACCCACGCGGGTCACGGGAAGAACGTGCACGCTCCGTACAGACAGCACCCGTAGTCGGATGGAACCCGGGTCTCTGGCTCTGTAAGGCAGCAACTATACCGGCTGCATAGATGGTTGTTTTATTTGGAGTTTGTAATGTCTAATATCCCGATGGTTGTAAGTCAGATCTGACCCGAAGCATTGCCTATCCATATTCACCAGAGATGCTGCCTGACCTGCTGAGTTGCTCCAGCAGTTTGTGTCTTTTTTTTTTGGTAAGCCAGCATCTACCAAGCTCAGGCTCAGCGATCGTTTCGCTGAACACCTCCGCTCCGTCTGCCTAAACCTACCAGATCTCCCGGTTGCTAAGCACTTTAACTCCCCCTCCCATTCCCAATTTGACCTTTCTGTCCTGGGCCTCCTCCATTGCCAGAGTGAGGAACAGCCCCTCATATTTCGCTCGGGCAGCTTACACCCCAGCGGTGTGAACATTGACTTCTCTAACTTCAAGTAGCCCTTGCTTTCCCTCTCTCTCCATCCCTCTCCCTTTCCCAGTTCTCCGTCCAGTCTGACTGTCTCCGACTACATTTTATCTCTGTTTGTTTTGTCGTTACCTTCTGCCAGCTAACAACGATCTAGTCTGAAGAAGGGTCTCGACCCGAAACGTCGCCTAACTCCTTCGCTCCTTAGATGCTGCTGCACCCGCTGAGTTTCTCCAGCTTTTTGTGTAACCAACGATCTATTCTACATTTGCCTTGATCTCCATTCCCTTTGTCTTGCTTTCACGCCTTACACTTCCTTATCTATGTACAGTATCTCCCTCTCTCTTGACTCTCAGTCTATAGAAGGGTGACGACCTGAAACGTCACCCATTCCCTCTCTCCATAGATGCTGCCTGTCCCGCTGGGTTACTCCAGCATTTTGTGTTATCTGGCCCCATTCCCTCCCTCGATTCTGCTCCGTCAAAAACATACCGGGTTTCCTCGTTGCAATCGGATGCGTGATGAGGAAAAGGCCTCAACAAGGAATACTGTGCCGTGCAGACGATGCCGGGGCGGGAGATTGCAACCTTCACGTGGTCTGCCCTGCTTCGACGAATGCAATCCACCTGGCGTCCACAAACAGAAGATCAAACAGAACAAGTTGTCTTCCAACTTTAGGCTGCGCACGCCACACGCAAGGCAGAGAAGCAGGAGAAGCAGCAGACAATGGGCAGAATGTCCAAGGTGGTGAATCTGCGGAACTCTCTGCCACAGAAGGCAGTGGGGGCCAATTCTCTGGATGTTTTCAAGAGAGAGATAGATTTATGAGGCCCCCCTCGGTCATGACTGACCATGGGTGATGCATCCTGGTCGGATGCAAGCCTGGGCGATGTCATGTGGAGGACAGGCAGCACGTCCCCCCCTCTCCACGTCGCTGATCGATCCAAAGGAACAGCGGGGCCGTTACAGTCTGGCACCAGCGCCGTCGCAGGAGCTGCCAGAGCGAGTTTGTAGACAACGGCGAACTGCCTTAGGGGCTCCGACTCCGGATTTTCTTGAGGTTTACTCCTGGAGCCTTTTCCATGACTGGATATGGCCACAAGGCAGTGGAGGTCTTAAATCAGAGTTTTCCTTCTCCTAGATGGACTGCCTTCCCAGGCTGACGAGCCCCGTCTGCCCGAGACTCGTGGGGGCGGGAGCGTCTACCTTCCCGTGCAGGTCTGTAGCACCTGCCCACTGCCCAAGTAGATAGATTTAGCTCTTAGAGAATCAAGGGATGTTGGGAGAAAGCAGGAATGGGGTACTGATTTTCAGCCATGATCTGGTGAGAAGGAATGGGTGATGTGGACTGAAGAATGGTGTCGACCCGAAACGTCACCCATTCCGTCTCTCCAGAGATGCTGCCTGTCCTGCTGAGAAACTCCAGCATTTTGTGTCTATCCATGATCAAGGAACGGTGGAGCCCACAATGGTCCATTGTTGACTGTGGGGCAGATTTTGTTTACTTAAGAGCTACTATGTGGAAGCAGGCCCTTTGGCCCACCGTGTCCACACCGACCGGCGATCCCTGAACACACTGACACTATCCTACACACACTAGGGACAATTTACAATTTATAGACGCCAATTAACCTGCAAACCTGCAGGTCTTTGGAGTGTGGGAGGAAACTGGCGCACCCTGGTCACGGGGAAGAGGTACAAACTCCGTGCAGACAAGCTGGATTCCCGTAGCCAGGATCTCTTTCGCTGAGAGGCCGCGACTCCAGCGCTGCTCCGCCGTGCCGTCCCTGGTCATGCCGATTTATACAGACAGTGAAACTCAACAGGACGACAGTGAAACCAGCACGACGACTTGGGTGGGGGGGCGGGACAGAGAGAGAGAGAGAGAGGGGACGCACGGGTCCGCGAAGTTAGAGAAGTCAATACTCATACCCCTGGGGTGTCAGGGAGTGGAGGTGTCTGGATGTCTTGCTGAAAGAGCCGTAGTCCGCGCGCCCGGTCTCCTCGTGCGGCAAATTCTAGCATGGTTCAGCTTTGATGAGACTTGTCTTGCATCACTTGTGATCTGTGTGTGTACGGGTCCTAGTCCTACTGTGTACTGTGCCAGGAAGATGATCAATTGCCAGGGCGTTCCATTTGGTAGAACGCTTAAATGCCGCTTGTTCCCTTTCCGCCGGCTACCTGCACACGTGCACGCATGCCACGCACATCTCTCCCACACCGAGTCATAGATTCAAAGAGCTGTGCAGCGCAGATACAGGCCCTTCGGCCCACCGCGTCCATGCCGTCCACTCATCCCTCTCGCCCGCATTGATTCCATATCCCTCCCCCTCCCATCCCCCGCTTATCCAACTGCCGATCCAGATGTCTCTTAATCTTTGTGTAAAAAGGAACTGCAGATGCTGGTTTACAGCGAGGACAGACACCAAATGCTGGAGTAACTCAGCGGGACAGGCAGCATCTGTGGAGAGAAGGAATGGGTGACGTTTCGGGCCAAGGCCCTTCTTCAGACTGAGAGTCAGGGCGAGGGAAACGAGGGTTATGGGAAGGTACAGATGAAAGCAGAGCCTACATCCATCACCCTCCAGGCACTCTGAGTGAAGAAGGGCTTTAGTTTTCAGTCTTTTAGTTTTAGATATACAGCACAGAAGCAGGCCCTTCGGCCCACCGGGTCCGCACTGACCAACGATACCCGCACATTAATACTATCCCACACCCACTAGGAACAATTTACACACACACCAAGCCAATTAACCTGCAAACCTGCACGTCTTTGGAGTGTGGGAGGAAACGGAAGATCTCGCAGAAAACTCACGCAGGTCACGGGGAGAACGTGCAAACTCCGTACGGACAGCGCCCGTAGTCAGGGTCGAACCCGGGTCTCCGGCGCTGTGAGGCAGTAGCTCTACCGCTGCGCCCCCGCGACCGCCCTGGAATGTTTGTGGCAACCTCTCTATTTGTTTCGAGCTTATTCTCAGCTTTCCTGTAACGTGGTGCCCAGGCTTACACACAATATTTAGGGGCGGCACGGTGGCGCAGCGGGTAGAGCTGCTGCCTCACAGCGCCAGAGACCCGGGTTCGATCCCGACTACGGGTGCTGTCTGTACGGAGTTTGCACGTTCTCCCCGTGACCTGCGTGGGTTTTCTGCGGGATCTTCGGTTTCCTCCCACACTCCAAAGACGTGCAGGTTTGCAGATTAATTGGCTTGGCGTAAATATAAATTGCCCCTAGTGTGTGTGGGACAGCGTTAGCGTGCGGGGATCGCTGGCCGGCGCGGGCTTGTCTTTCAGACAGATTTAACGGGAATCTTAGGCCCGTTTATTTTCACACAGAGGGCGGGGAGTGTGCGGAACGAGTTTCCAGGGGAGTTAGCTGTGGCAGGAACAATAACGACATTAAAAAGACACTTGGACAGCTACTCGATGGGCCGAAGGGCCTGCTTCCACGCTGTATCCCCAAACTCAAACTAAATGAGGCCTAAATGAAGACATCATTTTGTGGCATATGTAGTTCAAATTGCAGCTGTAACAAAGCTGGGTGGTAATTAAAATCAGGGGCCTATGCACTGGATATACTCTCCTGATTTTAACACGCTGTGGAACCCATTAAATGGTGGCAACAATACTGAATGGAAAATCAATTATTATTTAGATTTTGCTTGACCCATCAAACGAAGTGTCAAGACTGGGTGATCTTGCATTCATCTGCAAGAATAATTGCCACCTTCCCCCCTATCGTTAATCATCGCCTGCCTCTCTGATGTCACCAATTCTCCGGCTTTCTCGACCGGTGGCAAACGTATTTATTGTCTCTCGGGCAATTACTGTGCTGATCTCGGGGTGAGTGGGGATTGACAAGGTTGGCAATGGGGCTGCGTTGTTCTTTAGGGCGTCTGAAGAAGGGGTGTCGACCCCGAAACAGCCGCCCACTCCTTCTCTCCGTGAGATGCTGCCGCTCCCGCCGAGTTACTCCGGCACCTTCGTTGGTAATCACCTCCGCCTCGGAGATGTTCCGGGTTCCGCCTTGTTCTATGTTCTACCTGTGGCTTCGTTTAGCTTAGAGATACAGCGTGGAAACAGGCCCCATCGGCCCATCGAGTACGAGTCCGGAGACTGTCAAAGCCGCCACAGACAGACAAACATAAAAACAGCTTTTTTTCCCCACCCCGAGTAATATCTCTACTCAATAAACAAAGGTCTGTAGCCTTCCTTAGAAACATAGAAACATAGAAACAAAGAAAACAGGTGCAGGAGGAGGCCATTCAGCTTTTTTATAACAGCTTTTTTATAATCTCCTTCATTCTTTCTATGTTATCCCAATTTCGCATCCAGTGCCTACACAGTCGGGGCAATTTACAGAGGGACAATTAAACCTCTGCATGTCTTTGGGATGTGGGAGGAAACCGGAGCACCCAGAGGAAACCCACGCGGCCACAGGGATAACTTGCAAACTCCATACAGACAGCACCGGAGATAGAAACATAGAAACATAGAAAATAGGTGTAGGAGGAGGCCATTCGGCCCTTCGAGCCAGCACCGCCATTCATTGTGATCATGGCTGATCATCCCCAATCAATTACCCGTGCCTGCCTTCTCCCCATATCCCTTGACTCCACTAGCCCCTAGAGCTCTATCTAACTCTCTCTTAAACCCATCCAGTGACTTGGCCTCCACTGCCCTCTGTGGCAGTGAATTCCACAAATTCCCTTTGCTCAGGTATTTTATTTAATTCACATGTTTAAACTATAATATTTTATTATGGATGTTTTCATGTTTTCATGTTTTATTCTTAATTGTTACTGTATGTCGTGTTGTTACTTGCGAGCGGAGCACCAGGGCAAATTCCTTGTATGTGAACAGACTTGGCCAATAAACGTATTCATTTCATTCATTTACACTAGGGATAGCTTACAATTTTACTGAAGCCAATTAACCTACAAACGTGCATGTCTTCGGAGTGAGGGAGGAAACCGGAGCGCCTGCAGAAACCCCACGCAGGTCATGGGGAGAACCCACAAACTCCGTACAGACAGCACCCGTAGTCAGGATCATGTTCTCCAGAGATGCTGCCTGACCTACTGAGTCACTCCAGCACTTAGTGTATAAGAAAGAACTGCAGATGCTGAAAAAAATCGAAGGTAGACAAAAATGCTGGAGAAACTCAGCGGGTGAGGCAGCATCTATGGAGTGAAGGCATAGGTGACGTTTCAGAGTCTGAAGAAGGGTCTTGACCCGAAACGTCACATATTCCTTCGCTCCACAGATGCTGCCTCACCCGCTGAGTTTCTCCAGCATTTTTGTCTACCCAGGACTTAGTGTATGTCTTTTTGTAAACCAGCATCTGCAGGAATCTTGCTTCTACAACCTGAACGGTCTCGACCCGAAACGTCACCCCCTTCCTGAACTCCAGAGATGCTGCCCGTCCCGCCCAGTTACTCCAGCATTTTGGTGAACGTTTTTTTCTGTCAGCCAGCATCTGCCGTTCCTCGTTTCCACAACCCATCTCCTTTCTGCGCTGAGGGTTCCTTCATCTTCACAGTGTTTTAATCAGTGCCCTGAGCTTCTGTCGTTGTCGAGTGTTTGTGCGCAGCGGAGGGGCTTGGTGAAGCATGGGAATCTGCGAGCGTGTCGCTACATTCAGGAGTGCGTGTGCGGAATCGTTCCAAAACGGAGCCATCGCCAGATGTCGCTGGCTCGCTGCCATCCCTGGTTTCAACTGCGTGAACCAGCGCGGAGGTTGTCACTTGATAGACAGCTTCCCTCATCGACTGATGCTCTTTGCAATTTGGAACCTTCCCGGATCAGGAGGCTGCTTCGTAGAACGTAGAAGGGTGGGTCGGAGCTCGCCACGGTTCTCGGGACGCGCCCGGGGTGGGGGGGAAGGGGGGGTGGGGGAGGCCGACGAGAGCAAGTGTGTGCAGGAAGGATCCGCAGATGGTGGTTTTACACCGAAGATAGACCCACAAAATGCTGAGTAACTCAACGGGACAGGCAGCACTTCCGGAGAGAAGGAATGGGCGACGGTTCGGGCCTGAAGAAGGGACTCGACCCGAATCGTTGCCCATTCCTTCTCTCCAGAGATGCTGCCTGTCCCGCTGAGTTACTCCAGCTTTTTGTGTCCATCTTCGAGATCACAGAGGGTCCTGGCGTTGGTGGGGGCCTGTGGCCACGTGCGGCGATGGACCTGGTTCACCGTGAGAAGATAAGACTACACTAAGAATGTATGAATGCAGGTGGGATCCATAAGGTTTTTGAGCCTGATCTATCCTTCAGTAAGATCACAGCAGATCTTTTACCTCCCCACCATTTTCCTGCACTGATGGGTTGTTACGGCACACTTGTGCAACTAGTAGAGTTTTGATCCTGACCTCAGGTGCTGCCTTTGCGGAGTTTGCACAAACTCCCTGTGACCGCCTGGGTTTCCTTCGGTTTCCTCCCACATCCCAAAGACGCGCAGGTTTGTGGGTCAATTGGCCCCAGTGTAGCGGGAGTGGATGAGAAAGTGGGATAATGTAGAACTCGTGTGAACGGGCGATCGCTGTCGGTGCAGACACGTGGGCCGAAGGGCCTGTTTCCGTGCTGTACCTCTAAACTAATCTAAAGGGAGAACAACGCAAGGAGTCAGCTGTGTGGTGAAAGAACTGCAGATGCTGGTTTAAATCAAATGTAGACACAAAATGCTGGAGTATGAAGAAGGGTCTCGACCCGAAACGTCACCCATTCCTTCTCTCCCGAGACGCTGCTTGTCCCGTTGAGTTACTCCAGCTTTTTGTGTCTAACAAGGAGTCAGCTTCTAGTTTAGTCCAGAGATACAGCGCGGAAACAGGACCTTTGGCCCACCGAGACCGCGCCGACCAGCGATCGCCGCACACTAACACTACCCTACACACACTAGGGACAATTTTATTTACATTTACCAAGCCAATTAACCTGCAAACCTCTACGTCTTTGGAGTGTGGGAGGAAACCGAAGATATCGGAGAAAACTCACGCAAGTCACGGGGAGAACGTACAAACGCTGTACAGACAGCACCCGTAGTCAGGATTGAACCCGGGTCTCCGGCGCTGTGAGGCAGCCACTCTACCGCTGCGCCACCGTGCCTCTCCTGATACATTGAATCACATTTTTAAATCACACTAGACCAAGTGCGGACCCGTTGGGCCCGCTCCCCCAACGCAATATTCCACCAAACTGCACGTCCGCATGCGCAGCTGCCACGTTCAAAGTTGTGCTGTTATCGCCTGAAATTAAGTTAAAGTTAATAAAATGAATAGAGGAAAGTAAAAAAAGTTTAAAAAGCCAATAATGTGTAAAATATATCATCAATCTGAACGAATCTTGTTTCATTTACATCACAGGACAATGGCGAGTAAGGTGGACCTAAAATTGTAGCGCTATCATATACCTTTTTGACGGGGTTATGGGAACACAAGCACACTCAGATATTTATATATATATATATATATATATATAGATAAATATACACATATATATACAAACAACCAAACAAGATGAGGGTTTTGGTAATATACTAGACCAAGTGCAGACCCGTTGGGGTAATAATTCGAGAAATAAAGCATAAAATGTTCAGTGAAGTTGGTCACTGAGTAGAGGGGAAAAATGTGAATCAGAATAAGTAAAATTTTACAGCTTTAATCGGGAATAACGTACCAAATATAGGATGAAATCTTCAGTGAGGCTGATCACTGCTAGCCGAGCCATTGTAACATCATCAGTTGAAGCTGATCATTTTAATTTCAAGGGTACACAAAAGGCTGGAGAAACTCAGCGGGTGCAGCAGCATCTAAGGAGCGAAGGAGATAGGCGACGTTTCGGGTCGAGACCCTTCTTCAGACTGGTCAGGGATCAGGGAAACGAGAGATATAGACGTGAAGTGGAGATATAAAGAACAATGAATGAAAGATATGCAAAACAGTATCGATGATAAAGGGAACAAGCCATTGTAAGCTGTTTGTAGTGTGAAAATTAGAAGCTAGTGCGACTAGGGTGGGGGAGGGAGATAGAGAGAGAGGGAATGCCAGGGACCGAGGGCTGAGGGAGAGGTGGGAAGGGGAGGAGACAGCAAGGGTTAACAGAATTGAGAAAATTCAATGTTCCAGCCCAGAGGATGCAGACTCTCCAAGCGGAATATGAGGTGCTGTTCCTCCAACTTGCGGTGTTGCTCACTCTGGCCGTGGAAGAGGCCCAGGACCAAGAGGTCGGTGGAGGGAAGGGGGTATCACAGAGGGGGAGCATTTTAATTTCAAAGTCTTTTGACTTTTTTAGACTTTTAATCAGTCAAGAGTCGAGAATAAGTCAAGAAATAAAGCAGTAATATTCAGGGACACGCGCACACGCACACACAAACACACGCACACACACGCACATATATATACAAACAACCAAACAAGATGAGGGTTTTAGTAATATATAGATGGACCAAGGTATTTAAAATGGGAAAAATTGTAGAATGTGTAAGTCCTGTTGATTTGGATTTTGAATTTTCTCTTCTGGATGTTGTTATCTCTCCCCCCTTTAGCGAATCAATCACACTAGCAGTGTACAGCTAAACTCTCAGGGCTTGAGTTAGGATTTTAACATATAAATTCAATAAGGAAAGTGACATGTAATGTGTTGATATTAACAAGTCTTTCCCGTTGTCTGAAGATAATAAGATAACAGCTTACAAGGTAATATGTAGGTTGTGATTACCAAAGAATCTTTGCTTGGAGGAAAGGAAACCAGAATATGTTCCCTTGCCTCCCACCGCTATGTAGTGGGATTTGTTAACAGCTTCCCATTTTTACAAAAGTTTCACTGTCAAGGACTAGAGGTCATAGTCTCAGAATTAAAGGACGTTCCTTTCGGAAGGAGATGAGGAGGAATTTCTTTAGCCCGAGGGTGGTGAATCTGTGGAATTCATTGCCAATGAAGGCTGAGGAGGCCAAGTCAGTGGATATTTTTAAGGCAGAGATTGATAGATTCTTGATTAGTGCGGGTGTCAGGGGTGACGGGGAGAAGGCCGGAGAATGGGGTTCGGAGGGAGAGATAGATCAGCCATGATTGAATGGAGGAGTAGACTCGATGGGCCGAATGGCCAAACTCTTCTCCTAGCACATGAGCTTATGAAGTCATTTTAAAGGCACATGGTTAGCTTGCCTTCATTGGTCGGGAGATTGAATATAAGAATTAGTGCGGGAAGGAACTGCAGATGCTGGTCTAAACCGAAGATCGACACAAAAAGTTGGAGTAACTCAGCAGGACAGGCAGCATATCTGAAGTCTGAAGAAGGGTCTCGACCCGAAACGTCACCCATTCCTTCTCTCCAGAGATGCTGCCGGACCCACTGAGTTACTGAATTTTTTTGTGTCGATCTTAGGATAGTTTTAGTTTGGTTTGGTTTTGTTTATTATCGTCATGTGTACTGAGGTACAGTGAAAAGCTCTGTTATCCAGGCAACAAAAAAAACTGAAAAAAAGGCAATCTGACGAAGAATTCTGACCCGAAATGTCACCCATCCTTTTTGTCCAGAGATGCTGCCTTTCCCATTGAGTTACTCCAGCAGTTTGTGTCTACTGTCAGTGAAAAAAAACTATACATGATTAGAGGGATATGAACCAAAAGTGGGCAGGTGGGACTAGCTTAGATGGGGGCATCTTGGTCGCCATGGACGAGATGGACCGAAGGGCCTGTTTCAGTGCTGTATAATTCAGAGACAGTTTCTTCCCAGCTGTTATCAGGTAACTGAACCATCCTACCATAACCAGAAAGCGGTGCTGAACTACTATCGAACTATCTTTGATCAGACTTTACTGGCTTTACCTTGCAATAAATGTTATTCCCTTATCCTGTATCTACACTGTGGACGGCTCGATTGTAATCATGTATTGTCTTTCCGCTGACTGGTTAGCACGCAACAACAGCTTTTCACTGTACCTCGGTACACGTGACAATAAACTGAACTGATAACTGATATGACTTTTACTGCATTAATATAGTTTAAACAGAGTTAATTGTTTGAGAAATGTCTCAATAGACAATAGACGATAGACAATAGGTGCAGGTGTAGGCCATTTGGCCCTTCGAGCCAGCACCGCCATTCAATGTGATCATCCACATCCAATACCCCGTTCCTGCCTTCTCCCCATATCCCCTGACTCCGCTATCTTTAAGAGCCCTATCTAGCTCTCTCTTGAAAGTATCCAGAGAACCGGCCTCCACCGCCCTCTGAGGCAGAGAATTCCACAGCCTCACAACTCTGTGAGAAAAAGTGTTTCCTCGTCTCCGTTCTAAATGGCTTACCCCTTATTGTTAAATTCTCGAGTTTGCGTGAAAGGACACCGAGTCTTTTTAAAATATTTTGTCGTCTGGCATTAATTCATCAATCTCACTCGTTCGTCTCCTCTCTCGGCAGACGCCAGCTAATTATTTTGTACATTTACTCCAGAGAGACGGGAAGTGTGATGTGCTAACATGTTCGCTGTTAATAATTATTCGCAGGCTGCTCCCTTGGTGAAGGGGAATCTTGTGGCATGAAGCTGTCACCCACTCCTGGGCCATCTTTGTGGTTAAGAGATGAGCGTGTGTAGACGGGTAATGAGTTGTAATCCACTTGTTAGTGATTCAAAGCTTTTTTGGCCTTCGGCATCTTCCAAGTTGCAACTAAAGGTTGCTGGAATAAGAGGCGATTGTCGGAGTAACTCAGCGGGTCAGGCAGCATGTGTGGAGGTAAATAGACATAAAATGCTGGAGTAACGTGCAACACCCTCTCTCTGTCTCTCACTCCTTCCCCTCTCCCTTTGTTTTCCTTTCCAAGAATTTTATTCAACAATTGCATATTACATTGTACCAGAAGTACATAAATGTTCAATGGTTTACAAGCAGTCATTATAGACAATAGACAATAGACAACAGGTGCAGGAGTAGGCCATTCGGCCCTTCGAGCCAGCACCGCCATTCACTGTGACCATGGCTGATCGTCCCCAATCAGTACCCCGTTCCTGCCTTCTCCCCGTATCCCCCTGACTCCGCTATCTTCAAGAGCACCTATCTCGCTCTCTCTTGAAAGTGTCCAGAGGACCGGCCTCCACCGCCCACTGAGGCAGAGAATGGCCTACTCCTGCAACTGTTTCTCAATGTTTCTACGTGACTATGTTACCTCCGTCTGTCTGCACTGAAGCAAACTAAGGATGTGATTTCTTTGTGTGTTTGTTCATGAACCGTAATTTCAAGGTTCAATTGCGAACAAATTGGTTTTCTCCACAAACTAAAGCTGCCAAAAGTCTCCTGGCAGTCAAGGCAGAAATGGACACAAGCTCCTCAAATCAAAACCATTTCAAGATCAAATGATTTCCCAGGCAGTTGCAATTATGTTATTGTATTGGTAAATTATGAGAACATGGATCAGCAGAGAAACAGGCCCTTCGGCCCACAAAGTCAAATTAAACCCAGTGGCGCAGCGGTAGGGTCGCTGCCTGTCAGCGCCGGAGACCCGGGTTCGATCCCGACTACGACTGCTGCTTGTACGGAGTTTGCGCGCTCTCCCCGTGACCTGCGTGGGTTTTCTCCCGGTGCTCCGGTTTCCTCCCACGTCCCAAAAGGCGTGCAGGCTTGTAGGTTTTAATTGGCCTCAGCAAGTTGTAAAATTATCCCTAGTGTGTAGGTTAGTATTTGGGGTGATTACTGGTCAGCACTGACTCGGTGGGCCGAAGGGCCTGTGTCCATGCTGTATCTCTAAAGTCTAAAGAATGAAGTAAAATCTAAACTAACTTCTGCCTGAACATGATCCATATCAGAGTTGAGTGTAGGAGCAAAGAGGTCCTTCTGCAGTTGTATAGAGCCCTAGTGAGACCACACCTGGAGTATTGTGTGCAGTTTTGGGCCCCTAATTTGAGGAAGGACATTCTTGCTATTAAGGAGTGCAGCGTAGGTTTACAAGGTTAATTCCCGGGATGGCGGGACTGTCATATGCTGAGAGAATGGAGCGGCTGGGCTTGTATAATCTGGAATTTAGAAGGATGAGAGGATGTCTTATTGAAACATATAAGATTGTTAAGGGTTTGGACACGCTAGAGGCAGGAAACATGTTCCTGATGTTGGCGGAGTCCAGAACCAGGGGCCACAGTTTAAGAATAAGGAGTAAGCCATTTAGAACGGAGACGAGGAAACACCTTTTCACACAGAGTGGTGAGTCTGTGGAATTCTCTGCCTCAGAGGGCGGTTCTCTGGATGGTTTCAAGAGAGAGCTAGATAGGGCTCTTAAAGATAGTGGAGAGGGGATATGGGGAGAAGGCAGGAACGGGGTACTGATTGGGGATGATCAGCCATGATCACATTGAATGGAGGTGCTGGCTCGAAGGGCCGAATGGCCTACTCCTGCACCTATTGTCTATTGTCTCTATTAGTACGGGTGTCAGGGGTTATGGGGAGAAGGCAGGAGAATGGGGTTGAGAGGGAGAGAGAGATCAGCCATGATTCATAATAATCTTATTCATAATCGTAATTTAATAGCCACGTATGTTTTGCAACATACAAGGAATTTGGTTTGACATACAGTCATGCCAATAAAGAGCAATAAGACACATAACTACATAAACATTTGACATAAACATCCACCACAGCACATTCCCCACATTCCCCACAGTGATGGAAGGCAATAAAGTCCATTCTTCTTTCCTCCTTATTCTCCCGCGGAGGGGGGAGTCGAACCATCCACAGTTGGGGCGGTCGCAGCCCCCGCGATCGGGGTGTTCGAAGCCCGTGGAGCTGGCGGGTGTTCCCGCGGTTGCAGCTCCCGAAGTCGATCCCTGACAAAGGGACCGCCAGCTCCGAGATATTAACAGCCCTGTCCCACGGTACGAGTGCTTTCCAAGAGTTCTCCCGAGTTTGCCCTGATTCGAACGCGGAGATTCACGGTAATGGCCGCTCGTCGGCACTCGGGGCTCTCGTGGACATTTTTCAACGTGTTGAAAAATCTTCACGAGTCTTCCCGTGCTTACTTGCCGTTAGCGAGTCTTCCCGAGTACCGGCCGTTAGCGTTACGAGCCGCTAAGAGACGTCCCCGAGCTCCGACGTACCCGCTACGTTCATTCTCCATGCTTACCACGAGATGGATTTTTTTTTAAACTCGGGAGAGCTCTTGGAATGAACTTGTACCGTGGGACAGGGCTTTAAGTCCGCAGGCTCCCGCGGTTGGAGCTCCCGAAGTCAACCCCCAGCAAGAGGACGCCAGCGCCACGATGTTAGGCTGCAGCGTGGACGGAGATAGGAAACATAGAAACATAGAAAATAGGTGCAGGAGGAGGCCATTCGGACTTCGAGCCAGCACCGCCATTCATTGTGATCATGGCTGATCGTCCCCTATCAATAACCCGTGCCTGCCTTCTCCCCATATCCCTTGACTCCACTAGCCCCTAGAGCTCTATCTAACTCTCTCTTAAACCCATCCAGTGACTTGGCCTCCACTGCCCTCTGTGGCAGGGAATTCCACAAATTCACAACTCTCTGGGTGAAAAAGGTTTTTTCTCACCTCAGTCTTAAATGGCCTCCCCTTTATTCTAAGACTGTGGCCCCTGGTTCTGGACTCGCCCAACATTGGGAACATTTTTCCAGCATCTAGCTTGTCCAGTCCTTTTATAATTTTATATGTTTCTATAAGATCCCCCCCCCCCCTCATCCTTCTAAACTCCAGTGAATACAAGCCTAGTCTTTTCAATCTTTCCTCATATGACAGTCCCGCCATCCCAGGGATCAATCTGGTGAACCTACGCTGCACTGCCTCAATCACAAGGATGTCCTTCCTCAAATGAGGAGACCAAAACTGGACACAATACTCCAGATGTGGTCTCACGGTAAAAGGTTGCATCTCCGCCGAGGGACGAGGTGAGCTAAAACATAGATCTTACAACAAACTAAACACAACAAAGAAGGGGAAAAGAGGAGACAGAGCGTTGGCGAGGCGGCCGTCAACAGTGCCACCTGGTGGTCACATTGAATGGCGGAGTAGCCTTCTTGGCCCTATTCTGCTCCCACAACCTTTGAACTTATGCTTTCCATGTGCCTGTCTAAAAGCCTGTTCAACATCACTTTACCAAACGCGGGCTGGTGGGGCTAGTATAGATGGGACATGTTGGTCAGAGTGGGCATTGGGCCGAAGGGCCTGTTTCTATGACTCTCTGTATGACTCTATGACTCTGCGACTGTCTGCCACCGCCCCAGGCAGCATGTTCTAGACATCCACCACCTTCTGTGTTGGAACTTCCCACCCGACAGCACAGAGAGAGGGATGGAGATACCAGGAACCGCAAAAGCCAGTTTCAAGAGAGAGCTACATAGGGCTCTTAAAGATAGCGGAGTCAGGTGAGAAGGCACAAAGTGCTGGAGTAACACAGCAGGTCAGGCAGCATCTCTGGAGAACATGGACAGGTGACGATTCCGGGTTGGGGCCCTTCTTCAGACCTTCCTTTGTACTCCACAGAGAGGGACCCACCTGAGTGTGACCCCCTGACTCTCAGTCTGAAGAAGGGTCTCGACCTGAAACGTCACCCATTCCTTCTCTCCACAGATGCTGCCTGGCCCGCTGAGTTACTCCAGCAATTTGTGCGATGAGCCATATATTCCAACACCATTTTTTTCAGTGTGGTATTTTCCACATAATACCAAAATAAAGCCTTTTCTAATAATGTTTTATGTGTAGGAAGGAACTGCAGATGCTGGTTTACATCGAAGATAGACACAA
This sequence comes from Okamejei kenojei, assembly GCA_035221665.1. Classification (NCBI taxonomy): domain Eukaryota; kingdom Metazoa; phylum Chordata; class Chondrichthyes; order Rajiformes; family Rajidae; genus Okamejei; species Okamejei kenojei. Next base: position 66,127,698 of record CM069143.1, on the reverse strand, counting down.
AATGCTGGAGTAACTCAGCGGGACAGGCAGCATCTCTAGAGAGAAGGAATATAAATAGCTAACAATTCTACATTCTTTTTTACATTTTCCTTCATCTTCATCCTCTTTGGTCTCTCGTTGTCACACCTTACCCTTCCATATCTCTGTGTCTCCCTCCCCGCTGCCTCCCAGTCTGGAGAAAGGTTTCGACCCGAAACATCACCCATTCCTTTTATCCAGAGATGCTGCCTGTCCCACTGAGTCATTGAGCCTTTGGCCCAACTTGCCCACACCGGCCAACAAGCCCCAGCTACACTAGTACATCCTGCCTGTGTCTGGTCCATATCCCTCCATACCTGTCTCATCTATGTACTTGTTTAAGAAGGAACTGCAGATGCTGGAACAATCGAAGGTAGACAAAAAAGCTGGAGAAACTCAGCGGGTGAGGCAGCATCTATGGAGAGAAGGAAATCAGTGACGGTTCGGGTCGAGACCCTTCTTCAGACTGATGTCGGGGGTGGGGGGGGGGGGGGGGGGGGGGGGGGGGGGGAGTCTGAGTTTCTCCAGCATTTTTTGTCTACCATCTATGTACCTGTCTAACTGTTTCTTAAACATTGGGATAGTCCCAGCCTTAACGACCTCCTCTGGCAGCTCATTCCATACACCCACTGCCCTTTGTGTGAAAACGTTATCCCTCCGATTCCCATTAAATCTTTTCCCCTTCACCTTAAACCTATGTCCTCTGGTCCTTGATTCACCTGCTCTGGGCAAGAGACTCTGCCCAATCTACTCCTCTCTATACACTCACACCAGCATTTTGTGTCTAACATTGTGTATAGTTTGGCCCTAGGCAAAGGGTGACAATAGACAATAGACAATAGGTGCAGGAGTAGGCCATTCGGCCCTTCGAACCAGCACTGCCATTCAATAGGATTATGGCTGATCATCCACAATCAGTACCCCGTTCCTGCCTTCTCTCCTGACTCCGCTATCTTTAAGAGCCCTATCTAGCTCTCTCTTGAAAGTATCCAGAGAACCGGCCTCCACCGCCCTCTGAGGCAGAGAATTCCACAGACTCACAACTCTCTGTGTGGGATAAGTGTTTCCTCGTCTCCGTTCTAAACGGCTTACCCCTTCCTGGGCTCTTCAATACTTCAATATTGGTCGCTTCATCTGGAAGTGGGAAGGGCATTTTCTATCCAAAGAGCGTTTATGAGTAATTTGTATTACAATAACTCCCATTAATACTTTCTTCACATCTAATTTCCAGATTTGTCCAACAGATAATGGGACACACATCCAAACAGCGGTGGCAATTTTGAAGCAATTGGAATTCTTTGCCTTGCCATTAACAGAAGTGAGAAAAATATGCTGTGAAGATTAATTAATCTACCAGAGTAAAATCTGAATTATCCGCTTTTATAAAGCTCATTTTCTCATTATGTTGACTCATCACTGGCAACCACTTTAGCCGAGGCTCTCACTCCAGCCCCGTGCATCGGGCAATTTCCTTGCCTTGCAAGACTAGTGATTTGGAGGAGCCGATTTCCTCACTCGACAATTTGGAGGGCATCACGCAAAGATGAATATGAATGAACGTGTTATTGTAAGGCTGGATGTGAGCAGCATTACATCTTGGGTTTTGGAGCAAAGGTGTGAAGTAATATTGTGCATTTTAATGCTGCGAGCATCTGCTCTGTGCTGTGACGGCCTCTGATGCGAGCGGCATTGAACAGACGCTGCAAGGTCCCATGGGATGTGGGGGCCGTGGCTGCTCCTCGGGTTTTGGCTGCACTTTAGCCCCCATGCTCCCGATCTGTGGTCACCCGGCAGGGAGGGGTACAGGCTCCATCAGAAGGGGGGTGGAGGGGGGCATTTGGCATGGGCATCATGCCTGTCTGCTTCAAGGGGATCTTGATTTGGGGGCCTCTAAAACTGAGGGGCCTCTGCTGGATCTTGGTTTGGTGGGGCCTGTAAAATTTAAATTGGCCTGGGCCCAGTTCATCTATGAGAGGGCCTGAGGGGTGCTGGGCCTTAAATTGGCTCCTGGGCCTGGCCAAGCTGGCCACCCGTGCCAGGCGGAAGTGGGCCCTCCTCGCGCCGGCAGCCTGCCACGTATCCAGGGTTACGTAGGTGCCCGATAGAAGAGAGGGACTGGGCGCTGTCCACGGGCCCCATAGAAACATAGCAAAATAGGTGCAGGAGTAGGCCATTCGGCCCTTCGAGCCAGCACCGCCATTCAATATGACCATGGGTGATCATCCCCAATCTGGACACCGTTCCTGCCTTCTCCCCATGTCCCTTGATTCCGATAAATCTAATCTCGCCCTTGGATACAATGGCAGTGTTGATGTTGTTACTACTCTGTATTTGTGTTTATTTGAATAAAAGATCTTTGTCTTAAAATAGAAGTGGGCTGTGGCCCGCGAATAGGCATCTTGGCCAGGCCTACACACAATTTAATATGCTCTTCCATATCTTTAGTTTTCCTCTCCCCGGCGCTCGGGTCAGGGGGAGCATCTTGAGACCCCCCCCCCTCGAGATCAACTGCGGAAGGCTCCCAACCCCCGGGGAACAAAGGTGGACAGGTGAGGAGAGGGACGTTTAGTTTAGTTTAGTTTAGAGATACAGCGGGGAAACAGGCCCTTCGGCCCACCGAGTCCGTGCCGACCAGCGATCCCCGTACACTAACACTATCCTACACACACTGGGGACAATGTCACGATCATACCAAGCCAATTAACCTATGACCCCTGTACGTGTTTGGAGTGTGGGAGGAAACCGGAGCACCCGGAGAAAACCCGCGCGGGTCACGGGGAGAACGTGCAAACTCCGTACAGACAGCACCCATAGTCGGGATCGAACCCGGGTCTCCGGCGCTGGGGGGCAGCGACTCTACCGTGCCGTTCGCTGGTCGATCCACACGACCAAGGAAGGCGATGGCTGGAGGCCCTGCAGCAGCCTGGGGCTCGCCTGGATCGGGAACGTCTCATGAGACCGAGAGCGCGGACTGGACTTTGAAAACAGTGCCAGCACCTGGCGTTTCTTGCATGCGGGCTCTGTCGACTATTTGCTAATTTAGTTGCTAAATTATTGCTAATCGTGGATTGTGCTTCGTTATGGCAACACTTTACTGGACTGTATGCAAGAAAATAATTTCCTAGTGCGTTTCCACATGTGAGAATAAAGTCCCATTGATCCCTCCCCAATTGGGCAAAAGGTATGGAAGTGTGAGAACGCTCACTCCCAGATTCACGGAAGAACCAGAACGTCACCCACTCCTTCTCGCCGCAGATGCTGCCCGTCCCGCTGAGTTCAGGGCCTGTCCCACCTGGGCGTCCTTTGCACGTCACGAGACCCTTCTTCAGACTGATGTCGGGGGTGGGGGTGAGAATCCCAAAGTCATGGGAAGCCGCGCGCTACGCCACCACGTCTCACCACGTCTCGCCATGCGCACGTAATGCGCTCCACGCGCGCGCGTCGTGCTTCGTGAGGCGTAAATGACGTCGCATAAATGACGCACAAATTATGCCCAAGTGGGACTGGCCCTTTACTCCAGCTTTTTGTGTCTATCTACAGTCTCATCCCGGCTGTTATCAGGCAACTGAATCATCCCACCACAACTAGAGAGCAGCGCTGAACTACCATCTACCTGATTGGTGACCCTCGGACTATCCTTGATCGGACTTTGCTGGCTTTACCTTGGGCTCAACGTTATTCCCTGATCTGTGTAGCTGAGTAACCCAGCGGGACAGACAGGCAGCATCTCCGGAGAGAAGGAATGGGTGATGTTTCAGGCCGAGACCCTTCTTCGGACTGAGCGCCAGGGCAGAGGGAAACTAAAGATATGGAAGATATGACATGAGAATTAAGGGACAGAAGTTTAGGGGTAACTTGAGGGGGAACTTCTTTACTCAGAGGGTGGTGGCTGTGTGGAATGAGCTTCCAGCAGAAGTGGTGGAGGCAGGATCGATTTTAACATTTAAAAGTAAAGTGGATAGGTATATGGACGTGAAGGGAATGGAGGGGTATGGTCTGAGTGCAGGTAGATGGGACTAGGGGAAAACAAATGGTCGGCACGGACTGGAAGGGCCAAGAGGGCCTGTTTCCGTGCTGTAATTGTTATATGGTTATATGGTTATATATGGAAGCGTATATTAAACCTCACACCTCACCCTTCCTTATCTCTAGACGCCCTCTCCCCTCACCCTCAATCTGAAGAAGGGTCTCGACCCGAAACGTCACACATTCCATCTCTCCAGAGATGCTGCCTGCCTCGCGGAGTTCCTCCAGCATTTTGTGTCTGTCTAGCTAATGTGTGTCCTCATAGATGCACAGCTTGACAATTCCATTGGAAATGTATGGGTCGGTGAGCAGTGAAACTGGGGTGATGTTCCCATCAGCAGAAGCGCAGAACTGGCATGAAATGAGAACTGTTTGTTTCATGTTTTCAGTCACCCCCCCCCCCCCCCCTTCACAAAGGGTGTACATTTTGCAGGGGGGAGCTACAATCACTGAAGAAGGGACCCGACACACAACGTCACCTATCCAACTTCCCCAGAGATGCTGCCCGACCCGCTGAGATAACTGCTGCACTTCAAGTCCTTCCAAAGCGAGACTTGTCGGGTCAAATGCCAAATCAAACCTCCGTCATCTTGTGAAAGATCCAACCCAGCTTACAAGCAAGTTGTTCATACGGTCATAAGTGACAGGAGCACAATCAGAACATTCAGCCCAGCTCCTGAACATCAGTGAGACCAAGCGCAGGTTCGGTGATCGTTTCGCCGAACACCTCCGCTCAGTCCGCCTAAACCTACCTGATCTCCCAGTTGCTAAACACTTTAACTCCCCCTCCCATTCCCAATCTGACCTTTCTGTCCTGGGCCTCCTCCATTGTCAGAGTGAGGCCCAGCGCAAATTGGAGGAACAGCCCACAACAGCTTACACCCCACGGTATGACATTGACTTCTCTAAATTCAAGTAGCCCTTGCTTTCCCTCGCTCTCTATCCCCTTCCCAGTTCTGCCATCAGTCTGTCTCCGACTCTGTCTCCTGAAGACTGGTCTCGACCCAAAACGTCACCCGTTCCTTCTCTCCAGAGATGCTGCCTGTCCCGCTGAGTTACTCCAGCATTTTGTGTCTCCATTCAGCCCATCAAGTCTACTCCGCCAATCAATCGTGGCTGATCTATCTCTCCCTCCTAACCCCATTCTCCTGCCTTCTCCCATAACCTCTGACACTCGTACTCATCAAAAATCTATCCATCTCTGCCTTAAAAACATCCACTGACTTGGTCTCCACAGCCTTCTGAGGCTAGGAATTCCACAGATTCACCACCCTCTGACTAAATAAATTTCTCCTCATCTCTTTCCTGAAAGACGGGCCTGGTTCTTGTCAGTATCATGGTCAACAGCCTTAGCTTGTAGAATATAACGGATAAAAAGTTTACCTCAACTATTGAGGGGTGATCTTATAGAGTTATGCTGGTTCATGAGAGGAATGTATAGGGTAGGCGCGCAGAGGCTTTTGCCCAGAGTAGGGCAATCGAGAAACAGATGATGTAGGTTTAAGGCCGGGGGGGGGGGGGGAAGATATAATAGGAACCAGAGGGATAACGTTTTTACACAAAGGGTGGTGGGTGTACGGAACAAGCTGCCAAAGAAGGTAGATGAGGCAGGGACTATCCCAACGTTTAAGAGACATTTGAACTGGTACACACTGGGCCAAACAACAGGCAACTATGTAGATGGGGCATGTTGGCCGGTGTGGGCAAGTTGGGCCGAAGGGCCTGTTTCCACGCTGTATCACTCTATGACTCTATATATCTCCTTGTTCTTTGTATGTTTCATACTTTCCAGATCTGGACCTACCTGCCAAGTTGAGCATTTACTAACAAACAAACAGTCCCCCCCACCTCCTCGGCAACTCGAGAGGGGCGACAAACAAAAGCACGTCTACACTCATGTAAGGTGAGGATCTCCAGGATTAGTGGCACAGATGGGAGAGCCGCTGCCTCACATTGCCAGAGAACCAGGTTCGATCCTGACCTCGGGTGCCGTCTGTGAGGGGATTGAATGCTCTCCCCGTGACCACATGGATTTCCTCCCACATCCTAAAGACGTGCGGGTTTGTATGTTAATTGGCCCTCTGTAAATTGTCCCTAGTGTGTAAGGAGTGGATGAGAGAGTGGGATAACATAGAACCAGTGTGAACGGGTGATCAATGGTCGGTGTGGACTCGGTGGGCCGAAGGGCCTGTTTCCATGGTACATCTTTCAATCAAACAAACTATTGTGCTGCTGTCAGTGTAGCTGGTCTCTGTCTCTGTCCCTGTCTCTCTCTCTTTCTACCTCCCTTTCTCACTGTCTCTGTCTCTGTCTCTGTCTCTGTCTCTGTCTCTCTCACTCTCTCTCTCTCTTTCTATCTCTCTCTCACTTGATCTATGTCTCTCTCTATCTCTCTTTATCTCTCTTGCTGTCTGTCTCTCTCTGTCTCCTCTCTCTCTCTCTCTCTCTCTCTGTTGGTCTCTCTCTCTCTCTCTCTCTCTCTCTCTCTCTGTTGGTCTCTCTCTGTCTCCCTGTCTCTCTCTCTGTTGGTATCTCTCTCTCTCTGTTAGTCTTTCTCTCTCTCTCTCTCTCTCTCTGTTGGTCTCTCTCTCTCTCTCTGTCTCTCTCTCTCTCTCTACATGTCCACTCTGCCTGCGCTCACTGTCGAGGCCGTGTTGACTGCACTGCAGGGAGTGTGCTTGTCAACGCGTGTGACACCGGGCAGTAATTGATGTGCGTGCACTGACTCTAGGCGGCAAGCACTCTCTAGTTCCAGTGTAACGGGGGTCTGGCCGCTTACTGAAACTAATTAATTAATGCCAATTGCTTCTCGCCTGACAATATGAGTGGGAACGACAGTCATGCATAACTGGCGGCACGGTGGCGCTGCGGCCAGAGGCCCCGGGTTCGATCCTGACTACGGGCGCTGTCTGTACGGAGTTAGTCCGTTCTCCCCGTGGTCCGCGTGGGTTTTCTCCGGGTGCTCCGGTTTCCTCCCACACTCCAAAGACGTGCAAGTGTGTAGGTTAATTGGCTTCAGTGAAACTGTTAAAACAGCCCCCTAGTATGTGGGATAGTGCTGGCGGAAACAGGCCCTTCAGCCCACCGAGTCCGTGCTGACCAGCGAGCCCCGCCCACTAGTTCTCTTCTGCACACCAGCTACAACTTACCAAAGCTAATTACACTACAACCCTGTATGCCTTCGGAGTGTGGGAGGAAACTGGAGCACCCGGAGAAAACTGAATTGAACGGAATTGAAACACAGAAATGTAGAAAACGTGCAGGAGTAGGCCATTCAGCCCTTCGAGGTAGCACCGCCATTCAATGCATTCACTGTGATCATGGCAGGTCATCCTAAATCAGTTCCCCGTTCCTGCTTTCTCCCCATATCCCCTGATTCCATTAGCCCTAAGAGCTCTATCTAACTCTCTCTTAAAAACATCCAGTGAATTGGCCTCCACTGCCTTCTGTGGCAGAGAATTCCACAGATTCACAACTCTCTGGGTGAAAAGCTTTTTCCTCATCTCAGTCCTAAATGCCCTACCCCTTATTCTTAAACTGTGTGACCCCTGGTTCTGGACTAATACTGAACTAAACTAAACTAAACTAAATTAAACTAAATCCCCAGGGCCTGATGGTCTGCATCCCAGGGTACTCAGGGAGGTGGCTCTAGAAATAGTGGACGCATTGGTAACAGGATCGATCCGAATCAGCATGGGGAAGGGGAAATCCTGCTTGACTAATCTACTGGAATTCTTTGAGGATGTGAGAAGTAAAATGGATGAAGGAGAGCCAGTGATTGTGGTGTACCTGGACTTTCAGAAAGCCTTGGATAAGGCCCCACACAGGAGATCAGTGGGCAAAATTAGAGCACATGGTATGGGGGGTAGGGTATTGACATGGATAGAGAATTGGTTAGCAGACAGGAAACAAATAGGAATAAATGGGTCCCTGTCAGAATGGCAGGCAGTGGCGAGTGGAGTGCTGCAAGGCTCGGTGCTGGGGCCGCAACTGTTTACCATGTATATTAATGATTTAGTTGATGGAATTAAAAGCAACACTAGCAAGTTTTCAGATGACACAAAGCTGGGTGGCGGTGTGAACTGCGATGAGGATGCTAGGAGGTTGCAGGGTGACCTGGACAGGTTGAGTGAGTGGGCAGATGCGTGACAGATGCAGTATAATGTAGATAAATGTGAGGTTATCCACTTTGGCGACAAAAACAAGGGGGCAGATTATTACTCAATGGGGTTAGGTTAGGAAAAGGGGAGGTGCAGCGAGACCTGGGTGTCCTTGTACACCAGTCACTGAAAGTAACAATGCAGGTACAGCAGGCAGTGAAGAAAGCGAATGGCATGTTGGCCTTCATAATGAGAGGATTTGAGTATAGGAGTAAAGAGGTCCTTCTGCAGTTGTCCATGGCCCTGGTGAGACCACATCTGGAGTGTTGTGTACAGTTTTGGTCTCCTCATTTGAGGAAGGACATCCTTGTGATTGAGGCAGTGCAGCGTAGGTTCACGAGATTGATCCCTGGGATGGCGGGACTGTCATATGAGGAAAGATTGAAAAGACTGGGCTTGTATTCACTGGCGTTTAGAAGGATGAGGGGGGATCTTATAGAAACATATACAATTATAAATGGGCTGCCAGCATGACCAAGGACCCACACCATCCTGGCCACACACTCATCTCTCCGCTGCCATCGGGAAGAAACTACTGGAGCCTAAAATCTGGTACATCCGGGTTCAGGAATAAAAGGTTGAGAGGGATATGGGCCAAATGCAGGCCATCAGACTATTTTACTTCGGAGTCACGTGAGTGACTACGTGAAGAACTCTGTGCAGCCGTTCGTGCGTCATTACGTCAGACGCTTTCGTGCAGACGACTGTGGAGCAGCGCAGCTCCTCCAACGGTGAGTCTAAAAAAGTTTCAGGTAAGTGCTATTTCTTACCTGTTCTAGGTTTCCTTCAGGAACCTCCGGGGTTCTTGCGGGATGGTCGCGAGGCCGACGTGTGAACCAGCCTAGGGCTTTGGGGGGGAAACCCTGGCCCGACCGCGGGAGCGGGGAGCTGGCGAATGTCGGGTTTGCGATCGGAGTCACTGATAACGCGGTCAGTGACTCCACACGTTGGGTTCCCGGGGAGGGGATACCCGAGAATAGAGCGGTTCCAGACCGCAGTAGTCCCTAGGGTATGGGGCTTAACGGACCTGAACGGTCAGCCTGGGTTCCCGGTGGTGGAGAAACTTAACTGTATGCGGTTTCCAGACCGCAGTAGTCCCTAGGGGATGGGGCTTAACGGACCTGAAAGGTCAGCCTGGGTTCCCGGTGGTGGGGAAACTCAAGTGTTTGCGGTTCCCAGACCGCAGTAGTCCCCAAGAAATGGGGGTTTAATTCAAGTAAATGAGTAGCCCGGGTGCCCGGGGATTGATTCCCGGGGAGGGGAAATTCACTTATGGGGTTCCCTAACCACAATAATCCCCAGGGTATGGGGACAGTTGACAAAATAGTCAGAGTAATTAAGAAAGATTTGGTAGGTTCACCTCTGGGAATGAATTTAGAGAAACTCCTTTAGGCAGGAGGTGGATCAGTAGTAAAGTTTATGGCAATGGCAGCCTATGGCAGAAGCTGAGCCAGCAGCACCTTTGGGAAGGACTGCATCATTGGAATGCCAAGCTATGGCAGTGCCTAGCCTATGGGAGAGGTTGTGCCAAGCAGTACCTTTGGAAAGGGCTGCATCATGGAATGCCAAGCTATGGCAGGCTAGCCTATTGGAGAGGCTGTGCCGGCAGCACCTTTGCTCAGGGCTGCTTCATGAGAACGCCAAATCTATGGCAAATACTGGTCTATGGGAAAGGCCGCGCCAGCAGCACCTTTGGGCGCCAGTGTTCAGGGCTGCTTCATGGGAATAGCTGTTTAGTAGGGTATTCCCATTTACAGTGATCATGGGGGATGAGGGGTCATTGTTAGGATAAGGCAATATAACAGGATCTGTTAAGTCTTAAACTATATTTGAGAAATATGGCTCCTCCATCCAGCTAGATTAAGTCTATCAAATAGACATGTAGGATGTTGGGATTCACTTTTAGGTATTCAATTGGCTGTGATGCCGGCCTGGGCAACAGATGGCTGTCAATAAACTCTGGTAACAGGTTTACTAGTCGTTAGATTAATTGTTAATAGTATGGATGTGATTCAGCTGTGCAAGTAAGACAACTTCTCTTGTTAAATGGTTAATTATTAAGTGCCTTATAGGTCATTGTTAACACACCTTGTTTCTCCAGGTGAAATTAATAAAGTCACAAGGATGGATAAACAGTATTCATTACTGCTCCAGTTGTTGTTAAGTAAATCTTTAATTATATTACAAAATGGTGCTAATGGCCCTAAATAGGAAATTGTCAGCAGCGCTTTTAGCAGGCCTGCTTAAGGTCTCCCTCATGTAGGAGGAGAGCATGCTGCGTCAGTATTAGTCTGACGCTGGGGCCATGGCAAAGTCGGCGTATTGCTGAAGCTGCGCCAGCAGCACCTTGTATCAGGGCTGCTTAATGGCTCCCTCACGTAAGAGGAGAGCATGTGGGATCGGTATAGTCTAATGCCGCGTCTGAGGGTATAGCCATAGAGCATGCCCAAGGGATTCAGGGCATGTGTCCAGAGGTCTATGCCTGGCCAGAAAGTTACCATCCCAAATACATATGCAGTGAATACCGCTCTAAGGGGGACATTACAGTTGGCCGTCGAATCTTCTATTCACTGCATGATATCACAGAGCTTTGAAGTCTTCACGTAGTCACTCACGTGACTCCGAAGTAAAATAGTAAGATTAAACGAGAACTTACCAGTTTGATCTTTATTTTATGAGGAGTCGAGTTGAGGGACTACGTGCCCTCCGCTCCCAGTCCTCATAGATCTCATCTGGTAGTTCTAGTCTTTGTTATCTTACCATTATACTTCAGTCATTATTATCTGTGATTTCACACCGCTGCTTTGAAGATTGACGCACGAACGGCTGTACGGGGTTCTTCACGTAGTCCCTCAACTCGACTCCTCTTAAAATAATGATCAAACTTCAAACTGGTAAGTTCTCATTTAATCTTACTATTAACAGCCTATTGCACTCTATCTGTTTATTTATGTGTGTGTATATATATATATATATATATAGAATTCCAATATATATATATATATATATATTTTTTTTCTATGGTATATGGACACACTGATATGATCTGTATTTATGCCTACAATATTCTGTGGTGCTGCAGCAAGCAAGAATGTCATTGTCCTATCTGGGGCACATGACAATAAACTCTCTTAACTTGACGAATTCAGAGGTGAAAACTGACCAAGGAGAGCTCGAGGGCCTGAACTGTACAGAGAGGTTGGGCATGCTCGGACAAGAATACTTGGAGTGTAGGAGGCTGACGGGTGATCTTATAGGGGTGTACAAAGGGAATTGATAGAGTGAATGCTCAGAATCATACCCTCAGGGGACTGGAGGACATAGGTTTAAGGTGAGAGGAGAAGGATTTAAGGTTTCAAGGTTAGTTTTTCGTCACGTACCCATTAAGGTACACGGTGAAATTTGAGTTACCAAGCAACCATGCTGAGTGAAAAGCAACAGGACACACAACCACACAAAAGTTAACACAAACATCCACCACAGTGATTCCACATTCCATGATGGAAGGCAATAAAGTCCAATCCTCTTCTACTCTGTTCTCCCGCAGCCGACGATCGAAGCCCCTGTCGGGGTGATCGAAACTCCCGCGGCATGGGGCTCCCGAGTCGGCCTCTTCTTACCAGAGACCGCGGGGCTTCACGATGTTAAAGTCCACAGACCCCGCGGTTGGAGCTTTGATCCCCGGCAAAGGGATCGCAAGCTTGGAGCGCCGGGTCGGTCTCCAGGAAAGGAAGCCAGCGGCACGACGTTAGGCCGCAGTGCTTCTGAATGAGACGTTGTTGTCCCATGTGATGAGTCAGAGTGATATTCTTTGTTTTGCATAGCCAAGGTATGCAAAGAGTCGCTACGTAAAGAGCGCCGACTGAGTTTCTTTTTGTAACTTTTAAAATCTTTCTATTGGTTTTTTTTCAAAAGCAAAAAAACCAACAAAAAAAATGATAAACACAACAATGATAATGATACATAGGGATTAGGATTACATTAATAACATTAATATGAGACCAGTGTCAAAATACACATTGTATAGACCTCCCAGTCTCTATGTAAATATAGTTAAATGTTTAAAAGATAACTTGTATGTATAAAAACAAAAAGATAAAAAGAAAAAAAAAAGAAAAGACGAAAAAACAAACCCCCCTAAACTAAAGAAAAAAAAAAAAAACAGGATCTGAGCTGCAAATATTTTCAACAATTTAAGTCCCTGTTTGTCGTCGTCCCTTCCACCACGTAACGGTAAAAATAAATTATTATTATTATAACGGTTGGAGAGGGGACAATTTATGTCATATGAAAATGTTGAATAAATCTTCCCCAATCCCCATCAAATTTAACCAATCGTTCAACAATGTGAGTTTGAAAGTATTCCTCCTTTGTTGTAATCGGACTATGAGGGGTAAACGCTTCACACAGTAGGGGTGGGTGCATAGAACGAGCTGCCAGAGGAGTTTAATTTATACAGCGCAGAAACAGGCCCTTCACCCCACGGAGTCCGCACCGACCAGCGATCCCCACACACTGACACCGTCCTACACACACCAGGGACACTTTACACTTACACCAAGTCAATTAACCTACAAGCCTGTACGTCTTTGGAGTGTGGGAAGAAACCGAAGATCTCGGAGAAAACCCACGCAGGTCACGGGGAGAGAACGTGCAAACTGCGTACAGACAGCGCCTGTAGTCAGGATCGAACCCGGGTCTCCGGCGCTGCAAGCGCTGTAAGGCAGCAACTCTACCGCTGCGCCACCACGACCGCCTTTTGAAGGTTTAAAGGTCATCTGGACAGACAATAGACAAGAGGCAATGGGTGCAGGGGTAGGCCATTCGGCCCTTCGAGCCAGCACCGCCATTCAATGTGATCATGGCTGATCATCCCCAATCAGTACCCCGTTCCTGCCTTCTCCCCATATCCCCTGACTCCGCTATCTTTAAGAGCCCTATCTCGCTCTCTCTTGAAAGCATCCAGGAAACCGGCCTCCTCCGCCATCTGAGGCATCTGAGAATTCCACAGACTCACAACTCTCTTGTGTGAAAAAGTGTTTCCTCGTCCCCGTTCTCTGGACAGAGACATGAGTGTGAAAGTTTGAGAGGGATATGGGCCAAATGCAGGCAAATGGGGCTAGCACAGCTGTGGGCATCTTGGTCAGTACGAACGGGTTGGGCTGAAGGGCCTGTTTCCGTACTGTATGACTCTGTGACTACGAGAGACATGAGACAATGATGATATCGACTGTCCTAAGAAGAATATTATAGTATATTCCCAGGATTAAACCTCAATATTCTGCACTATCGTGAATGTTGAAACTAAGAAGTGAATTAATTTTGTCATCTGTCGCAAAGCATGCACATATGGCAGATCTGATGTTGTGTTTCATTTTGGAATGAACAAAATATATTGATGAGGAATGGTGTGGGTTGTTTGAAGGGCTGCTTCGCGACTGGACCAACAGCTGAGTATTCCTTGGCACCTATCCATAAATGCATTGTCCTTGAGAAAGGCTGCTGGGCCTTGTTAATACTGCTTGTATGAGACACAAAATATCAACCAATCCACAGACTCACCACTCTCTGTGTGAAAAAGCGTTTCCTCGTCTCCGTTCTAAATGGCTTGCCCTTTATTCTTAAACTGTGGCCCCTGGTTCAGGACTCCACCAACATCGGGAACATGTTTCCTGCCTCTAGCGTGTCCAATCCCTTAATAATCTTATGTTGTATCTTAGGTCTTATATCCTGGCCTAGGGACCGCTGAGTCCAGCGATCGCCCCGTACGCTAGTACTATCTACACAGTAGCAACAATTTAAAATGTTATCAAAGCCAATTAACCTACAAATAACCAAGGGCGGCACGGAGGCGCAGCGGTAGAGTTGCTGCCTCACCGCGCCAGAGACCCGGGTTCGATCCTGACTACGGGTGCTGTCCGTACGGAGTTTGTACGTTCTCCCTGTGACCGCGTGGATTTTCTCCGGGTGCTCCGGTTTCCTCCCACGCTCCAAAGACGGACAGGTTTGTAGGTTAACTGGCTTTGGTAAATTGGCCCTAGTGTGTAGGATTGAACCAGTGGACGATGATGACTGGGTCGGCACAGACTCGGTGGGCCGAAGGGCCTGTTTCCATTCTGCATCTCTAAACTAAACTAAACTACTCAGTAGGTTAAGAGGCATCGAGTAATGAGAAACAGTGACAATGTTTCAGTTCACCAGAACTGGGAAAGCGGAGTTAGAAGCATCTTATTCCTCCGTTCTATATCAACTCTTTCAGTGTTGGGTGGTGGGTGCATGGAACGAGCTGCCAGAGGAGGCAGTTGAGGCTGGGACTATCACAACGTTTAAGAAACAGTTAGACAGGTACATGGACAGGACAGGTTTGGAGGAATACGGACCAAATGCAGGCAGGTGGGACTAGTGCAGCTGAGAAGGTTATTGGCTGCAACCTTCCCTCCATTGATGAACTGTACACTGCAAGGGCCAGGAAGCGAGCGGGCAAGATCATCTCTGACCCCTCTCACCCTGGCCACAAACTCTTTGAATCACTTCCCTCTGGAAGGCGACTCCGGACTGTCAAAGCCGCCACAGCCAGACATAAACACAGCTTTTTTCCCCACGAGTAGTAGCTCTACTCAATAACCAAACATCTGTAGCCTCCTTTTACTCTGGTATTTTATTTAATTCACATGTTTAATCAATAATAGGTTTTATTATTAATGTTTCATGTATCATTCCTAACTGTCACTGTATGTCATGTGTCACTTATGGGCGGAGCACCACGGCAAATTCCTTGTATGTGAATACTTGGCCAATAAACGTGTTCATGTTGGCCGGTGTGGGCAAGTTGGGCCGAAGGGCCTGTTTCCATGCTGTATCACTGTATGACTGTGAGCTGCTTCATGGAAACATTATTCGGGGAAACACTTTTATAAGATTGCAAAACAGCCATGTGAGTTCAACTTTGTATCTCCAGAGAAACTAGCAACAGAATGGGCATGTAAAGACCACAGCAGACCGGCGCACACTCAAATCATGATGCTTTTATCACAGCTGGGGGTAAATTATATGCACATTTGTGCTGCCATCCATCACCAAGTTGAAATGCCTTCAAATTTGGAGATGCAAGGAACCCCAGACGCTGCTTTACCACAGAAAGAGACACTGTCGTAACTCGGCATCCCTGGAGGACCTGGAAAGATGATGTTTCAAATTGGGACCCTACCTTCAGACTGCAGAAAGATTCCGACCCAAAACGTCACCTATCTATGTTCTCCTGACCTGTTGAGTTACTCCAGCACTCTCTGTCAGTTTTTAAACTTAAATCTTACATTTCTGGGGGTTTCCTCTCAGGGCAAAACAGTTGTTTGGAGATCACTGGGCGAAGTTAGAGTCACAGAGTGATACAGAAGAAGAATAAGTTTATTGTCCAAGTATTCACATACAAGGAATTTGCATTGGTGCTCTGCCCGCAAATGACACCATGACGTACAGTGACAGTTAGAAATGACACATAAAACATTAAACATTAATAATAAAACATTATTGATTAAACATGTGAATTAAATAAAATACCAGAGCAAAAGGAGGCTACAGATGTTTGGTTATTGAGTAGAGCTACTACTCGTGCAAAAAAAGCTGTGTTTATGTCTGGCTGTGGCAGCTTTGACAGTCCGGAGTCGCCTTCCAGAGGGAAGTGATTCAAAGAATTTGTGGCCAGGGTGAGAGGGGCCAGAGATGATCTTGCCCGCTCGCTTCCTGGCCCTTGCAGTGTACAGTTCATCAATGGGGGGGGGGGGCGGGGGGGGGGGGGGGGGGGGGGGGGAAGGTTGCAGCCATGGAAACCGGCCCTTTGGCCCAATTTGCCGACACCCACCAACATGTCCCAGCTACGTTAGTCCCACCTGCTTGCAATTGGCCCATATCCCCCTAAACCTATCCTATCCATGTACCTGTCCAAATGTTTCTTAAACATTGCGATAGTCCCTGCCTCAACTGCCTCCTCCGGCAGCTCGTTCCAGACACCCACCACCCTTGGTGTATAAATATTTCCTGAAGGCGGTGGCTCAAATACTCACACCCACTAGTCCCCGGCCTATTGACAACCCCGATCCTATTAAATCTGTCCCCCCCTCACCTTAAGATATTACATTATAATCCATAAACTCTGATATTTAACACTGATAGTCAACGTAATATCTTGTGGGATATGCGCTCAATTTGCACGCCAATATTTTGGTTAAATATTTTTTTTATTATAGAAACATATTTATGAAAATTACAATGTTTTACATAAACAAAAATACATCATTATATACTTTCATAATATTAATAATACTGATATTATTACTAATGTTAAAATTTAGGACTGTATGCTTCTATACGCTTTTTTAATTATTTTTTATAAAGTGGGAAAAGAATAGAGATAAATAATGAAGAAAATATGAAAGCGAATGGAGTATTAATCATTAATCTTATGGAGATATAGGCATGATTTATTATATATATTTCTTCATCCATTCTAATATTCAGGCCTCAGTCAAGCCCTCGTACCGAGCCGTTATGACCCTGTAAATATTCAATATATGGAGATCATATCCCTCTGAAGAGATCTAACCTGTCCATTAGGACAAGCCTCAATCTCTCCAGATGAAGAGTCTCCGACATTTCTGTATTCCACATTTTGATTGTAGGGGATGTAGGGCCTTTCCAAAATTTTAATATTAATTTTTTCCCAATATTTTGCAGTCTAATGCATCTAATCCGATGCAGAAACTCATTAACACAAATGCTTTCGGTCTCAAGCTGCAACAGAGCGCTCTGGGGCAACCTCTGTGTGTAGGTAGCTGCTCACTGCATGCATCTTGTTGGCCATGGAATGCTTCCCAATCCTATGCATCTTGCAGTCTTCTTGCAAGAAGGGTCCCAGAGGAGGATCTGCAATCATTCATTACAGTCGCCCCACTCTCCAATTCAACAGCACCCCTGGTCACTCCCTCTTCTCCCCTCTCCCATCAGGCAAGACGTACAGAAGTGTGAAAACGCACACCTCCAGATTCGGGGACAGTTTCTTCCCAGCTGTTATCAGGCAACGGAACCGGCCTCTCACCAACGAGAGAGCGGTCCTGACCTACTATCTACCTCATTGGATTATCCTGAATCAGACTTTATTGGACTTTCTCTCGCACTAAACGTTAATCCCTTTTTCCTGCACACTGCACATTGCTTGATTGTAACCTTGTATTGTTGTTTCGTTTACCGGATAGTAGGCAACAGAAAAGCTTTTCACTGTACCACGATGCCGGTAATAATAACTTAGCTTAACACTAAGCGTTATTCCCTTCTGTTCCTGTATCTACACCAGGGGTTGGCAGCCTTGTTCGGCAGTTTTGCCACTAAGGGGCGCCGCATTGATGGCAGCCTCTGCCTACAGTCTGTCTGTCTTTCTGTTTTATTTTGAGTCAGTTTTAAAAGTTTGTTTTGGAGATTTCTTTAGCTTTTCTATGTGGGGGAGGGGTAAGGGGGAAACCGTTTCCCAGTCACGTCCTGGCGAGGACGCGACTATTCTCCGAGTCGCGTCCTCGCCCCCCCCCCCTCCTCGCGGCCTACCACCTGGATTGGAGCGGCCTTTCCTGCCGGGGTGCGGACCAGAGCTCCAGCGGCAGCGGCGCACCACTGGATTCACCGCAGAGCGGGCGGTGCCTTACCTGGGATCGCCGTTAAAGCTCTGGAGCGTTGGGCCTGCTGCTCCGACATCGCGGAGCTGTGGTTCGTCGAGCTTCCTGCGCGGGAGGCGCTGACTTCGACATCGTGGAGTGCTGGTGCCATTTGCCGAGGGCCGCCAGCGTTGAACCTCCGCCCAGCGCGGCCTGTGGACCTCGGGAGCCGCGGACTCCGGCAGGAGGTGGCCGATTCGGATGTCCAAGCCGCGGAGGATGTCCTCAGAGCCCCGACGTTGGACTTCCATCACCCCCGCGAGCGGGCCAGAACATCGGGCCGCCCGTAGCGGCAACAGCGTGGGTTCGGGTGCCCGCCGACCACGGGAGGACAACAGAGGAGGATGACCGAATTTTGGAGCCTTTCCTCACAGTGGGAAACTTTGAATCCGCTGTGTGGGGATGTCTGTGTTAAAATCTATTGTGTTCTGTGCTCTTTATTGTTGGTATGGCTGTATGGTGACCACACATTTCACTGTACCAATTGGTACATGACAAACAGATGTATGTTGCATCATAGGGGCCGGGACGCATGTCTGTGAGTGGATGGCGGGCCACATCTACTGTTCGGCGGCTCTGCCATTGCGGCCGCCAGCGCAGGCCTCCCAGCGTCACCGCGGCCTCGGGCCCGGGAGGTACCGGAGATGACGGAAGCCTGCGGGCCGGGTAATTACGGGTTACGGGCCGCAGGTTGCCGACCCCTGACCTACACTGTGCACAGCTTGATTGTAATCAGGTACTGTCTTTCTCCTGGCTGGGTAGCACGCAACACAAATACTTTTCACTGTACCTCGCTGTGCGTGACAATAATAATAATAAACTGGACTAAACAGACATTCGGTGCTGTCTGAGTGGCTGGGGAACCATCAGTTGCGTCTCTCTCTCTCTCTCTCTCTCTACTTTCCTTCTCCCACCCACCATTTTAGGCCACATCAGTCCCTTCAAGTCATAAGGAATAGGAGTAGAATTAGGCCATTCGGCCCATTAAGTCTACTCCTCCATTCAATCATGGCTGATCTATCTCTCCCTCCTAACCCCATTCTCCTGCCGTCTCCCCAAAACCTCTGACACCCGCACTAATCAAGAATCTATCTATCTCTGCCTTAGAAAAATATCCACTGACTTGGGCCTCCACAGCCTTCTGTGGCAATGAATTCCACAGATTCACCACCCTCTGACTGAAGAAATTTCTCTTAGAAACATAGAAACATAGAAATTAGGTGCAGGAGCAGGCCATTCGGCCCTTCGAGCCTGCACCGCCATTCAATATGATCATGGCTGATCATCCAACTCAGTATCCCGTACCTGCCTTCTCTCCATACCCCCTGATCCCTTCAGCCACAAGGGCCACATCCAACTCCCTCTTAAATATGGCCAACAAACTGGCCTCAACTACCTTCTGTGGCAGAGAATTCCACAGATTCACCACTCTCTGTGTGAAAAACGATTTTCTCATCTCGGTCCTAAAAGACTTCCCCCATATCCTTAAACTGTGACCCCTTGTCCTGGACCTCCCCAACATCGGGAACAATCTTCCTGCATCTAGCCTGTCCAACCCCTTAAGAATTTTGTAAGTCTCAATGAGATCACCCCTCAATCTTCTAAATCCCAGCGAGTACAAGCCGAGTCTATCCAGTCTTTCTTCATATGGAAGTCGTGCCATCCCGGGAATCAGTCTGGTAGGTTCATCTCCTTGCTAGGCAAGGTTCCTGGCTCTCCTGGCAAGGTTCATCTCCTTGCTGAAGAAAACATCCTTTAATTCCTCGTTAAATGGGAGGGAAGGACTTGCAGTTCCGCCCTGCGTAGCCTCGGGTAGTTTAGAAGTGGTTTTGCAGTCAAGTACCTTCTCATTGTTATTGCTCGTATATTTTGGGAGTGTAGCAACCGTCTTCTGCCTGGAGAATTTCAACAATTACCAATGACTCGTAAAGAGATCAATTTCCCTCAGCTGTTAGCCGAGGGACACAACATAGCCAAGACACTTGGTTTAGTTTAGAAACATGGAAAATAGGTGCAGGATGTAGGCCATTTGGCCCTTCGAGCCACTACCGCCATTCAATATGATCACAGCTGATCATCCACAATCAGTACCCCGTTCCTGCTTTCTCCCCATATCCCTTGGTTCCATTAGCCCCAAGAGCTAAATCTAACTCTCTCATGAATACATCAAAGTATCTTCCATTTAATTCCACGAGCTCCCATCTTCCCTGGCAGCCTGACGTACAGCTCCTTATCGAAGGCCTTCCAAAAGTTTAGTTTGGTTCAGTTAATTTAGAGATACAGCACGGAAACAGGCCCTTCAGCCCACCGGGTCCGCACCGACCAGCGATCCCCGCACACTAATAACCTTAACACTGTCACTACACACACGAACACTGTCCTACACACACTAACACACTCTGTCCTACAACACACACTAACTCTGTCCTACACACACTAACTCTGTCCACACTAACTCTGTCCTACACACACTAAACACTAACTCTGTCCCCAACCACACACTAACTAACTGTTCCTACACACACTAATCTCTGTCCTACACCTACACACACTAACTACACACTAACTCTGTCCTACACACACTAACACTGTCCTACACACACTAACTCTGTCCTACACACACTAACTCTGTCCTACACACACTAACACTGTCCTACACACACTAACACTGTCCTACACACACTAACTCTGTCCTACACACACTAACTCTGTCCTACACACACTAACTCTGTCCTACACACACTAACTCTGTCCTACACACACTAACTCTGTCCTACACACACTAACTCTGTCCTACACACACTAACACTGTCCTACACACACTAACTCTGTCTACACACACTAACACACACACTAACTCTGTTCCTACACACACACACTAACTCTGTCCCTACACACACTAACTCTGTCTATAACACTACACACACTAACTCTGTCCTACACACACTAACTCTGTCCTACACACACTAACTCTGTCCTACACACACTAACTCTGTCCTACACACACTAACACTGTCCTACACACACTAACTCTGTCCTACACACACTAACTCTGTCCTACACACACTAACTCTGTCCTACACACATAACTCTGTCCTACACACACACACTCTGTCCTACACACACTAACACTGTCCTACACACACTAAACACTGTCCTACACACACTACTCTGTTCCTACACACACTAACTCTGTCCTACACACATCTAAACTCTGTCCTACACAACACTACACACACTAACTCTGTCCTACACACACTACACTAACTCTGTCCTACACACTACACTAACTCTGTCCTACACACACACACTAACATCCCTACACACTAACTCTGTCCTACACACACTAACACTGTCCTACACACACTAACTCTGTCCTACACACACTAACTCTGTCCTACACACACTAACTCTGTCCTACACACACTAACACTGTCCTACACACACTAACTCTGTCCTACACACACTAACACTGTCCTACACACACTAACTCTGTCCTACACACACTAACTAACCTGTCCTTACACACACTAAACTCTGTCCTACACACACTAACTCTGTCCTACACACCACTAACTCCTGTCCTACACACACTACCTTGTCCTACACACACTAACTCTGTCCTACACACACTAACACTGTCCTACACACACTAACACTGTCCTACACACACTAACACTGTCCTACATAATTTACCAAAGCCAATTACCAAAGCCAATCGGCCTACAAACAAACCTGCACATCTCTGGGGTGTGGGAGGAAACCGGAGCACCCGGAGAAAACCCCACAGCGCCGACCAGCGATCCCCGCACCCTAACGCTATCCTACGCACTGGGGCCAATTTACAATCCTTACTGTGCTCCAGTTTCCTATCATTCTCCAGCCTTCTCCCCATAACCCCTGACACCCGTACTAAACAAGAATCTGTCAATCTCCGCTTTAAAAATACCCAATGTCTTCTGTCTGTGGCAATGAATTCCACAGATTCACCACCCTCTGAATAAAGAAATTCCTCCTCATCTCCTTTCTAAAGGTACATCCTTTAATTCTGAGGCTGTGCCCTCTGGCCCTAGACTCTCCCACTAGTGGAGCCTATCCTCACCACATCCACTCTATCCAGGCCTTTCACTATCCGGTGAGTTTCAGTGAGGTCCCCCCTCATCCTTCTAAACTCAAGCGAGCACAGGCCCAGCTCCGTCAAACGCTCATCGTGCGTTAACCTCTTCTCCCCTCTCCCATCGGGCAAAAGGTACAGAAGTGTGAAAACGCACACCTCCAGATTCAGGGACAGTTTCTTCCCTGCTATTATGAGGCAAATGAAAACCATCCTACCACAACCAGAGAGCAGTCCTGAACTACTATCTACCTCATTGGTGACCCTCGGACTATCTTTAATTGGACTTTGCTGCGTTCTATCTGACTGGTTAGCACGCAGCAAAGGCTTTTCACTGTACCTCGGTACGCGTGACAATAAACTGAACCGAACCCAGTCGGTCTCAACCCGAAACGTCGCCCACTCCTTCTCTCCCTAGATGCTGCTTCGCCCGCTGGGTTACTCCAGCATGTTTTGTCTGTCTACCTTCGATTGTTCCAGCGCCTGCAGTTCTTTCTTAAACAACCCAGTCAGTCGTTCCTGGGACGGTCGTGGTCAAAGCAAGGCTCCCCTGCGTTTGACAGCGCTCCTCAAACCCTCCCTGACGGCAGACAGCTTGTCTCAGGCCAGAGCAGCCAAATAAATGTTCCACATATTGTAATCAATCCATTTGCGTTCAATAATGAAGCCGCCAAAAAAACGAACGTGACAGCTGTGAAATAAAGTGAAAGTGCCCTCAAGCCTTTGGAGCATGTTGATCCAATTATGAAGATCTGTTCATATCCTTGTGCTTTTTCAAAATCAATTATAATTTTTTAGCTCAAGGGACTTTCCTTAAAACAAAAAAAAAAAGCGCTGGTACACTGGAACAGCTGTGGATGTAAAACCAACACACTGTTTGCGACAAAACGCCTGGAACTTTTATTTTATGATTTTAAACATGAAAAATGTCAAATCTTTAATTTATACATTTCTTGCTCGGAATGCAATGCATTTGTAGCACGCAGCGATTAATGGCAAGGCCCGTCAGTGAATGTTAGTGTCAGGAAAAGAGTGAAGATCTTCGTGTTTGACATGACAACATTGAAAACTAATGTAAACTTGGGGGGGGGGCACGGTGGTGCAGCGGCAGAGTCGCTGCCTCACAGCGCTGGAGGCCCGGGTTTGATCCTGACTACGGGCGCTGTCTATACGGAGTTTGCACGTTCTCCCCGTGGGTTTTCTCCCAGATCTTCGGTTTCCCTTCAGCGCTCCAAAGACGCACGGGGTTTGTAGATTAATTGGCTTGGTATAATTATAAATTGGCCCGTGTGTGTGTGTGTGGGGACAGCGTGAGTGTGCGGGGATCGCTGGTCGGCACAGACTCGGTGGGCCGAAGGGCCTGTTTTGAGACGAGGAATATCAAGTTTGCAAATCTTTTGAATTTTAA
This sequence comes from Okamejei kenojei, assembly GCA_035221665.1. Taxonomy (NCBI): domain Eukaryota; kingdom Metazoa; phylum Chordata; class Chondrichthyes; order Rajiformes; family Rajidae; genus Okamejei; species Okamejei kenojei. Next base: position 66,104,274 of record CM069143.1, on the reverse strand, counting down.
ATTTAATATCCGTGTTGAAAATGTGTTTTTACAAATTCAAAGGCACCTGCAGCTAAAGGTGTAAAAATATTTAGTCACAGCTGGAGGACGAGTTCATTTATAACATCTATCGGTAGCCTGGTAAAAAGTGTTTCATGTTTTCACACACGATGAAATACTTTAAGGATGCAGGATGTTGAAGGCAAGAGGTCTCGGTTCCACAAGTAGGACTCGGATGAAACGAAGAAACACACAAAGAACTGCAGGTGCTGGAATTTTGAAAAGACAATGTGCTGGAGGAACCCAGTGGGTCAGGTAGCATCTTTTAGTTTAGTTTCGTGAGTCCGCGCCGATCCAGCGATCCCTGCTCGCTAACACTATCCTACGCACACTAGGGACAATTTACATTGATACCAAGCCAATAAACCTACAGACATGCACGTCTTTGGAGCGTGGGGGGGAAACGGGAGCACCCGGGGAGAACGTACAGACTCCGCACAGACAGCACCCGTGGTCAGAATCGAACCAGGGACTCTGGCGCTGTGAGGCAGCAACTCTACTGCTGCGCCCTTAGATATATACTCCAGCGTTTAGTTTATTGTCACGTGTGCCGAGTTTCAGTGCAAAGCTTTTGTGTTGCGCGCTACCCAGTCAGCGGGAACGCCGCACGTGATTACAATCGAGCCGCCCGCCATACACAGGATAAAAGGAACAATGTTTAGTGCAAGATAAGGTCCAGTAGAGTCTGATTTAAGATTACATTTGAAATGGTGCTTGGACGCTCCTCCACCCAACTGCACCAAGAAATCTTCCAGAGTTTACTTTAGACTTTAGAGTTCCAGCCCGTAAGCAGGCCCCGACCAGCGATTAATACATTAACGCTGCCCTGCCCACTAGTGGAAATTTTACAACTTTCCAAAGCCAATCGAGCTACAAACACGCACGTGTTGCAGGAAACCGGGAGCACCCGGAGAGAACCCACGTGGTCACGGGGAGAACGTACAGACTCCATGCAGACAGCGCCCGTAGTCGGGAGCGAACCCGGGTCTCTGGCGCGGTGCTCCGCCGAGCCCTGCGGAAATCTGATGTGGAGATCTGACAATAGATGTCATCCAAAGACTTGGCTTCTCTTAAGAGTCAAAAGATGATCGCCCTGTGTATTGTGATGAAATCAGAGACTGACGTATCAGTGTCAAGCTACTTAGAACTAAAATTCTTCATCCATTTTTCCTAGCTCGAGTTTTGAACTTGTTCTGTTGTGTCTAGTCTTGGGTAAAATTGCAATTGGTTCTCATGTTGAAATCGGAAACCATGTCTGTTCTGAATCTAGTACATAATTTTCTAACTGCATGTAAAATTAAACTAAGGCAAAAATATTTGTACGTCATTTGTACAATATTTAGGGGCAGCGCAGCGGTGGAGTTGCTGCCTTACAGCGCTTACAGACCCGGGTTCGATCCCGAGGAAGGGGTTCTTTAAGTATTTATTCACTAACTCAATATCACAGAGCTTGAGCAATGCTGACCAATTATTGGCATGACTGCTAGTTTGCATTGAGTTGTGGGCAGCACAGTGTTACAGTGCGTGGAACGGCGGCCTCACAGCGCCAGAGACCCGGGTTCGATCCCGACTACGGGCGCTGTCTGTACGGAGTTTGCACGTTCTCCCCGTGACCTGCGTGGGGTTTTCTCCGAGATCTCCGGTTTCCTCCCACACTCCAAAGACGCGCAGGTTTGTCGGTTAATTGGCTTGGTGTAAATGTATAATTGTGCCTAGTGTGTGTAGGGTGGTGTAAAGGCCCTGTCCCACTGTAAGAGTTCATTCCAAGAGCTCTCCCGAGTTTAAAAAGAAATCAAACTCGTGGTAAGTACGTAGCGGGTACGTCGGAGCTCGGACGTCTCTTAGCGGCTCGTAACGCTAACGGCAGGTACTCGGGAAACGCGGTAAGCTCGGGAAGATTTTTCAACATGTTGAAAAATGTCCACGAGAGCCCCGAGTACCTAGGAGCGGCCATTACCGTAATTCTCCGAGTTCGAATCAGGGGAAACTCGGGAGAACTCTTCAATTACCTGTTACAGTGGGACAGGCTCTTTAACATATGGGGATCGCTGGTTGGTGCGGACCCGGTGGGGCTGAGGAGCCTGTTTCCGTGCTGTATGTCTAGTCTAGTCTAGTCTAGACTCGATACAGGCCCTTCAGCCCACCTCACGCATGCCGACCATTGGCCACCCATTCACACTAGTTATCAGGCTCAGTTTAGTTTGTCACGTGTACCGAGGTACAGTGAAAAGCTTTTGTCGCGTGCTAACCAGTCAGCAGAAAGACAATACATGATTACAATCGAGCCATTCACAGTGTACAGATACATGATAAGGGAATAACGTTTAGAGCAAGGTAGAGCCAGCGACGTCCCATCAGAGATAGTCCGAGGGTCACCAATGAGGGAGGACCGCTCTCTGGTTGTGGTGGGATGGTTCAGTTGCCTGATTACAGCTGGGAAGAAACTGTCCCTGAATCTGGGGGTCATAAGGAATAGGGCTAGAATTTGGCCATTTGGCCCATCAAGGCAATCTGCCATTCAATCTTTTTCATACAGCGAGTGGTGAGCCTGTGGAATTCTCTGCCTCAGGGGGCGGTGGGGGCCGGTTCTCTGGATGCTTTCAAGAGAGAGCTAGATAGGGCTCTTAAAGATAGCGGAGTGCGGGGATATGGGGAGAAGGCAGGAACGGGATACTGGTTGTGGATGATCAGCCATGATCACATTGAATGGCGGTGCTGGCTCGAAGGGCCGAATGGCCTACTCCTGCACCTATTGTCTATTGATCTATCTCTCCCTCAATTTTCCTGCTGTTATTGTACCTACCTCCTCTGGCAGCTCATTCCATGTTCCCACTCCATTCAGTGTGAAAAAGTAGAGGAGAATTATCTTCTAAACACAGCTTGTTTCTGCAATTCTCCGCATGAAATGCTGTTGGAAGCAGTCTCAAGAACGTCTTTCAGAAGAAAGTGGTATATTACTAAAAGCAGAATGGGCCGAGCAATGGGTCAGGAGCGGAGGACAAAGGCTAATTGGGAAACGCCTTCAAAGGGCCAGCATTTGCCTGAAGGGCCAAATTACCTTGCATCCTGCTGCGAGATTCTGCAGCTGCTAGAATCACTCACTTCCTGCACTGATTCCTATGGCACCACTTGTCTTTTAATATGATATGAAAATAATGGCACGCCACCTTCTCAAGTTGCAAAGAAAATCAGACTGAAGGAAAATATTTGTGATTTTTACTCCTCCTACTGGCTTCATTTATCCAGTCTCCTAATATAATCCAAGAATATAAATTGAACTATGATCTACTAAGAACGGTTGGCCTGTAATATTAATATTCTGTGCTATGGCGTAGTTCAATTTAGAGATTCGTCGCGGATCTTCGACCCACCGAGTCCACACCGACCAGCGATCCCCGCACACTAACACACCCCCCCCCCCCCCACGCACTTGGAGGGGAGGATGCTCCTCAAACTGCGGAGCATCCTGGACAATACAGCTCACCCCCCTCCGTGACACACTGGTCAACCTGAGGAGCACCTTCAGCAACAGACTGGTCCCACCAAGATGCAGCACAGAACGCCACAGGACATCCTTCACCCCTGTGGCCGTCAAACTGTACAGCTCCCCTCCCCCTTCTGTCGTGGGGTAGACTGACTCCCCTCCCCCCCCCCCCCAATCCTTTCCACTCGTCACTTTAATTTTATGTTTCATGTATCTTGAGTTTTATGAGATCAATTTCCCTCCTGGGATAAATAACGTTCTATCGTGTCGTATTGGACCACCCCGTACACTAACACTGTCCCACACACATTAGGGACAATTTTACTTTCTCCTTCTTGCGTAAGGCGTGCACAGCCTAAAGTTGTAGGCCAACTTGTTCCGTTTGATCTAATTGTTTGTGCACGGCGGGTTGCATCCGTCGAAACGGGGCGGACCACGCGAAGGTTGCGATCTCCCACCCCGCTTGTACATTGACACCAAGCCAGTTAGCCAACAAACCGGCATGCGTATGGAGTGTGGGAGGAAATCGAGATCTCGGAGAAAACTCACGCAGGTCACGGGGAGAACGTCCTTACAGACAGCGCCCGTAGTCAGGATTGAACCCGCGTCTCTGGCGCTGAAAAGCGGCAACTCTACCGCTGCGCCACCGTGCCTTCATTAAACCAAACTAAATTAAATATATAACACTTATCTACTATCCAACTTAACATACTTGCGTTTAGAGGCACAGCATGGGTGTAGACCCTTCAGCCCACCTAGTGCATGCCGACCATTGGCCACCCATTCTCACTAGTTATCAGGCTCAGTTTAGTTTATTGTTCACGTGTACTGAGGTACAGTGAAAAGCTTTTGTTGCGCGCTAACCAGTCAGCAGAGAGACTGACTTTGGAATTTACTTCTTAAATCCCTCTGTCTTTCCAATTGCTAGTCTTTAAAAGTCTCCTCTGATCCCACCACATTGATCACCTTGTCTATAGAACAAGGCAGGGCATGGACTGGCAGACATTGTCTATGCCAAGGGTTACACGAAAAGCTGGAGAAACTCAGCGGGTGCAGCAGCATCTAAGGAGCGAAGGAGATGGGCGACGTTTCGGGTCGAGACCCTTCTTCGGTCTATGGTCGGTCTATGCCAACCTTGTTGCCAATCCAAGTTATTTCGTTCTGACTGAAAAACACAGTTGCGCATCAGCAGAGTCGCTGCCTCACAGCGCCAGAGGCACGGGTTCCATCCTGACTGCAGGTGTTGTCTGAACCCGAGTGTGCACGTTCTCCCTGTGACCCGCGTGGGTTTCTCTCCGGTTGCTCCGGTTTCCTCCTGTACACTGAAGACGTTCAGGTTTGTAGGTGTAACGTATATGATGTAAATGGTGTTACCTGCCTCCAAGTTAAAGGGGGAGCGGTGTGATGCATGTAATATAATTAGCATACGTTATGTCTTGTGCCAGGCGACGCATGCGCTGGGGGAGACTCGAGGTGGCATCCTAGAATAAAGGAGCTTGTTAGTTTACTCCTGCATCTGAGTGTTCTTTTGAGTCGGTTCCAAGCACCCAAATACACTACAGTCGGTTACTCGGTAAAGATTGCGAATTGTCCCTAATGTGTAGGACAGTGTTGGTGTAGAGGGATCGACGCAGACTCGGTGGGTAGTGGATCATGCCAGTGTGCTGGGATGGCCAGCCTGTGCGGACTCGGTAGGCCTATGGCCCTGTTTCCAGGCTGTATCTCTAAACTAAACTAAACTAAATATCGTTGGGTTGTACGTTACTTAAGTGGAATATGAGGTGTCCATATGTGTGTGTGGTCTCACTCTGGCAATGGGAGAGGGCCAATTTACAAATTTGGCTTGGGTTCACTTTCGTCATGTTATATATCTGCAAATACGTTTTTTCATGTTCTAGGTCTTAGCTGTGTTGACTGTTTGAAGGGAATGTGACTGTAGGGAATGGCATTTATCCTGTGCCAAAGTACAGGGGAAAGCTTTTGTTGTGTGCCATCCAGTCAGCAGAGAGGCAATGCAAAAGATGATCATGAGTGATAGGAGCAGAATTGGGCCATTCTGCCCATCAAGTCTACTCTGCCATTCAATCGTGGTTGATCTCTCTCTCTCTCTCCTAACCCCATTCTCCTGCCTTCTCCCCATAACCCCTGACACCCGCACTAATCAAGAATCTTATCCATCTCTGCTGTAAAAATATCCATTGACTTGGCCTCCACAGCTTTCTGTGGCAAAGAATTCCACAGATTCACCACCCTCTGGGACTGAAGAAATTCCTCCTCATCTTCTTCCTAAAAGAAGTTCCTTTAATTCTGAGACAATGACCTTTAGTCCTTGGGCTGGCACTTCACGAAAGCGGCCCCTGCAGTCCGCTTGTCCTTATTTTATTTTTTATTTTTTGTCCTGTTTAATGTGTAGTTTGCTGTGGTTTTTATATTGTTTTTGACTGTGTATATGTGGGGGGGCGGGGAGTTGGGGAGAACTTTTAAATCGCTTCCCTGTCGGGTCTCCGTTGTCGTTGGGGCCTAGCACTGTGGAGCGGCCTCCAGCCGGAACGACCTGGGGCTCCAGTCGCGGGGCCTGCGGACTCGCCATCGCGGAGCTGGCCGGCCTCGGAGCGTGGAGAGCTGTGGTGGCGCGCGGCTGCGACCCGACTTCGGAGCTTCGGAGGCTCCGGCCGCAGGCCCTGTGGACGGTGACATCGGGAGCTCGCGGGTCCCTGGTGGGAGACCCCTTTCCGGAGATCCCGCGGCGGTAGCTTCTCCCGCCCGAATTGCGGGGTTGAAAACGACCCGGAGCGGGGCCTTGCATCGCCCAGCGCGGCTTTAACGGCCGCGGGACTTGCCATCGCCAGCCGGGGGCTTTGACTGACACCGGGAGAGCAGGGGAGGGACAAGACTTTGCGTTCCATCACAGTGAGGAGGAGATTCACTGTGATGGATGTCCGTGTGAATTGAGTTTTTCAGTTTTTTATTTGTAATAAAATTTGGAAACCATGTATCATTTTCCTTCCACTTCACAATTATGCGCCACTTTGTGTTGGTCTATCACATAAAATCCCAATAAAATACATTTACGTTTGTGGTTGTAACGTGACAAAATGTGGAAAAGTTCAAGGGGTATGAAAACTTTTGCAAGCCACTTTATATATTAACTAGACCAAGTGCAGACTAACGCAAGATTCCACCACTCACCTGTTCCCCCAATGCTATATTGCACCACTCTCCCACCTCCCTCTACCCTCCCTCTCTACCCCATCTCCCTAACCGGCCCTCTCTACCCCCTCCCTCTCCCTCTCTGCCCCCCCTCCCTCTCTGCCCTCCCTCCCTCTCTGCCCCCCCCCCCTTGGTTGAAGAGGGAGGGTGGCGGAGGCGGAGGGGGAGTGCTGGGGGCTGAGGAGAGATGAGCCTGGTGCACACATAAACAATCCAACAACAATGGTGCAGCAAGGACACTAATAGTCCGTGTAGTTCTGAGTTAATGTGGGGGTTGCAGTGTTGAATAGCCTGATGGCTGTAAGGCAGCAGATAGGCGGTGTAAAGTTAGACGCAGAACGTGAAGGATAATTCCTTATTTTGATTGTAATAAATAACACCTTGATCCATTTTTTTCCGTTTATGGGACAGTTTAGCCGTGTCAGCCAATGCAGGAAGATATATTGCTTGGTTAAGTGGAGCTGGCATACAAAATAAAGCATGGTTCACTCCATGTGACTCCTGCCATTGTGCCATCTGTGTGCGTTTATGTTCCACTCCTAATTACTTGCCAGCACAAGGTCGTCAGAGCGCACACCTGCAAAATGTTCCTTAAAATTTATACAGTCACGTTCACTCTTGTCATTTTACCCTCTGTTGGACCGAGAGTCATCCCGTATTGCATTTTACTGACAAAGTTATTAGACATTTCAAAATATTCAGCGGTTCTAATAAGATCAATGTGCGGGCTCAGGAATCTCTGCTATCTAATATTTCTAATAAGACTGGACTGGTTCATATTTCAAGAGTCAAGAGTGTAATATATTGTCATATTTCCCGGATGGGACAATGAAATTCTTACTTGCTGCAGCACAACAGAATATGTGAATATGTAAACATTATTTTCTACATACTGGGGGAAGAGAAACAAATGAAAGTGTTTGATAAATAACAAATATAGTGCAGTAATAAGATAATCTTTTGCAGTTCAGAGCTCAGAGGTTATTTGGAGGTTGGCGTGTTTAATAGCCTGATGGCTGTGGGGAAGAAGCTGTTCCTGAACCTGGACGTTGCAGTTTTCAGGCTCCTGTACCTTCTTCCCGATGGCAGGGGTGAGATGAGAGCGTGGCCAGGATGGTGTGGGTCCTCGATGATGTTGGCTGCCTTTTTGAGGCAGCGACTGCGATAGATCCCTTCGACGGTGGGGAGGTCAGAGCCGGCGATGGACGGGGCAGCGGTCACAACTTTCTGCGGTCTTTTTCCGCTCCTGGACGTTCAAGTTGCCGACCCAGGCCACGATGCAGCCAGTCAGTACGCTCTCTACCCGTAGACGTTTAGGAGAATCCGCTTCGACGTGCCGAATCTCCGTAATCTTCTCAGGAAGTGGAGTCGCTGATGTGCCTCCTTTATGATTGCATCGGTGTGCTGGGTCCAGGAAAGGTCATAGAAACATAGAAATTAGGTGCAGGAGTAGGCCATTCAGCCCTTCGAGCCTGCACCGCCATTCAATATGATCATGGCTGATCATTCAACTCAGTATCCCGTACCTGCCTTCTCTCCATACCCTCTGATCCCCTTAGCCACAAGGGCCACATCCAACTCACTCTTAAATATAGCCAATGAACTGGCCTCAACTACCCTCTGTGGCAGAGAGTTCCAGAGACTCACCACTCTCTGTGTGAAGAAAGTCTTTCTCATCTCGGTCTTAAAGGATTTCCCCCTTATCCTTAAGATATATGGGTCTTCGGATATATGCGCGCGCCCAGGAATTTGACGCTATTTCCAGAGGGAATTGCTGGATTGGACCAGCCTCTTCCTCTTCTTTTCGTGTCCATCTTGTTACAAATGTTGACCTCGCTGTCATCGTCCGTGGGAAGCCATCACTTGTCGCAGTGGATGATGGCGGTAGCAGAAGTAGCTCAGGATATGTCCAGTCCCCCCCCACCCCCCCGGCGACGTGGACGCTTCTGGGGCCAGTGCACCAGCTAATCTTATGTGAGATTTTTTTTTTCCCCCCAATTTTTCAAAGATAGAATAGTGTCATAGAGTGATACAGTGTGGAAACAGGCCCTTTGGCCCAACTTGGCCAACATGTCCCAGCTGCGCAAGTCCCACCTGCCTGCGTTTGGCCCATATCCCTCGAAACCAGCCCTATACATGTACCTGTCTAACTGTTTCTTAAAAAATTGGGATAGTCCCAGCCTCAACTACCTCCTCTGGCAGGTCGTTCCATACACCCACCACGCTTTGTGTGAAAATGTTACCCCTCAGATGCCTATTAAATCTTCTCCCCCCCCCCCCCCCCCCTCACCTTGAACCTATGTCCTCTGGTCCTCGATTCCCCTACACTGGGCAAGAGACTCTATGCATCTACCCAATCTATTCCTTTATAATTTATACAAAATTTCAAAGATTTTTTAGAATATTGAACATAGAACAGTACAGCATAGGAACAGGCCCTTCGGCCCACAATGTCCGTGCCTAACACGATGCTAATTTAGACACAAAGAGCTGGGTCAGGCAGCATCTCTGGCGGAACAGAAACGGGTGATGTTTCAGGTCTGGACCCTTCTTCAGACTGAAAGTAGAGGGGAGAGAACTGGGGGTGGGAAAAGGCCAGAACAGGAGAGCAGAAGGAGATGAGGAGAAATTGTCTTTAGCCAGAGGGTGGTGAATCTGTGGAATTCTTTGCCACAGAAGGCTGTGGAGGCCAAGTCTGCAGATTTATTTAAAGGCAGAGATAGCTAGATTCTTGATTAGTACGGGTGTCCGAGGTTATGGGGAGAAGGCAGGAGAATGGGGTTAGGAGGGAGAGTTAGATCAGCCATGATTGAATGGCGGAGTAGACTTGATGGGCCGAATGGCCTAATTCTGCTCCTATCACTTGTGACCTTATGACCTCTTGAACAAAGCAAGGCCGGGCAACCGATGACCTCAGGAAGGGTGGAGCCCACAATGGCCCATTGTTGGCTGGGGAAGAGGTTGTAAGGAGGGGATACGAGGATGCGAATAGTGGAGCTAGCAGGATGACTAGGGTGGGGAGGGAGGAGAGAAGGAGGAAAAGCAGGGGTTATTTGAAATTAGATAAATCAACGTTCACACCATTGGGTTGTATGCTGCCCATGCAAAATATGAGGAAGGACATTCTTGCTATTGAGGGAGTGCAGCGTAGGTTTACAAGGTTAATTCCCGGGATGGCGGGACTGTCATATGCTGAGAGAATGGAGCGGCTGGGCTTGTACACTCTGGAGTTTGGAATTGGAGGAGAGGCAGGGAACATCTTATTGAAATTAGGTGCAGGACACAATAGATGATATTCAATCCCGTACCTGGTTTAGCCACAAGGGACTTAAATATAGCCGCTGTGGCAGAGAGTTAGATAAAAAAGTCCTTCTCATCTGCAGGAATCTTCCTGCACATGTTCCCGATGTTGGATGAGTCCAGAACCAGGGGGCACAGTTTAAGAATAAGGGGTAAGCCATTTAGAACAGAGATGAGGAAACACCTTTTCACACAGAGAGTTGTGAGTCTGTGGAATTCTCTGAGGAAACTGGGGCACTGGTTAGACAGGGCTCTTAAAGATAGCGGAGTCAGGCGATATGGGGAGAAGGCAGGAAGGGGGTACTGATTGTGGATGATCAGCCATGATCACATTGAATGGCGGTGCTGGCTCGAAGGGCCGAGTGGCCTACTCCTGCACGTATTGTCTATTGTCTAAAATATGAGGTGCTGTTAAACTAGTTGCACTAATCTCCTCCTGCCTGCGTGTGATCCGTATCTCTCCATTCCCTGCATATCCATGTGCCTATCCAAAGACCTCTGAAACGCCACTGTCGTATCTGCTCCCACTCCACCCCTGGCAGAGCGTTCCAGTAAACATCTGGTGCAAGGCAGAGGAGATTAGTTAGACCGAGCATCAAAGGCCCTGTTCCTGTGCAATCAACCTACAAACCTGTGCGTCCCTGGATGTGGGAGGAAACCGGAGCACCCGGAGGAAAGGCACGCCATCGCGGCGAGAGAACGTGCAAACGCCACACGGACAGCAGCCGCTGTCGGGAGCGAAGCCGGGTCTCTGGCGCTGTGAGGCAGCCGCTGTACCAGCGTGCCGTGTCACAACAGAAGGACACAAGGTGCTGGAGTAACTCAGCGGGTCAGGCAGCACCTGTGGAGACCATGGCGGTTTCGGGTCGGGACCTGGATTTGATAACTCGTCCCCTCAGTTATTCCCTCGACCGCAACGGTGGCGCAGCGGTAGAGTCGCTGCCTCACAGCGCCAGGGACCCGGGTTCGATCCTGACTACGGGCGCTGTTTGTACGGAGTTTGTACGTTCTCCCCGTGACCACATGGTTTTCTCCGGGTGCTCTGGTTTCATCCCACACTTCAAAGACGTACAGGTTTGTAGATTAATTGGCTTGGTGTATGTAAATTGTGTAGGATAGCGTTAGTGTGCGGCAATCGCTGGTCGGTTTATTGCTAAACTAAAATTAACTTAAACTAAACTAGAGATACAGCGTGAAACAGGCCCTTTGGCCCACCGAGTACGCGCCGACCAGCGACCCCCACGCACTAACGCTGTCCTACACACACTAGGCACAATTTACGCTTATACCCAGCCAATGAACCTACAAACCTGCACGTCTCTGGAGTGTGGGAGGAAACCGAAGATCTCGGAGAAAACACACGCGGTCACGGGGAGAACGTGCAAACTCCATACAGACAGCGCCCGTAGTCGGGATCGAACCCGGGTCTCCGGTGCTGTGAGGCAGCAACACTACCGCCCCTGTGCCCCTGTGGCCGCATAAACTCTGCTAAAACATTCACGCTCGCCACCCACGGCTCTCTGAATCAATCTCTCCTCGTCTCTCACTTTCCCATCTCCATGGTGTTTGAGAATCATTGCTGAACTCTGGTTATTGATCACCCAACGTGTAGACTTGGCCTCTCCCAATCTCTCTCATCAATCACCATCAGTATCGGTTACCTATCATCAGAGCCGCTATAACTGTCCTCATTAATGAGGCTGAGGTTGGAGTCATGCATTACATTATAGAATGTCAGTAGTCAAGATTCAAGATCCATGATTCAAGAGAGTTTATTGTCATGTGCCCCAGATAGGACAATGAAATTGTCTATCTCTGCCTCAGAAGGCGATGGAGGCCGGTTCTCTGGATGCTTTCAAGAGAGAGCTAGATAGGGCTCTTAAAGACAGTGGAGTCGGGGGATACGGGAAGAAGGCAGGAACGGGGTACTGATTGGGGATGATCAGCCATGATCACATTGAATGGCAGAGCTTGCTCGAAGGGCCAAATGGCCTACTCCTGCACCTATTGTCTATTGTCTATTGTCTATTGCTATTCAGCACAACAGAATATTGTAGGCATAAATATATATACAGAACAGATATATCCATATACCATTAAATAACAGATAAAGTGCAATGGTCGATTAATGTTCAGAGTTTTATTTGAGTTGAGTTTAATAGCCTGATGGCTGTGGGGAAGCAGCTATTCCTGAACCTGGACGTTGCAGTCTTCAGGCTCCTGTACCTTCTACCTGAAGGTAGCAGGGAGATGAGTGTGTGGCCAGGGTGGTGTGGGTCCTTGATGATGCTGCCAGCCTTTTTGAGACAGCGACTGCGATAGATCCCCTCGATGGTAGGAGGTCAGATGGTAGGGGGGTCAGTAGTCGCAGGCACTTTCCGCCATGGATTGCGATTGTAAATGCCCATGGTCCATTCGAGAACCAGCCCACCTGCTTTTTGACGGCCTTTCCCAGGCGGCAAGGTGGAGCTGCTGCCTCACATCGCCAGAGACCCGGGTTCGATCCAGACATCGGCTGCTGTCTGTGTGGAGTTTGCAAGTTCTCCCCGTGACCGCGTGGGTTTTCTCCGGGTGACAATGGACAATAGGTGCAGGAGGAGGTCATTTGGCCCTTCGAGCCAGCACCGCCATTCACTGTGATCACGGCTGATCGTCCCCAATCAGTGCCCCGTTCCTGCCTTCTCCCCATATCCCCTGACGCTGCTATCTTTAAGAGCCCTGTCTAACCGGCGCCCCGGTTTCCTCCCACACTCCAAAGATGCGGCACGGTGGCGCAGCGGTAGAGTTGCTGCCTCACAGCGCCAGAGATGCCAGTTCGATCCTGACTGCAGGCTTTGTCTGCGTGGAGTTTGCACGCTCTCCCCGTGCCTGCGCGGGTTTACTCCGGGTGCTCCGGCTTCCTCCCACATCCCAAAGACGTGCGGGTGTGTAGGTTAATTGGCTTGGTATAAATGTAAATTGTCCCGTGTGTGTGTGTGTGTAGGATAGTGTGTAGCGTGCGGGGGATCGCTGGTCGGGGCGGGTTCCGCGGGCAGAAGGGCCTGTTTCCGCGCTGTATCTCTAAACTAAACTCAGCCAAACTAAAAAAAGCCTCCGTGCACTGCTGGAGCCTTTAACCTGTCTAAAGTTAATGACCTGGCCTCACATTTGCCTCACAGTGTCACACCAAGGACAATATTCCTGAAACATCCGCACGCTAATTGAACTAATTAATTGCACAATGAAAAGCAAATGAATGCAGACACCGACAGAATATTCAAATCCTCGGTGGCAGTGGGGAGCAGCGTGCCACAAAATGAAATGCAGCTTTTGAGCGGTCTTTCTTTTAAGATCTCTGTTTATGAAACAATTTTCATACATCAATATTGAAAGGTGTTGTTGTGTTTGATGGGAGCCGGGCTTTGATCTGTTAGGCATCTGCCCGTTCCAAGCAAAGTTCCACAAAGCAAGAAAGAAAGTGAACAGAGATTGATTAAAGTGAAACATGTTTTTTTTTAATATTATTCTCAATAGCCCTCCTTTTCATTCTAGTCTACCTCTCCACGATTCCACACCGACAATTAACCGACAGATCTTATACAACCTGTTGCTCTTTCATTGCAACGTATTTCCTGTAAAATGCAAATATACGTAGATCTGAGGGCAGTTTTGAGTCAAGATTCACCTCGTGAATGGGATTATTCACAATACCCAATCCTTCCTGCACTTCATCTAAAACCCTTTGAATGTCCTTTGCATTCAAGATATGAAAAGTTCCATTTGATTTTATTTTTTTCGAGGCTGCATTGGTTTTCAGAAGAGTGCACATTTCACATTTCATTATATTTCTCCGCGCGACTGGTCATTTTGCTTTAGACTCCAGAGATACAGTGCGGACACAGGCCCTTTGGCCCACTGAGCCCCGCACACAATAGTCCCATGTAGTCCCACTTTCTCATCCAATCCAATTTTGGGTGGTAATCCCAGAACCGCGGGTTGGAAGAAGAGTTCCGACCTGAAACGTCACCGTTACACTTGTGGCGTTAGCGGTACAGTGCGGGCACAGGCCCTTCTGCCCACCGAGTCCGTTCCGACCAGCGATCACCCCGCACTCTAACATTATCCGACACACACTTGGGGACAATTTACAATTTTACCGAAGCCAAATAAGCTGCAAACCCGCACGTCTTCGGAGAGTGGGAGGAAACCGGAGCACCCGGAGAAAACCCACGTGGTCACGGGGAGAACGTCCAAACTCCTGTACAGACAGCACCCGTAGTCGGGATCGAACCCGGGTCTCTGGTGCTGTGAGGCAGCAACTCTACCGCTGCGCCACCGTGCCACCCACCAGGTTGGCTCACATCTTGAGGTAAAGTACGACATGAAACGGGGTTAATTTTTGATAGTCTTCCTCTGTTTATTCTTTAATCACGGCAACGCTTGCTAAGCCAGCATCTCCAATCCTTCAAAATGATCAACCACCATCTTGAAAGGTTGGAGAAACAAGGAACTGCAGATGCTTGTTTTCCAGAACAAAGACACAAAGTGCTGGAGTAACTCAGCCTGAAGGAGGATTCACGACCCGAAACGTCACTTATCCATGTTCTCTAGAGACCCTGCCTGATCCGTTCAGTTACACCAGCACTTTTTGTCATAGTCATACAGCATGGAAACAGGCCCTTCAGCCCAACTAGTCCATGCCGGCCAACATGGCCCACCTTCGCCAGTCCCACCTACCTGCGTTTGGCCCATATCCCTCTAAACCTGTCCCATCAATGTTCCTGTCCAAATGTTTTTAAACAATGAGATAGTCCCTGCCTCAACTACCTCCTCCGGCAGCTTGTTCCATCTACCTACCACCCTCTATGTAATAAAATATTGTCCCTCAAGTTCCCATTAAATCTTTTCCCCCTCATCTGAAACCTATGTATTTTCTTGAAAGGTTGCATTGCTTAAGATTTAGTTATAATATTTTTATTAGAAGTAATCCATCATAACAACGGTATAACAACTTTTCAAATACACAACCAACTTATTTCAATAAGTATACGGATGTTGCGAATAATTCTTATAAACTTCTATTTTTTTAGAAAATAGAAAAAAAAGAATAGATTTTAATCAATAAGAATAGTGATTAAATAATAATTTTGATTATATAGAGAGTATATATATGTATATGTGTGTGTGTATATATATATATTTATATATATTTATATATATAGAGAGAATAATATATATATATATATATATATATATTTTTTTTTAATATATATATTTTTAAAAAAGATTATTGTATACATCTTATTAGTGAATAACACAATTTCAAATAACGATATCAATAGAGACATGTATACAAATTTTTAAAAAAAGGAATTATTTTCATCTAATCCTGCCGGGTACCCATTGAGTTGTGATGCCAAGAACAGCTACCCCTTCAAATATTCTGTATATGGAAACCATATCTGTTCAAAGAGTTCGTATTTGTCCATTAGGAGTATTATACAACATTTAATCTCCAACATTTCCACTGTCCACATTTTAATTGTGGGGGATAATGTTCCCTTCCAAAATTTCAATATTATTTTTTTCCCTATTATCAAACAGTAATCCAAGACGTTTCTTTGGTTTACTGTTAATATTAGATTTGAATCCGGAACTCCTAATATTATTAATTTTGGATCTGGGTCAAGTTTAATTTTAAGAACTTCAGAGATAACTCTAAATATTTCTGTCCAATAATAATTAAGTTTTATACATGTTACAAAACTATGCGTTAAATTAGCTTCCAAGTTCTGACATTTATCACATGGGAGAAATGTTAGGATAAATTCTATTTAATTTCGTTTTTGAATAATGTAATCTGTGTAATACCTTAAATTGTGTCAATATATGTCTAGCATTTAATGAGCAGTGATGTACACGTTGTAGGCTTTCTTCCCAAGTTTCCTTCGTTATAGATTGCATTGCTTAAGATTTAGCACACACAAAATATTGGCTCTGCCCTGATGTAGGGTCTCGATCTGAAACATTGGCCGCTACTATGCCTCCACAGATGCTGCTTGACTTAAAGAGAGATACAGCACGGAAACAGGCCCTTCGATTAGTGCGGGTGTCAGAGGTTATAGAAACATAGAAACAAAGAAATTAGGTGCAGGAGCAGGCCATTCGGCCCTTCGAGCCTGCACCGCCATTCAATATGATCATGGCTGATCATCCAACTCAGTATCCTGTACCTGCCTTCTCTCCATACCCCCTGATCCCTTCAGCCACAAGGGCCACATCCAACTCCCTCTTAAATATAGCCAATGAACTGGCCTCAACTACCTTCTGTGGCAGAGTATTCCACAGATTCACCACTCTCTGTGTGAAAAACGATTTTCTCATCTCGGTCCTAAAAGACTTCCCCCTTATCCTTGAACTGAGACCCCTTGTCCTGGACTTCCCCAACATCGGGAACAATCTACCTGCATCTAGCCTGTCCATCCCCTTAAGAATTTTGTAAGTGTCTATGAGATCGTCCCTCAATCTTCTAAATTCCAGCGAGTACAAGCCGAGTCTATCCAGTCTTTCTTCATACGGAAGTCGTGCCATCCCAGGAATCAGTCTGGTGAACCTTCTCTGTACTCCCTCTATGGCAAGAATGTCTTTCCTCAGATTAGGAGACCAAAACTGTACGCAATAGGTGTGGCCTCACCAAGACCCTGTACAACTGCAGTAGATCCTCCCTGCTCTTGTACTCAAATCCTTTTGCTATGAATGCTAACATACCATTTGCTTTCTTCACAGCCTGCTGCACCTGCATGCCTACTTTCAATGACTGGTGTACCATGACCCCCAGGTCTCGTTGCATCTCCCCTTTTCCTAATCGGTTATGGGGAGAAGACAGGAGAATGGAGTTAGGAGGGAGAGAGATCAGCCATGATTGAATGGCGGAGTAGACTTGATGGGCCGAATGGCCTAATTCTACTCCTATTCCTTATCACCCCATGACCTTTGGCCCAACAAGTCCACACTGACCCACAACCGCCCACTTACACCAATCCTACACTAATCTCTTCCAACTTTATTCTCCCAATTGTTACGTATCATTTTGTCCCATATTCTACCATTCACCCACACAGTACGGACAATTTACAGGGTCCAATTCGCCTAACAACCCACACGTCTTTCAGAATCAGAATACTACTTTATTTGCAAGTATATTTTCCAACAGAAGAGGAATTTCATTTGCCATGTCGGTCATACAACTAAAGATGTGGGGTTGAAATGGTCATATGTTCATAGGTCATAGGAGCAGAATTAGGCCGTTCAGCCCATCGAGCCTACTCCGCCATTCAATCATGGCTGATCTATCTCTCCCTGCTAACCCCATTCTCCTGCCTTCTCCCCATAACCTCTGACACCCGCACTAATAATTGTTGTTCCTTGCCAGATAAAAGCGAGATACTGTAAAATGTGGAACTGAACCACTAACTCTGCGTTATTCCACGTTCCCATCCACTCCCCACAGGCCAGGGGCAATTTGCAGAGGTCCGATCATCCGATCATCCGCAGCTCTTTGGGATGTGGGGGGGAAGCCGGAGCACCCGGAGGTGACCCACGCGGTCACCGGGAGATCGTGCAAACAACACACAAGAACTGAGGTCAGGATTGAACCTGGGTCCCAGGCGCTGTGAAGCCGTTTTTTTTTTTTTGTTTGTTTTTTTTGGCGACTGCCGGCGTCATTGACTGACGTATCGGGGGTCGCCGAAACATTTTGAACATTTCAAAATCCAGCGGCGACAAAATAGAAATGTTGCGACACGCGAGGAGACATTCACGCCGCATCCAGCCCAACTTTTCCGGTGACTTTGGTAGGTCAGTCAATGAAGTGGAACAGGCCCTTGCGGCCGTCGCTTCACCTGTTGGGCCACTGCGCCGCCCTTGAGGACAGGTGATGCATGTGCACCTTTCCGTGGCGTTGAAGAGACTAGAGTCAGGTCAAGTCACTTTTATTTATGTAGCACATGTAAGAAACAACTCTCGTTGGCCAAAGTGCCTTACATTGGCATAAGAATAGTATAACAAACAACAGTGGTTCACAGATTAAATACAAACATCCCTACATACATATAGCCCTCGCTCAGAGGACGTCAAGAAAGGCTTGGGAGTAGAGATGAGGTTTTAGTCTCGACTTAAATGAGTCGATGGAGGGGGCAGGTCTGATGGGGAGGGGGATGCTGTTCCACAGTCTAGGAGCTGCGACCACAAAGGCGCGATCGCCCCCTGAGCTTATGCCTAGACCGCGGGATGTTCAGCAACCCCAAGTCGGCCGATCTGAGGGACCTGGAGGTGGTGCGGTGGGCGAGCAGACTTTTAATGTAGGTGGGGGCAAGCCCATTGAGGGCTTTGTAGACATAATGGAGGATCTTGAAATTAATTCGGAACCGCACGGGGAGCCAGTGGAGAGAGGCCAGGATCGGGGTGATGTGGTCCCTTTTTCGGGTGCCCGTCAGGAGTCTCGCTGCGGCGTTTAGGACCAGTTGCAGGCGGGACGGGGAAGATTGGCTGATGCCAGTGTAAAGGGAGCTGCAGTAATCTAGAGCACACCTGCCTCTGGAACACACCCATCTTTAGTTCTGAATCCAGCATATTGTTGAGTTCTCTAGGTTTTTTTTTTTTTTTTTTTTTTTACGAGGTAAAAGTCAGCGAGCTGTTAAATCCGTGCAAGGAACGAGAACAGAATGACATTTTTAAAGGGCCGATGGTTAACATTGTGCGCTGGCACATTCACAGGTATTTCTCCATGTTACCTTCAAAAGGCGCTTGGACAGGTGCATGGATAGGCGCGACAAGCTGGAGCAACTCAGCGGGACAGGCAGCATCCCAAAAGAAACAGGTGGCGTTCGGGTCGAGACCCTTCTTCAGACTGAGAGTCAAGGGGAGAGAAACGAGAGATAGAGACAGTGACGTCGAGAGATGTACCGTAGAACAAATGCATGAACGTTACGCAAGAATTGTAACGGTGATAAAGGAAACGGGCCATTGTTAGCTGGGCTGGGTGAAAACGAGTTACAGACAATGAGACTCAACAAGGCGACTGTGAAGCTGGTGTGACTTGCGTGGGGGAGGGATGGAGAGAGAGAGAGAGAGAGGGCGTGCAGGGGTTACTTGAAGTTAGAGAAGTCAATGTTCACACCGCTGGGGTGTGAGATGCCCGAGCGAAATATGAGGGGCTGTTCCTCCAATTTGCGCTGGGCCTCACTCTGACAGTGGAGGAGGCCCAGGACAGAAAGGTCAGTGTGGGAATGGGAGGGGGAGTTAAAGTGTTGCGGTTTAGAGGGATTGGGGCCAACACCAGGCGGGAGGGGTACGGATCACGTGCAGACCCATCCTGATTTCTAGTTCTTTGCACCCTTCCATATCTCTAGCCTGCCTCTCCCCTGACGCTCAGTCAGAAGAAGGATCTCGGCCAGAAACGTCACCCATTCCTTCTCTTCACAGATGCTGCCTGTCCCGCTGAGTTATACTCCAACATTTTGTGTCTATCTTCAGACGGATGAGAGGCCTGGATAACGTGGATGTGGAGAGGATGTTTCCGCTCGCGGGAGATTCTAGGACCTGAGGTCACAGTCTCCGAATTAAACGAGGAAGGAGATGAGGAGGAATTTCATTAGTCAGATGGTGGTGAATCTGTGGAATTCATTGCCACAGATGGCTGTGGGGACCAAGTCAACGCATATTTTGAAGGCGGGTAGATAGATTTTTGATTTGTACGGGTATCAGGGGTTATGTGGAGAAGGCAGGACAATGGTGTTGGGAGGGAGAGATGGATCAGCCATGATTGAACGGAGGAGTAGACCTGATGGGCCAAATGGCCTAATTCTGCTTCTATCAGTAAGGAACATGAGAGTTGGTCTTGGCATCGTGGTCAGCACAGACATTGTGGGCTGAAGGGCCTGTTCCTGTGCTGTAATGTTCTATGTTCCATATTGAGGAAGGTGGCATATGAAATATCTCGTTTTGAGAAGTCAGAAGGTCACGACCCGAAATGTCCTCGGTCTGAAGAAGGGTCTCGACCCGAAAGCGTCACCCATTACTTTTCTCCAGAGATGCTGCCAGTCCCGCTGAGTTACTCCAGCATTTTGTGTCCATCTTCGGTGTAAACCGGCATCTGCAGTTCTTTCCTACAACCTCTCTTGTGGAGACTATTGTGAAGATTGTTAAGGGGTTGGACATGCTAGAGGCAGGAAACATGTTCCCGATGTTGGGGGAGTCCAGAACCAGGGGCCACAGTTGATGAATAAGGGGTAAACCATATAGAACGGAGGTGAGGAAACACTTTTTCTCACAGAGAGTTGTGAGTCTGTGGAATTCTCTGTCTCAGAGGGCGGTGGAGGCCGGTTCTCTGGATGCTTTCAAGAGAGAGCTAGATAGGGCTCTTAAAGTTAGCGGAGTCAAGGGATATGGGGAGAAGGCAGGAACGGGGTACTGATTGGGGATGATCAGCCATGATCACATTGAATGGCGGCGCTGGCTCGAAGGGCCAAATGGCCTACTCCTGCACCTATTGTCTATTGTCTATTGACTCTTTTAAAGGCGTCCCAACTGAGTGTGTGTGTGCGCGATGGAAATCCTTTACTTAAACTGAACGCCTCGTTTCACTTTATTTGTAACGATTTGATTATCTGCCTCATCTCGAGTTTGGCGCAGATAACATTCGCCTTGCCAGGCTGATTAATGTTTCTCGTGGCAGTTCCCATTACATAAAGCACGTATCAGAGTTAGCTTGAACATCCCAACGTGCCGTAGGATTGTTAAGCTGCGGAGATAAAGCAATTTACAAAGCCCGATTAACATCGGCTGCGGAAAGTGCTTAAGCTAATTTATTAATGAGAAAGCAAAACAAAACAGACATCCCACAGAGGTGATTGAATCAGGATGATATCGTCCGCATAAAATGGATCTGCATTGATCCCAAGTAGATACACAGTGGGATCTGGGCATTGTATTACTGCTTGTGGTCAATGATGGCTTAGTTAGTTAGCTTAGTTAGTTAGTGTAGTTAGTTTAGTTAGTCTTCTTCACACAGAGAGTGGTGAGTGTGGAATTCTCTGCCTCAGAGGGCGGTGGAGGCCGGTTCTCTGGATGCTTTCAAGAGAGAGCGAGAGGGCTCTTAAAGATAGTGGAGTCTGGGGGGAGAAGGCAGGAACGGGGTACTGATTGGGGACGATCAGCCGTGATCACATTGAATGGCAGTGCTGGCTCGAAGGGCCGAATGGCCTACTCCTGCACCTATTGTCTATTGTCTATCGTCTATTGTTTCGTTAGTTTAGTTGTCACGTGTACTGAGGTACAGTGAAAAGCTTTTTGTTGCGTGCTCACCAGCCAGCGCAAAGACAACACACGATTACTGACCGCGGTGGCGCAGCGGCAGAGTCGCCGCCTTACAGCGAATGCCTCGCCAGAGACCTGGGTTCGATCCCGACTATGGGCGCTGTCTGTACGGAGTTTGCACGTTCTCCCCGTGACCTGCGTGCGTTTTCTCAGAGATCTTCGCTTTCCCCCCACACTCCAGAGAAGTGCAGGTTTGTAGGTTAATTGGCTTGGTGTCTGTGTAAATTGCCCTCAGTGTGAGTAGGATAGTGTTAGTGTGCGGGGATCGCTGGTCGGTGCGGACTCGGTGGGCCGAAGGGCCTGTTTCCGCGCTGTATCTCTAAACTAAACTAATGATGACAATCGAGCCATTCAGTCCTGAAGTACTGTCGGATTATCTTCGATCGGACTCTACTGGCTTTTTCGTTAATCCCTTTATCATGTATCTGTACACAGTGGATGGCTCGATTGTCATCCTGTGTTGTCTTTCTGCTCGAAGATAGACACACAATGCTGGAGTAACTCCGCATCTCTGCGGAGAAGGGAATGGGCGACGTTTCGGGTCGAGACCCTTCTTCGGACTTTCTGCTGGCTGCTTAGAACGTAATGAAAGCTTTTCACTGTAATTTTTCACCCGTGACATAAACTAAACTAAAACACTCGAGATTTTACTTGACATCAATTCTTTCAAGTCCGTCTCGAGCGCGATACGTGGAGCAGAGGCAGCACTGGGTCAGAACGGAACTCAGCTGAGACTGTTATCCCATCTCAATGTCGACTGCAGTCTTGGGTTCACTGACATGGAATCGGCAATCCGAACATATTGTCTGTCTCCAGGGGGAAGTCTACCTTGGCAAATATTGCTCAGTGTAATATTTACGTATATGTATGCACACGCTGCGATTAGTTTAACACATCCTTCTCATGTCATTGCTTAAAGATGAGTTGCAATCTGTCCCGTTATGTTCTCGCTGTCGGAGACTGTACCGCATGAGCACAATTAACCAATTTGTGTCGTGCTACCTTGACTGATGTAGGAAATCCTGCTCGCACACATCTCCCCCGCACTGAATCTTCCTAGTTAGTCACGCAGAAAAACACTGCCGTCTCCAGCCGCTTCACAGGGTAATGACACAGCACTCAAACTCGTGAGTGTGTGTGTCAATGTGTGTGTGTACCTGTGTGACAGTGTGTGTGCGTGTCGCTGTGTGTGTCTGTATTTGTGTGTGTGCATCAGTGTGTGTGTATCAGTGTGACAGTGTGTGTGTGAATGCGTGTGTATCTGTGTGCATGTGTGTCGCTGTGTGTGTATGTCTGTATGTGTGTATGTGTATGTATGTGTACATATGTGTGTACGTATGTGAGTGTGCGTCTGTGTTCATCTACGTGTGTGTGTCTTTGCTTTTGTGTGTCTGCTTGTGTGTCTGCTTGTGTGTCTGCTTGTGTGTCTGTCTCTGTGTGTCTGTCTCTGTGTGTCTGTCTGTCTCTGTGTGTCTGTCTCTGTGTGTCTGTCTCTGTGTGTCTGTCTGTGTGTGTCTGTCTGTGTGTGTCTGTCTGTGTGTGTCTGTCTGTGTGTGTCTGTCTGTGTATCTGTGTGTATGTATACCTGTGTGTATATGTGGGTCTGTGTATGTGTGTGTCTGTCTGTGTGTTAATGTGTGTCTGTCTGTATGCGTGTGTATGCGTGTGTCTGTCTGTATGCGTGTGTCTGTGTGTGTATGCGTGTGTCTGTCTGTATGCGTGTGTGTTTGTGTGTATCCCGTTTGCATCTGTATGGTATATTTGATCCTTAGACTTTACTTTAACCTTTAGAGATACAGCACAGAAACAGGCCCTTCGGCCCACTGAGTTGGTGCTGACCAGCGACCCCCGCACACTAGCACTACCCTACACGCTAGGGACAAACCTCTATGTCTTTGGAATGTGGGAGGAAACCTGAGCACCCGGAGAAAACTCACAAGGTCCCAGGGAAAACGTGCAAACACTGTACAGGCATCACTCATGGTTCCGACGAACATAAGTTCTTAAGTTATTGTCTACTCCGCCATGGCTGCTCTATCTCCCCCTCCTAACCCCATTCTCCTGCCTTCTCCCCATAAACCCCTGACGCCCGCACTAATCAAGAATCTGTCAATCTCTGCCTTAAAAATATAATTGAAAAACATCCATCTACAGATTCACCGCCCGCTAACAAAAGAAATTCCTCCTAATCTCCTTCCTAAAGGTGCGTCCTTTTATACTTCCGTCAGGATCGAACCTGGGACTCAGGCGCTGTATAGAAACATACAAAAAATAGAAATATAGGTGCAGGAGCAGGCCATTCGGCCCTTCGAGCCTGCACCGCCATTCAATATGATCATGGCTGATCATCCAACTCAGTATCCTGTACCTGCCTTCTCTCCATACCCCCTGATCCCCTTAGCCACAAGGGCCACATCTAACTCACTCTTACATATAGCCAATAAACAGGCCTCAACTACCTTCTGTGGCAGAGAATTCCAGAGACTCACCACTCTCTGTGTGAAAAATGTTTTCCTCATCTCGGTCCTAAAGGAATTCCCCCTTATCCTTAAACTGTGACCCCTTGTTCTGGACTTCCCCAACATCGGGTACAATCTTCCTGCATCTAGCCTGTCCAACCCCGTTAAGATTGTCGTAAGTTTCTATAAGATCCCCCCCTCAGTCTTCTAAATTCCAGCGCGTACAAGCCGAGTCTGGCAGCAACTCTACCCCTGTGCCGCCACTGCTAAGCTCTGCGTGCAAAACAACGCTTTTCACTGTACCTCGGCACACGATACCATAATAAACCTAAACCTAATGAGAGGTGAAAGAGATCTTTGGTGCAGTCGTGGTGGAGCAGCTGCCTCACAGCACCAGAGACCCGGGTTCGACCCTGACTCCGGGCGCTGTCTGTACGGAGTTTGTACGCTCTCCCCGTGACCTGCGTGGGTTGTCTCCGGGTGCTCCGGTTTCCTCCCGCACCCCAAAGACGTGCAGGTTTGCAGGTTAATTGGCTTGGGTAAATTGTAAATTCTCCCTGGTGTGTGTAGGATAGTGCTAGTGTATTGGGTGATCGCTGGTCAGCGCGGGCCAAAGGGCCTGTTTCCACGCACTGTTTATCTAAATTAAACTAAACTAGATATAGGAGCAAAGAGGTCCTTCTGCAGTTGCACAGGGCCCTGGTGAGACCACACCTGGAGTATTGTGTGCAGTTTTGGTCTCCAAACTTGAGGAAGGACATGCTTGCTATTGAGGGAGTGCGGCGTAGGTTCACCAGGTTAATTCCCGGGATGGCGGGACTGTCATATGCTGAGAGAATGGAGCGGCTGGGCTTGTATACTCTGGAGTTTAGGATGAGAGGGGATCTTATTGAAACAAATGAGATTATTAAGGGTTTGGACACGCTAGAGACAGGAAACATGTTCCCGATGTTGGGGGGAGTCCAGAACCAGGGGCCACAGTTTAAGAATAAGGGGTAAGCCAGTTAGTTCCGAGATGAAGAAACACTTTTTCTCACAGAGAGTTGTGAGTCTGTGGAATTCTCTGCCTCAGAGGGCGCTGGAGGCCGGTTCTCTGGATATTTTCAAGAGAGAGCTAGATAGTTCTCTTAAAGATAGCGGAGTAAAGGGATATGGGAAGAAGGCAGGAACGGGGTACTGATTGGGGGATTATCAGCCATGATCACATTGAATGGCAGTGGTGGCTCGAAGGGCCGAATGGCCTCCTCCTGCACCTATTGTCTATTGTCTAAATCGGGGTGAGCTTGGCATTAAACGGGAGTCAGTTTTTTTAATTAAGATACTGTACAATCTGACATTGTATGACTATTTATAATAACTATTTTCTGCAGTGCCACACACATACAGTCAGGATTGGCCTCCCTGCTAATAATTCAACACTGTAACCAAATTGCATCTCAGACGCATCTTCATTTCTATCGTTACCAATCTAGTAGGGGAAAACAAATGGTCGGCACGGACTGGAAGGGCCGAGAGGGCCTGTCTCCGTGCTGTAATTGTTATATGGTTATATGGTTATATAGTAAAAAGCCTGTAAAAGAATCACCTGTGAAGTTAAAATATTGGACACTGTACGGATTTTGACAGGTGAATTAATCGCTGGGCGGTGTTAATGATATTAACGGCATCATCAGAACATCAGTGGCATATTTAAACATGGTAGCTTCCGATGGATCATTCAATTAATCCCTTCAGACAGGTCAATTGTGAGAGTGTAGTGACTCAGTTAACAGCAGTCTCCTGCTTCTAACGAATGATCAATTATGGAGCGAACATTTCTCGTGTCTAGTAAGGTAAATGAAACACAGAGAGTGTGCAGCAAACTAATGGACTCCACGCTTTGGGGATTCATTGTTAAACGAGCTCTCGTTCCCCACGGTGGCGCAGCGGGTAGAGCTGCTGCCTCATGACGCCGGAGACCTGGGTTCGATCCCGACCCCGGGTGCTGTCTGCGTGGAGTTTGCGCGTTCTCCCCCCGTGACCGCGCGGGTTTCCTCCGGGTGCTCCGGTGTCCTTCCCACATCCCAAATGCGCGTGGGTTTGTGAGGTAATCGGCCCTCTGTAAATTATTCCTAGTGTGCAGGGAGTGGATGAGCAAGTGAGATAACACAGAGCTATTGTGTGCCGGGTGCATCCGACATGTGGGAGAGTGTGGAGGAAGGAACTGCAGATGCTGGTTTCCGCCGAAGATTGACACAAAGTGCTGGAGTAACTCAGGCAGCGTCTCCGGACAGAAGGAGTGGATAACATTTTGGGTCATAACCCATAACCTCGGGTCGGAAGAAGAGTTTCGACCTGAAAAGTCACCTTTTGGACTTGAGCGTTTAGCGATAAACCCTTCGGCCCATCGCATCCGCGCCGACCAGCGATCACCCCGCACGCTAACATTATCCTCCACGCACTAGAGAAATATGTACAATTTTACCCAAGCCAATTGACCTACAAACCCGCGCGTCTTTGGAGTGTGGGAGGGAACCGGAGCAGCCGGAGAAAACCCACGCGGGTCACGGGGAGAACGTGCAAACTCCGTACAGACAGCGCCCGTGGTCAGGATGGAACCCGGGTCTCTGGCGCTGTGACTGGCCTGCATATCTCGGCATCACAATGGAGGGTCTAAGTCTTGCATGCCCTCATGTCTTTTAAGTGGGATTTGAAGCGATTATAGCAGAGAGTTAGCGCTGATCGTAGACTGCACAAGTGTAATTCTGGGCCGCACTTCACCCTGGAATTAGCAACTGGTGCCAAAGTGCCCACGAGGTATTCAAACCTATTCAGAATTCCAACTATTTGAACTATTCCCGCTCCGGGACCTCCTTGCCTTTCCACAAGTATTCACCGGTAAAAGATTATTATACGGCTGCATTTTATTCTCTGATTGTTTATGCACTCCATGGGACTTGAACGGTACTTGTGTATATTTCTGAGGCATGTTTACTTTAGACGTTCGTCTGTAGCGATACAGCATAGAAACAGGCCCTTCGGCCCACTGAGTCCACACCGACCAGCGATCCCCCCCCACACTAGTTAGCCAGCCGCACGGTGGCGATAGACAATAGACAATAGGCGCTGGAGTAGGCCATTCAGCCCTTCGAGCCAGCACCGCCATTCACTGTGATCATGGCTGATCATCCCCAATCAGTACCCCGTTCCTGCCCTCTCCCCATATCCCTTAACTCCACTATCCCTAAGAGCCCTATCTAACCTTCTCTTGAAAGCATCCAGAGAATCGGCCTCCACCGCCCTCTGAGGCAGAGAATTCCACAGACTCCCAACTCTCTGTGTGAAAAAAGTGTTTCCTCGTCTCCGTTCTAAATGGCTTACCCCTTATTCTTAAACTGTGGCGCCTGGTTCTGGACTCTCCCCCAACATCGGGAACATGTTTCCTGCCTCTTGCCTGTCCAAACCCTTAATAATCTTATATGCTTCACTAAGATTCCCTCTCATCCTTCTAAACTCCAGAGTGTACAAGCCCAGCCGCTCCATTCTCTCAGCATATGACAGCCCCGCCATCCCGGGAATTAACCTTGTAAACCTACGCCGCACTCCCTCAATAGCAACAATGTCCTTCCTCAAGTTTGGAGACCAAAACTGCACACAATACTCCAGGTGTGGTCTCACTGGGGCCCTGTACAACTAACTGTAGGAGGACCTCTTTGCTCCTATACTCAGCTCTGGCACAGTGGTGGAGTTGCTCCTATACAGCGCCAGAGACCTGGGTTTGATCCTGACTATGGGTGCTGTTCGTACGGAGTTTGTACGTTCTCGTGCAACCTCTGTGTGTTCTCCAGATTCCTCCCACACTCCAAAGACGTACAGGCTTGTATGCTGATTGGATTCAGTAAAATTATACATTTTCCCTAGTATGCAGAATAGTGTTAGTGCGCTGGTCGGTGCCTACTCAGAGGGCCGCAGGGCCTATTTCTGCGCTACACCTCTAAACTAAACCAAACTAGTTCTATCCTACACACTAGGGACAATTTACCAGCCAATTAACCTACAAACCTGCATGCCTTTTTGGAGTGTGGGAGGGAACCGGGGCTCCTGGAGAGAACCCACACGGTCACATACAAACTGCACAGACAGCACCGTGGTCAGGATCAAACCCAGGTCTCTGCCGCTGTGAGGCAGTAACACTACCGCTGCCCCACCATGCCGCCCTTGTCCTAACATTTATTTCACTTTCTCAATTGTACCGCCCCTATCAAACACTGACACCAACCCTCAACATATCTCTCCCTCAGCTGAATCCACCTATCACTTGCCAGGCTTTGCCCCACCCCCATCTCTCCTCCAGCTTTCTCCCCCCGTCCCCCAACAAGCAGTTTGAAGAAGGGTCTTGGCCCAAAACATCACCTTTCTATGTTCTCCAGAGATACTGCCAGACCCACTGAGTTATTCCAACACACTGTGTTCTAGGCATGTCTCCAATGACTTAATACTTTCTACAGATGTCCCCTAGAACATCGATTTTCCCAAAGGAAACATCCAATCTGAATGCTTCACAGCTTGGTATGTGCAATGAATCACAGTGTTGTGGACACAGCCCAGTCCATCAACAAACCAGCCTCCCCCCCCCATCAACCTCACCTCCACTTCATGTTACCTCAGGAAAGTCGACAGCACAGTCAAGGACCACTTGTTGTTGAATCTCCTCTCTCCCATCAGGCAGAAGTGTCATAGAGTGATACAGTGTGGAAACAGGCCCTTCAGCCCAACCTGACCACACCGACCAACATGCCGCATCTACACTGGTCCCACCTGCCTGCGTTTGGCCCATGTCCCTCTAGGTTACTCCAGCATTGTGTGACTATGTTCAGTGTAAGTAAGCTAGGATGCCTACTTCCTACACACTTGCCTGGGATACTTAACTGCGGCCTGGGACTTCACATCGGGTGCTCGCCATCTCGGGAGAGGCCGTGGATGTCGGGAGCTCCAACGTCGCAGAAGGTTCGCCCAGCCCCGACACGGGGTTCGATCGCCCGGCGTGGGGGAGCTGACATTCCCCCGATGCAGGAGTTTGGTCACCCCGATGTGGAGGGCCCAAACGCCGCCGGCAACGGGAGTCAAGATAATCCTCGAGGCCTCCGACCGCGGGAGAACAAAGAAGGGAAGAGATGGAACTTTTTTTCGCCTTCCATCACAGTGAGGAATGTGGAGGAGTCACTGAATTTTTGATTTTTTTAAAATTTTATTTTATTGTCATTCAGACCTTTCGGTCTGAACAAAATTATAACCATATAACCATATAACAATTACAGCACGGAAACAGGCCCTCTTGGCCCTTCCAGTCCGTGCCGACCATTTGTTTTCCCCTAGTCCCATCTACCTGCACTCAGACCATACCCCTCCATTCCCTTCACGTCCATATACCTATCCACTTTACTCTTAAATGTTAAAATCGATCCTGCCTCCACCACTTCTGCTGGAAGCTCATTCCACACAGCCACCACCCTCTGAAATTATGTTGCCTTGCAGTCATACATATAATAAAAAAATGACAAAAGCACATAATAAACACAAATGTAACATCCACCACAGTGAGTTGACCAAACACCTCCTCACTGTGATGGAAGGCAAAGTCTTAAAGTCCCTGACCCTTCCCTCTTTGTTCTCCCTCTGCGCTGAGGCGATCCAGGCTTCTGATGTTGTGACCCCACCGGGTGATGGTAAGTAAGTCAGTCCCGCGGCTCAACCGTGCTCCGCGAACGGGCCGGTTCGAAGCTGCCGCCACAGCTCCGAGGCCCAGTCTGGCTCGCCGCTGCCGATGCCGCTCGATCCGCTGTGGTGGATGTTTATGTCAAAATGTGTTTCGTGTGTTCTGTGGCTTTTTATTGGTGTGACTGACCTGGCAAATGAAATTCCTTGGCTGATAAAGTATTATTGTGATTGTGATTCATGTGTATGCTCAATCCAACATTCCCCTCATCACGCAACCAATGCTGGTGAGAGGGGTTAGCAGGGGGCCTGATGGGCCAAAGGCCCTGCTGCTGAGCTGCACAACTCTCTGGGACGTGAACACTGCATTTTAATGGTCCCCTCGGCTTCCACTCTAACTGTTGAGTCACACAACCTTCAAGCAAGGTCAACGTCCTTGGTGTCAACCCAGCACATTGGTCATGCGAATCCATCCATCAAATGGTTACTGGAAGCAGCAGGCTGAATTAATGTCAAGCTCAGCTCGTGAGATTAATTAAACACATCTGACAAACAAATAAGCTTCGAAACCGGTGCACAATGCAAAGATTCAATCCTGAGGAAGGGTCTCGACCCGAAACGTCACCCATTCCTTCTCTCCAGAGATGCTGCCTGTCCCGGCTGAGTTACTCCAGCAAAGATTCAATGCTGCCATCTCGTGAGGAGCCACAGTGCTGATCATAGACAATAGGAAATCGGTGCAGGAGGAGGCCATTCGACCCAAGAGCCAGCACCGCCATTCATTGTGATCATGGCTGATCGTCCCCCATCAATAACCCGTGCCTGCCTTCTCCCCATATCCCTTGACTCCACTAGCCCCTAGAGCTCTATCTAACTCTCTCTTAAATCCATCCAGTGATTTGGCCTCCACTGCCCTCTGTGGCAGGGAATTCCACAAATTCACTACTCTCTGGGTGAAAAAGTTTTTTCTCACCTCAGTCCTAAATGACCTCCCCGTTATTCTAAGACTGTGGCCCCTGGTTCTGGACTCGCCCAACATTGGGAACATTTTTCCTGCATCTAGCTTGTCGAGTCCTTTTATAATTGTATATGTTTCTATGAGATCCCCCCTCATCCTTCTAAACTCCAGTGAATACAAGCCTAGTCTTTTCAATCTTTCCTCATATGACAGTCCCGCCATCCCAGGGTGACAGTCCCGCCATCCCAGGGGGGTTCTTAAACTGTGGCCCCTGGTTCTGGACTCCCCCAACACTGCAACACTGCATGCGTTTATTGCCCTGGTTTCATGTCCTACAACAACATTTAAAAGACATTTGGGCGGGTACACGGATAGCATGGTTTAGTTTTGTTATGAGATACAGCGCGGAAACAGGCCCTTCGGCCCATCGAGTCCACGCCGTCCAGCGATCCCCGCACATCAACACTATCCCACACACACACTAGGGACAAGTTTTACACATACAGCAAGCCAATTAACCTACAAACCTGCACGTCTTTGGAGTGTGGGAGGAAACTGGAGATCTCGGAGAGAACCCACGCAGGTCAGAACGTACAAACTCCGCACAGACAGGGCCCGTAGTCGGGATCGAACCCGGGTCTCTGGTGCTGCGAACGCTGTAATGCAGCAACTCTACCGCTGCGCCTCCGTGCCGCCCATGCTTAGACAGAAAGAACAGCAGATGATGGTTTATTCCAAAGACAGACACGCAGTGCTGGAGCTAACTCAGCGGGTCAGGCAGCATCTCTGGCGTTAAAAGGATGGGTGACGTTTTGGGTCGGGGCCTTCCTTCAGACTGAAAATCGAGGGGGGGGGGGGGGGGGGTGGGGGGGGGGGGGGGAGTGAACTAGAGGTAGGAAAAGACCAGGACAAATCAGACTACGGGTGCTGCCTGTACGGAGTTTGCACGTTCTCCCCGTGGCCTGCGTGGGTTCTCTCCGGGCGCTCGGGTTTCCACCCACACTCCAAAGCAGCAGGTTAATAGGGCTTTGTTATGAATTGTAAATTGTCTCCAGCGTGCAGGACGGTGCTAGTGTGCGGGGTGGTCGCTGCTCGGCGCGTTTCCACGCTGTGCTGTGTCTCTGACGTCTG
The DNA here is from genome assembly GCA_035221665.1 of Okamejei kenojei. Classification (NCBI taxonomy): domain Eukaryota; kingdom Metazoa; phylum Chordata; class Chondrichthyes; order Rajiformes; family Rajidae; genus Okamejei; species Okamejei kenojei. The sequence continues at coordinate 66,072,644 of CM069143.1, read as the reverse complement.
AAGTGTGACGCAGAACAGAACGTGTCAGCTCTCCGCGTAATTTTAAACCAACAGAAGCAATGAAAGCTGGTTTGTACTGGAATAGCAGAATCATTACGCTCTTCACTATCGGGCGCAGCCCCTTGGAAGATGCTGTAGGAACGATGACAAACGTGCCAATATCGCACATCGCTCAACCTCCATCCACTTGTCTCAGACGCAGCGAGCAGCTGTCAGTGATCCCCCGCGGCTCGACAGGGTGTGTTGATAACATCTTCACAGATATAATTAACACGGAGTTTGTGCGATCAACTTTTGAAGTATCGTTCACACAATAAACATTAGTAGGAGATGCGGAGTGGAGGTGAACGTGGGATAACGATTTTCAGTGACATACTAATTATTGCTGAGCAAACGTTTTTGACCTGATAACTATATCAGTTATATATCTATAACCACACCAGGGATTCTATTCCCCGGAGCCCAGGAGGACGAGGGGTGTTCGTGCTTCAATTGTTCCTTTATTATCACGTGTACCAAGGTACAGTCAGAGTCTCCCCTCACCTTGAACCCGTGTCCTCTGGTCCTCGATCCCCTACTCTGGGCAAGAGACTCTGTGCGTCTACCCGATCTATTCCTCTCAAGATTTTGGACACCTCTATAAGATCACCCCTCATCCTCCTGCGCTCCAAGGAATAGTCCCAGCCTATTCAATCGCTCCCTGTAGCTCACACCCTCTAGTCCTGGCAACATCCTCGTAAAATCTTCTCTGAACCCCTTTCAAAAATTGACATCTTTGCTATAACGCGGTGCCCGGAACTGAACGCAATAATCTAAATGCGGACTCGGCAACCTCTTATACGACTGCGACCCGACCTCGCGGCTTCTATACTCAACGCTCTGACTGATGAAGGCCAAAGTGCCAAAAGGTGATGTCAGAGATTAGATGAGATCAGGTTAGAAGATCGCAGTGTGATTCAATCACAAAGGGCGGTGGGTGTGTGGAACGAGCTGCCGGAGGAGGCAGTTGAGGCTGGGACTATCGCAACGTCTAAAAAACAGTTAGACAGGTACGTGGATAGGACAGGTTTGGAGGGATATGGACCAAACGCACGCAGGTGGGACTAGTGTAGCTGGGACATGTTGGCCAGTGTGGGCAAGTCGGGCCGAAGGGGCTGTTTCCACACTGCATGATTCTATGGTTCGATGGTGTTTTTAACACGTTAAACATAGAAACATAGACAATAGGTGCAGGAGCAGGCCATTCAGCCCTTCGAGCCTGCACCGCCATTCAATATGATCACGGCTGATCATCCAACTCAGTATCCCGTACCTGCCTTCTCTCCATACCCCCTGATCCCTTTAGCCACAAGGGCCACATCTAACTCCCTCTTAAATATAGCCAATGAACTGGCCTCAACTACCTTCTGTGGCAGAGAGTTCCAGAGATTCACCACTCTCTGTGTGAAAAACGATCTTCTCATCTCGGTCCTAAAAGACTTCCCCCTTATCCTTAAACTGTGAACTGTGAAGTTAAATGGATTCAGTAGCAGGGGAATCCAGAACAAGGCACGTCGTTCTAGAATGACAGCGCGATGGCATGCCGGCAAGCTCAGAGATGAAATCTAGAACCTCAAACGTTGCTTAAAGAAAGGGCCTGTGGCGGTCCAGGTCAACTGAAGGTTTCAGCAGGGGGTCTGCTGGAGTTTAGTTGGGGTATGTCGACCCAGGGAAAGGTGGAGTTAATGATCGGCAGAGCAGATCAGCAAGGGATCTAATTGAATACTGGAGCGCGCTGGAGATGCCCCTGAAAATGTGGTATTAAATGTGAAAGTAGGAAAATCTAAATGACTCACCGCGTTATTGTGCAGGCTGGTGGTTATTGACTAAATGGGAAATGTTATAGTGAGATACTTTATACCAAAATGAGTTTTAATTCCATTGAATCGGGTTAGCTGGTAGCAAAGTGTCACACACAGATGAGAATGACAGTGACATTTTAACAAAGGCTTTCAAGCTGCTAAAGAAATGAGGGGTTCTGTCTGGCGGAGATAAGGGAGAGGCTGTGAGAATTTTGGTATCAGGAATTTTCATTTCTTTCCCACTCTTTTTTTCTTCATCAAAGTGATTGGCATTAATCTACAAAGGCGAGCAGCGATGGAATATGACGCAGGATTTTTTTTCTATGTAGATTGGCCGTGATCGTCGGAGAATCTTATCACCGCAGTGCGGGGGCAGACGGAGGGGTTTTCGTTTTTTTTTTTTTTGCCGCTGGGTTGCCGGGGGATGACACGCGACCTTGCCGCGCGTTAACCTGCCTCCGGTGGGGGGGTGGGGGGGGGCTCGGAGAGAACGTCGCAATCAAGCGTCGGAGGTGCTGGCAGCCTCTGTTAATAGGCCTGTAATCACCAGGGACAGAGGGCAGGGCGATTGTTTTCACTCGGTGACAGCCGGCAATGAAAGCCTGCTTGATTGAACACAATGATGAGTGATTCTTTTCCCAGCCGCACCGCACTAAGCCTGTTATTACAGAAGTAAGAGGGGGAGAGAGAGAGAGAGAGAGAAGGAGAGAGGGGCCGAGACCTTTCTCTGACAGGGATATTTCCAGCTGTGCCAATATTACGGGGTTTCCATTCTGGAAGGCAACCTATTGGAACTTAATGATTAGCAATCAACAAACACTGATAATTGGGTACGGATAGAATGACCTTCACGTGCTTTATCTCTCTCCATTCACGGTCTATATCTATCGTTTCCCGAATCTCTAACCAGCCTGAAGAAGGGTCCCACCCATTCCTTCTCCCCAGAGACTCTGCCTGACCCACTGAGTTGCTCCAGCTTTTGGTGCCTATCTAAGGATAACGTTCATATTTTTCACGTTCATTAATCCCACGTATTGTTGTCTTTTTCTTGTGGCGTAGCGGTGGCGTTGCTGCCTCACAGCGGCAGAGACCCGGGTTCGATCCTGGCCGCGGGGGGGCGCTGTCTGTAAGGAGCTTGCACGTTCTCCCCGTGACCTGGTGGGTTTTCTCCGGGTGCTCCGGTTTCCTCCCACACTCCAAAGACGTGCAGGTTTGGAGTTAATTGCCTTCTGTAAGATTGTAAATTGTCCCGAGCGTGCGTAGGACAGAACCATTCTAGGGGGGATAGCAGGTCGGTACGGACTGGGTGGGCCGAAGGGCCTGGTTCCACGTTCCAGCTCTAAATTAAAATAAACATAGACATGTAGAGCACTAGAACAGGCCATTCAGCCCACAGTCTGTGATGCTGAGACTATCTCATCTGCCTGTGCATAAACCATATCCCGCCATTCCACGCATTCCCACGTGCCTATCCAAAAGCCTCTTAAACACCCCTATCACATCTGCCTCTGCCACCACCCCTGGCAGCAGGTTCTAGGCACCCACCACCCTCTGTGTGAAGCCTCATATCTGTACATCTTTAAACTTTGCCCCTCTCACCTTAAGTCTACAACCTTGAGGTATATTCTGGAGTTCTACACCAACCCTCTTTCCCCTTGCACCGCCAATCATCGGTGACCAGAAGCGGAAGAGCAGCTTAGTTTGGGATGTACTGAGCAAGGCATCAGCTGCCACGATGGCCGTCATTCTTCAGTCGCGCGGGTCCAACTGGAAGCGCCGGTTCACATCCCACTTCCGACAAACACTTTGACTAAAGGGCCTGTCCCACTTGGCGATTTTTTCAGAGACTGCCGGCATAATTTATCTGAATAATTTGCGGGGTGATGACGTGTTGACGTGCGGTGTTTTTTCATGAATCGCAACATTTTTCGCTGGATTTTGAAATGGTCAAAGTCTTTTGGCGACACTGATATGATGCCGGCGGTCACCGAAAATATCGGCAAGTCGGATAGGCCCTTTATGCACGGAATTGCGGACGCTTCCCAGACCGTCACACAAGCCAACCCCCCTTATACTGATTCAAGTTACACCTCACGCTGCCTCGACAAGGCCAGCAACATCATCAAGGACCAGTCACACCCCGGCCACTCCCTCTTCTCCCCTCTCCCATCGGGCAAAAGGTACAGAAGCGTGAAAACGCACACCTCCAGATTCAGGGACAGTTTCATTCCCAGCTGTTATCAGGCGACTGAACTATCCTAATCTGAGGAAAGACATTCTTGCCATAGAGGGAGTACAGAGAAGGTTCACCAGACTGATTCCTGGGATGGCAGGACCTCCATATGAAGAAAGACTGGATAGACTCGGCTTGTACTCGCTGGAATTTAGGAGATTGAGGCGGGATCTTATACAGGCTTACAAAATTCTTAAGGGGTTGGACAGGCTAGATGCAGGAAGATTGTTCCTGATGTTGGGGAACTCCAGAACAAGGGGTCACAGTTTAAGGATAAGGGGAAAGTCTTTTAGGACCGAGATGAGAAGATCATTTTTCACACAGAGAGTGGTGAGTCTGTGGAATTCTCTGCCACAGAGGGTAGTTGAGGCCAGTTCATTGGCTATATTTAAGAGGGAGTTAGATGTGGCCCTTGTGTGGCTAAAGGGATCAGGGGGTATGGAGAGAAGGCAGGTACGGGATACTGAGTTGGATGATCAGCCATGATCATATTGAATGGCGGTGCAGGCTCGAAGGGCCGAATGGCCTGGTCCTGCACCTAATTTCTATGATTCTATGATTCTATCCTGTCACAACCAGAGAGCAGTCCTTAACTACTATCTACCTCATTGGTGACCCTCGGACTATCGTTGATCGGACTTTGCTGGCTTTACCTTGCACTAAACGTTATTCCCTTATCATGTATCTATACACTGTAAATTACTTGATTGTAATCATGTGTTGTCTTTCCGCTGACTGGTTAGCACGCAACAAAAGCTTTTCACTGTACCTCGGTACACGTGGCAATAAACTGACTGAAACCTAAACTGAAACTAAAACTGAAATTAATGTAGCTGGGGCACGTTGGTCAGCATGGGCAAGATGGGCCAAAGGGCCTGTTTCCACGCTGTGTGACTATGACAATAAAAAGATCCGAGCCACTGGCAAAGACAGAGAAAGAAGGAACTGCAGATGCTGGTTGACGAAACATGAACACAAAGTGCTGGAGTACCTCAGCGAGTCAGGCAGCATCTCTGGAGGACATGGATAGGTGACATTTCGGGTCGGGTCGGGTCAGGTTATGGCAACGCAAGTGGTGCAAAATAGAAAATAAACAAGACTGCCGAATGTAGTGTTACCACTCCAGAGAAAGTGCAAATACAAAAAAAAGTACAAGGCCGCCACAAGGTAGGTTGGAAGATCGGGAATTCATCCTTAGCATGTGTGAGGTCAATTCAAGGTGTGATCACAGTGGGGAAGAAGCTGATCTTAAATCGGGTGGCACGGGTTTTCAAGCTTTTGTATTTTCTGTCTGACGGGAGGGGAGAGGAGAGAGAAATAACGAACTGTGAGTGGAGAGACCACAGAATGGTCCCATCCCAAAACATCTCCAATCCATCTTCTTCAGTGTTGCTGCCTGACCCACTGAGTTACTCCAGCACTTTGTCTTTAACCCAGGCTTCTGGCATCTGCAGTTCCTTGCATATCCACAAGGTTATGCAATTGTAATGGAATTTTCTTATGGAAACATTTTAAATTCTTCGGGGATTGGACAGGCTAGATGCGTGAAAAGTGGTCCAGAACCAGTAGTCACCGTTTAAGAATAAGGGGTAGGACTGAGATGTGTAAAAACCTTTTCAGCCAGAGTGTTGTGAATCTGTGGAATTCTCTGCCACAGAAGGCAGCGGAGGCCAATTCACTGGATGTTTTCAAGAGGGAGTTAATTATTGCTCTTGGGGCTAACGGAATCAAGGGATATGGGGGAAAAGCAGGAACAGGATACTGTTTTTGAATGACTAGCCGTGATCATATTGAATGGGCGGTGCTGGCTCGCAGGGCCGAATGGCCTACTCCTGCACCTATTGTCTATGTTTCTATGTAAACATGGAACAGTTCGATACTTGTAAAGTTTGGTGTTCCAGTTGGAGTTTTGAAAAAATGTTGATCAGGCTCTTAAGCAGAAATGCAGACAGCATCGTAAGCTGCTGCAAATAGCCGCATTGCTTTTCTCCGAGATCTTTGATTTCCTCCCGCACTCCGAAGACGTTCAGGTTTGTAGGTCAATTGGCTTGGTAAATGTAAAAATTGTCCCGTGTGTGTGTGTAGGATAGTGTTAGTGTGCGGGGATCGCTGGTCGGCGCGGGCTCAGTGGGCCGAAGGGCCTGTTTACGCGCTGTATCTAAACTAAACGGAACTAAACGAAATAGTCTGAGTTAAACCTTGGCGTGAAATATCAAACGTCATTTGAGGGGGTTCTCCCTGTGACCACGTGGGTTTTCTCCGGTTTCATCCCACACACCAAAGATGTGCAGGGTTGTAGGTTAATTGCCACTTGGTAACGTTACCCCTTGTGCGTAAGGACTAGGAGTGAAAGTGGCATAGCTTAGCACTTGTGTGAATTGGTCGATCGATTCTAGTTCCATCCATATCCTACACAATTTACAGAGCGCCAATTTATCTACAAACCCGCATGTTATTAAAGGTTTGGACACGCTAGAGGCAGGAAACATGTTCCCGATGTTGGGGGAGTCCAGAACCAGGGGCCACAGTTTAAGAATAAGGGGTAAGCCATTTAGAACAGAGATGAGGAAACACTTTTTCACACAGAGAGTGGTGAGTCTGCGGAATTCTCTGCCTCAGAGGGTGGTGGAAGCCGGTTCTTTGGATGTTTTCAAGAGAGAGCTAGAGAGGGCTCTTAAAAAATAGCGGAGTCAGGGGATATGGGGAGAAGGCAGGAACGGGGAACTGATTGGGGATGATCAGCCATGATCACATTGAATGGCTCAAAGGGCCGAATGGCCTACTCCTGCACCTATTGTCTATTGTCTATTGTCTTTGCGATGTGGGAGGAAACCGGAGCACCTGGAGGAAACCCATGCAGGTCACGGGGAGAATGTACAAACTCCGTACAGGCATCACCCGTGGTCAGGATTGAACCCGGGTCTCTGGCGCTGTGAGGCAGCAACTCTACCACCGCGCCACCCCACATATGACCACGATGAAGAAGGACAGGTGCGTGCGAGCAACGTTGGCACAAAGTTCACAGTGTTATTCAGTCCACTGATCAGAGCGCTGCCTGGCTTATTGAGCAGACGCCAGCAGTGAGCTGAGCTTTCTCTGCTGCTCGCCAAGTGAGGGCTGCTGTGTTCGATTACCGAGCAAGCACTCAGCAATGTCACAGGTTTGATATTACTATTCCCCAAGCCAATCGCCCTGGTGGTTTGTGTAAATGCGGGCACTATTAGTGTGGCACTGCCAAACCGGCTCAGATAGATGTGACAAGTACACCTCACTGGAGCCATGCAGCGGGGAAACAGGGCCTTCAGCCAACCGAGTCCACCCCAACCAGCGATCGCACTGTACACTAGCACTGTCCTACACCCCCGGGACAAGTTACACTTTATATATATGTTTATCTGGGCAGTGGGCAGGTGCTATAGACCTGCACGGGAAGGTAGACGCTCCCGCCCCCACGAGTCTCGGGCAGATGGGGCTCGTCAGCCTGGGAAGGCAGTCCATCTAGGAGAGGGAAACTCTGATTTAAAACCTCCACTGCCTTGTGGCCATATCCAGTCATGGAAAAGGCTCCAGGAGTGAACCTCAAGAAAATCCGGAGTCGGAGCCCCTAAGGCAGTTCGTCGTTGTCTACAACCTCGCTCTGGCAGCTCCTGCGACGGCGCTGGTGCCAGACTGTAACGGCCCTGCTGTTCCTTTGGATCGATCAGCGACGTGGAGAGGGGGGGACGTGCTGCATGGGCAACAGCCTGTCCTCCACATGACATCGCCCAGGCTTGCATCCAACTGGGATGCATCACCCATGGTCAGTCATGACCGAGGAGGGCCTACTATATATATATGTGTGTGTGTGTGTGTGTGTGTGTGTGTGTTCCTGTGTACGTGTGTGTGTACATGTACACAGGAACACACACCCACATGCACATTGAATGGCCACCAAATTCAATGCAGTTTCCAACCACTTCAAGCAGGGTGCAAGGACACCAAATTCGAATGCAGTTTCATACCATTTATTGCAGGGTGCAAGGTTACCGCATTCAAATGCAGTTACATACCATTTCAAGCAGGGTGAAACCACCATAATACCACCATAAAGCCACAAGAAAACACCACATAAACACCACACTCACAGTTCTGTAGACATTCAGTTTGTTCAGTTGATTCACAGCTCAGACAGATTTGTGTCCTCTCCCTCCCCCACCTTGCAGAGACTTAGCCACACCCACACTTCCGGGTTTTATAATCCATCGTCCCACCCACCGGAAGGGGCGTGGCCTTCATGGCGTGGTTGACAGGAGATGGATTCTCAAAATCTTTTAAACACTAATAGCACTTTTATTTTTCATTGATGGGAAGAATCCTCTGCACCTGATGAGTGGAGGGGGTCTGAGTAAGATGGCCAAAAAACACAGCCGTAAGTTTTATCTAAAATCAATATAGTGCAAACAGGAAGTCAAGTTTAGATTTTAAATCATTTGCCATTTCAAACCAACCACACCAACCATTTGCTGTGCTTTATTTCACACCAACCATTTGCTGTGCTTTATTTCAAACCAACCACATTAAGGGCACTCAAGGTTAGTAAAACCGCACTCACAGTTTAGTAGACATGTGTTCGGTGTTATTCACAGCTCAGACTGAGAGACGTGACCCTCTTGCTGCCCCATCTTGCAGAGACTGACAGGCATTCAACGCTTTCGGGTTTTATAGTCCCTCTGGAAGGGGCGTGGACTTCAGGAGAGAGAATCTCAACATTTTTTAAACACTAATAACGCCTATATTTTTCATTGATGGGAAAAATCCTCGTCCTGCACAGCGGAGGGGGACTCTGAGTAACTTGGCCAACAATCACAGCCGTACGTGGCAGCGTTTTTTCTAAAATCAATATACAGAACAACAGAAAGTGGTCAAGATCAGACTTTTAGTAATATGGATTTTTATGTATATATATAAAATATATATATTTATGTGTGTATGTGTGTACATGTGTATGTAAGTGCCTGCGTGTGTCATGTGTGTATGTGTGTGTGTGTGTGTGTGTGTGTGTGTGTGTGTGTGTGTGTGTGTGTGTGTGTGTGTGTGTCGTTGTGTGTATGTGTGTGTGTACATGTGTGTGTATGTGTCTGTGCATGTGTGCACGTGTGTACGTGGGTAGACACAAAGAACTGGAGTAACTCAGCGGGACAGGCAGTATCTCTGGAGAGAAGGAATGGGTGCCGTTTCGGGTCGAGACCCTTCTTCAGACTGTGTACGTGTGCACGTGTGTGTGCGCACATATATATCGTTGTCATACGTCCAAGACTGAACAATGAAAATTCATGCAGCAGCATAACAGACTACGGAAACACAGTACCCTGCAAACAATATAATACATATATATACACACATATTGAATTCCTTTTCATTCATCATATTGTTTACAGCGTACTATGTTTCCAACCAAGACCTCAACGGTGGAACAGGCGGAGGACGATGGCTGACCTTAGTGGAGCGTCACAACGGGCTGGGAAGGCGGATGAAGGCTGCAGCAGAAAAGGGTCTCTGGTCGTCTTGGACTCCATGCCACTGGATCCTGTCCCAGATCTGTCAAGGACCGTGGGGTGGCTGTCTGTGCACCAGTCTCCCCACGTTAAACAAAGTCACGCACAGGCGTCCTCCATATGGGGAATAGCACCCTGGAGACACCCATGGCCAGCCATGACCGAAGGGACCTTAAGAAGAAGAATGTTTACATACTCTGTTGTGCTGCTGCAAGTAGGAATTTCATTGTCCTATCTGGGACACACGACAATAAAACACTCTTGGCTCTTGTCTTTGGCGTGTGGGAGGAAACCGGAGCACCTGGAGAAAACCCACCAGGTCGCGGGGAGAACGTGCAAGCTCCGTACAGACAGCGCCCGTGGTCAGGATTGAACCCGTTGTGAGGCGGAGATTCTACCGCTGTGCCAACGTGCTGGCCTTAACAATGTGCGCTGCGATTCATCATCTGCGGCCTATGTCGGTGACCAGTCCGACTGCCAGAACCAGCACGACAGCACCGAATGCTCCATCTAGTGTCAACGGAAATAATGAAGGCTTCACAGGAAAATAGAAAATGGTTCTTGTAATGAAAGGTTCAGGTGCAGCACCAAAAACAGCCAAATAGTTCCTCTTGTCACAAAGTATCTTTCACTTCTTCCCAACAACCGTCAGGCTATCGAACACCACAAACACCAAATCAACTTAGAACTAAGGAAACACGGAACTGTAGGTGCTGGTTTATACCGAAGATAGACACAAAGTGCTGGAGCAACTCAGCGGGTCGGGCAGCGTCTCGGGGGAAAATAATGGGTGTTGTTTCGGTTCGGGACCCTTCTTCATAGTTCAGCCAAGAACTGTTTTGGTTGCACTATGGACCTCGAGATTTTACGTAGAAAAGTACAGCAGAAGAACAGGCCCTTCGGCCCATAATATCTGTGCGGAACGTGGTGTCGAGGCCAACTGTTATCTGCTTTCACGTAATCCATATCCCCACCACTCTCTGCACATCCATGAGCCTGTCCAGAAGTCTCTTCGCTGCCACTAACATATCTTCTTCAATCTGTGTGTAAAACCTTCAACTTTGCCCCTCTCATCTTAAAGCTACGACTGAGTCCAGCTGGGGTGAAGAGAGTGGGAAGGGGTGGGCAGAGAAAGGATGACAGTGGTGAGGTAGGTGAGAGCGGGTGGAAGGGCGATTTATGGCAGAACAGTCCTGTCTGCCAAATAACTAAAGCTGGAGTAACTCAGCAGGTCAGGCAGCATCTCTGAGGAACATGGATAAGGTGAGGTTTTGAGTAGGGACTGCTGATAATATCAAAAACTTAAAAAAACAATACTGTGATAGTCAGCTAAACATTTTTGGGTTTGCAGCTGAGCTGGCTGTCAAGCCTAATAAAGAGCTTTGAATGTTTCTGATATATAAATATATATATAAACACCATTCAAAGTTGGAATAATTAGCTCAAAATGCATCAGGCTTTGAAAGGTGACCAAGAACATGACAATGAACTTTAATTCTACCCTGGCCTTCCACCTGCAAATGAACTCAAAGAGGAACCTGCAGATGCAGGTTTACACCCGAGGATAGACACAAAATGCTGGAGTAACTCAGCGGGCCAGGCAGCATCTCTAGAGAGAAGGGGCGGGGGATGTTTCGGGTCGAGAGCCTTCTTCAGCCTCGATCGGACCCAATGAGTCTGTAGAAGGATCTCGAGCCAGACGATCACCCATTCCTTCGCTCCAGAGATGCTGCCTGTCCCGCTGAGTTAATCCAGCGCTTTGTGTCGATCAAAGAGAAACTTGTGTAGGTTTTGTACGATTGTGAATTTTGACGGCCTGCTGTGATGACAACCAAAATGTTTGAAGCTTTCACAAATCAGGTATTTAGAAACATAGAAAATAGGTGCAGGAGGAGGCCATTCAGCCCTTCGAGCCAGCACTGCCATTCAATGCGATCATGGCTGATCGTCCACAATCAGTAACCCGTGCCTGCCTTCTCCCCATATCCCTTCATTCCGCTAGCCCCAAGAAGCTCTATCTAACTCACTTTTAAATTCATCCAGTGACTTGGCCTCCACTGCCCTCTGTGGCAGAGAATTCCACAAATTCACAACATTTAAGAAACAGTTAGACAAGCACATGGATAGTGGAGGAAGGAACTGCGGATGCTGGTCTAAACCAAACATAGACACGAAAAGCTGGAGTAACTCAGCGGGACAGGCAGCATCTCTGGAGCGAAGGAAAGGGTGACGTTTTGGGTCGAGACCCTTCTTCAGACAAGGTCAGGGATATGGGCCAAGCGCGGGCAGGTGGGACTAGTGTAGCTGGGGCATGTTGGCCGGTGTGGGCAAGTTGGGACGAGGGCCCTGTTTCCACGCTGTATCACTCTATGAATAATTGTAGTATCTGTTGACTGATTTGATACTTGTAACGACATTGCTGTCATATTTTCGTTGGACCACAGGGTGGTGGGTGGAGGCAAGGAGCTGCCAGATGAAGTAGGTGAGACACGGACTATAACAGCAGTTGTAACACATTTGGACAGGCTCATGATTCAGACCACAAGTCCACAGAGTTTCAGATTATGAATGGTGGCCTCTGCTGGTCAGAGAATAGAAATACGATAATGATACGAAACGATAGAACTTTATTTATCCTGGGGGGAAATTGATCTGCCAACACTTTTTCACGCAGAGAGTTGTGAGTCTGTGGAATTCTCTGCCTTAGAGGGCGGTGGAGGCCGGTTCTCTGGATGCTTTCAAGAGAGAGCTAGATAGGGCTCTTAAAGATAGCGGAGTCAGGGGATATGGGGAGAAGGCAGGAACGGGGTACTGATTGGGGATGATCAGCCATGATCACATTGAATGGCGGTGCTGGCTCGAAGGGCCGAATGGCCTACTCCTGCACCTATTGTCTAGCAGTCAGAAAAACACAAGATACATGAAACATGAAATTAAAGTGACAAGTGGAAAGGATTGGGGATGTGCAAAGATTGGGGACGGGGGTGGCGGGGGGGGGGGGGGGTGGGGTAGTCAGTCTACCCCACAACAGAAGGGGGAGGAGTTGTACAGTTTGATGGCCACAGGGGTGAAGGATGTCCTGTGGCATTCTGTGCCGCATCTTGGTTGGAACCAGTCTGTTTCTGAAGGTGCCCCTCAGGTTGACCAGTGTGTCACGGAGGGGGGTGAGCTGTATTGTCCAGGATGCTCCGCAGTTTGAGGAGCATCCTCCCCTCCAAGACCAATGCAGAGCTGTGGAATTAAAACCCACCTTGGAACTGAGCTGGGGAACGATTGTGGAGGTTTCAAACAAACTTTAAATCAGAGGCACAAGGTGAGATGGGAAAGATTGTTCAGGCTAGCCTGTCCCACTTTCATGACTTAATCCAAAACCTCTGCCGAGTTTAAAGGACCTAAAAAAAAATCAAGATTTTGATAAACTACGAACTCCTACGACCTTCCACGAATATGCTCACAAACTGGAGTGACAGAGACAATAGACAATAGACAATAGACAGTAGGTGCAGGAGTAGGCCATTCGGCCCTTCGAGCCAGCACCGCCATTCAAGTGATCACGGCTGATCATCCCCAATCAGTACCCCGTTCCAGCCTTCTCCCCAAATCCCCTGACTCCGCTATCTTTAAGAGCCCTATCTAGCTCTCTCTTGAAAGCATCCGGAGAATTGGCCTCCACCGCCCTCTGAGGCAGAGATCACCTGCTGATGCTGATGCTGACTTAAGCTTTTTATTTCACTCACCTTTTTTTCTCTGTCCAGCTGCCGAGCTACGAATAGCCACGAATATCTACGACCACCCATGATTACAACCATCCTCACGGCCTACTACGGTCTGCCCACGAACTAACTACGAGGAAAAAGTTGCAATTTCTTTCATCCCGAACAGTTTTTTACTCGTGGACATTTTTCATCGGGCTGGAAAAAAACGTCCCGACTTACCTGATGCCCCGAGTACCCACGGCCGGCATAGCGAGCCGCTCCGGTGTATCTACGAACTCCTACGGCCTCGTTACGAACATTCTGCGAGTTTGAATCAAGGGGAAAACTTGGGAGAATTCGTGAATTGCCTCGTGAAAGTGGGACAGGCCCTTAAAGCTAGAGTAACCCAGCGGGTCAGTCCAGTTACTCCAGCATTTTGTGTCCTTCTGCGGTTTAAACCAGCACCTGCAGTTCCTTCGGACACCTCTGCTCTCCGCTCGCCCTCTTGCTCAGTGCAAAGTTCCATGGGCGAAAATGCCCAACAGTTCAGCATGAAAGTTAATCTTGGAGGACAAGTTTGGTTTGGCTATGCTGCTCCCTGGCTGAGCTGAGGGATTTCTTTGGGGGGAAAGTTGAAGTTATTTGTCTAATTCCCCACCAACTCCGGGACAGGTTGTGGGTGGAAAGTGCGGTCAGCATCGCCCTCTCCTGTCCAGAGTGTGTTACAGCAATTCAGGCAACTGATATCATGTCAGCGCATCTTCGAAGGAGATAGGCGCGTTTTGGGTTGAGACTGAACTGCAGATTTTAGTTTAGAGATACTGTGTGGAAACAGGTCCCTTCGGCCCACCGAGTCCACACACACACACACACACACACACACACACACACACACACACACACACACACACACACACACACACACACACACACACACACACACTCAGTTTAGTTTATTGTCACGTGTACCGAGGTGCAGTGAAAAGCTTTTTGTTGCGTGCTAACCAGTCAGCAGAAAGACAATACATGATTACAGTCATGAATGAGAGGAAACTGACGCTCTCGGAGAAAACAGGGAGGCAGTACAAACTCCGTACAGGCAGCACCCATGGTCAGTATCGAACCCAGGTCTCTGGAGCTGAGAGGCAGCAACTCTCCCGCTGCGCCATCGTGCCGCCCATGCAGATGCTGGTTTACACTGCAGATAGACGCGAAGAGCTGGAGTAACGCAGCGGGTCAGGCAGCATCACTGGAGAAAAGGAATAGGCGATGTTTCGGCTCCCAATAGACAAAAGTTGCAGGAGGAGGCCATTCGGCCCTTCGAGCCAGCACCGCCATTCAATGTGATCATGGCTGATCATCCCCAATCAGTACCCCGTTCCTGCCTTCTCCCCATATCCCCTGACTCCTCTATCTTTAAGAGCCCTATCTAGCTCTCTCTTGAAAGCATCCAGAGAACCGGCCTCCACCACCCTCTGAGGCAGAGAATTCCACAGACTCACAACTCTCTGTGTGAAAAGTGTTTCCTCATCTCTGTTGTAAATGGCTTACTCCTTATTCTTAAACTGTGGCCCCTGGTTCTGGACTCCCCCAACATCAGGAACATGTTTCCTGCCTCCAGCGTGTCCAAACTCTTAATAATCTTATATGTTTCACTAAGATTGAACCACAGACAATGGTCCATTCTGGACTGAAGAAGTAGCAATGTTACAAAATTTTGAGATTTAAAAAATCAAGTCTGCAATTTATTTCCATCAGATAAAGCATAAAAAGAAGTTCAATTTGACACCTAATTCACTTTCATATCTTCAGTATTAAAAAAGTTATGGCCATTTAAATTCTCGGCAATTAGCATCTTGTTCCCTATTGCTTTTCCATTGACTTAACACAAAAGCTGTGATCGAGGACAGTCAAAAGCCCATAATTTTCTTAAAAATTAAGAGAACTGAATGAAAATTTCAGTTATTATAGATTGAAGCATTCTGAAACAAATATAAAACATCTTACTTGGATGACCTGAAATTAAAGCATATAATTAGTTAATTACCTAATTGTAGCTAATTACAAAATTGAACGTTGTGACGGAAATAGTAATAAACACCCAGACTGCCTTGAAAATTCAAAAATGTGATCTTCTCAAGATCAGAACTTTAATATTATTGTATTATATGCTGTAAGTCTGTAACAGATAGGTAAATAAATTACAATTTCTATCAATAAACCAAGTGTTTATGGAGAAGGTCAGTTGCTAGCTGGTACATTGGCACATCATAATCAGTCGCATCATCATACTCCTCAGATTGTAACCAATAGGCAACTCTGTACACCTTGTTTTTCCTCAACTTTTCAATGTTGGCATTATAAACTACAAGTATATGCTCTTCAAACCACGCATGACATGCCTTTCTGCCCACTACTTTCCCATTAACAATGTCCTGTAGATCATCACATTTGGAGTAGTCCAAATTCGGATAATCTCTGCGAATGCTGTCCAAATCAGTCTCTTTTGCTGGGCATTTGGATTGACAACTTTGCATTTCTTCTTCAGAGACATCTGTTTAAAATGTAAAGGAAAAAAAAAACACTGAACAGCATTAACAGAAATAAGTTATTATTTGCAGTTTTAGAAAAAAGATAGAAATGATAAAGTTAAACGCTAAAACAAATAGTAAATACCCAACAAATAAATTTGTATTCATCAGTTTCATCAAATCAATTCATCTAAATTACTAGATCTAAACAACTATCAATTTCTTAAGAAAAGGCTATTTTTTTTAAATAGCCTATCCAAATAACAAACTAATCCATTCACTTGAAATCGCAATATAACATGATTTTAAAATCTCACTGTCATGAAGTTATATGCCAAATGGAAGGAATTTAATGTTTAATTCACATAATTTAATCTAGAAACATCCACTCTCAATATAATCAAAATTATTATTTTTTGCACAATACATGTGACTAAAACTGTTGTGGATATTTAGTATAAAAATATTGATTATGGGATAGACAATTACAGAAAATGTAGATGATTTATGACATGATTGTCCAAAAAGAAAGAGAATTTTAATCATCTTGCGAGTGGGTGTTTCAGGAAAGCGATCGATTGGAACATTGCCGTTGCCGTGAATTTTAATCCCATATCAGCAGGCAAAGACATGGCCAAATCGTTTGGGGACTAAAAAACATTTTCGCATCGTAAGATTAGACTAAAGCCACCTCAAGAAGCAAGATTATATGTGAAATAAACAACTTACCCTTTGTTTTGTCCTGATATTACGATCCGTCACGTTGTAGGCATTGAGGGCGTTCAAAGTTGCTTTTTACTTTAATCCAACTATTAAATTGTCCAGCGATTTAAAAACAAAAACGGGAATGGAAGTCCGAACGATTTTTCTTCATCAACCAGCAGCCCAAGGAAATCCCTCTCCGACAAGCGATACAAACCTGCATTTTAATCCCGCCCCCCTCTGCCCTCAAAGTCACCGGGGTTGCGCACACAGCCAGTGGCAGAACTGCAGTGCTGCTGAAGGTCGGTTTTGTAACATTGCTTCTCTCCAGAGATGCTGCCTGTCCCGCTGAGTTGCTCCGGCATTTTTGTGTCTATCTTCGGTTTAAACCAGCATCTGCAGTTCCTTCCTACACAATGGTCCATTGTTAGCTGTGGTGAGGTTGATGACGTGTTATGCTGACAATGAAACTACCAAAACGACTGGGGGGGAGATTGGAGAGAGAGGGGATGCAACGGTCACTTGAGGGTAGAGTCGGGGTGTAAGCTGCCCAAGCGAAATATGAGGTGCTGTTCTTCTCATGTTACATCTGGGCTCACTCTGACCCTTCCTACACTGTTCGTTTCTAATGTCAATATTATACATTCATCTCATTCAGTTACTCCTGATGCGATTCATAGACCAGAGAGTTAAGGCTTGTGTAGATTCAAGATATTTTGGCCATCTGGAATAAGAATGCAGGTGCTCTGATTAGCAAGGTTGCAGATAACGTGAAAGAGCAGTCGATAAATGGTAGGGGCGCTACAGTGGTGCAGTGGCAGAGTTGCTGCCTCACAGCGCCACAGACAAGGGTTCGATCCTGACTGTGGCTGCCGTCTGTTCAGAGTTTGTACGTTCTCCCTGGGACCACGTGGGTTTTCTCCGGGTGCTCCGGTTTCCTCCCACACTCCAAAGACGTCCAGGTTTTGAGGGTTAATTAATTGGCTACAGTAAAATTATTAAATTGCCCCTAGAGTGTGTAGGATAGCGCTAGTGTACGGGGGGATCGCTGGTCGGCGCGGACTCGGTGGGCCGAAGGGCCTGTTTCCACGTTGTATCTCTAAACTAAACTAAACTAAAAATAGGTTGTCTCAATAAACAATAGATAATAGGTGCAGGAGTAGGCCATTCAGCCCTTCGAGCCAGCACCGCCATTCACTGTGATCATGGCTGATCATCCCCAATCAGTACCCCGTTCCTGCCTTCTCCCCATATCCCCTGACTCCGCTATCTTTAAGAGCTCTATCTAGCTCTCTCTTGAAAGTATCCAGTGAACTGGCCTCCACCGCCCTCTGAGGCAGCACATTCCACAGACTCACCAACCTCCGTGTGAAAAAGTGTTTCCTCATCTCCGTTCTAAATGGCTTACCCCTTATTCTTAAACTGTGGCCCCTGGTTCTGGGCTCCCCCAAAATAGGGAACATGTTTCCTGCCTCTAAGGTGTCCAAACCCTTATCAATCTTATATGTTTCAATAAGATCCCCTCTCATCCTGCTAAATTCCAGAGTGTACAAGCCCATCCGCTCCATTCTCTCAGCGTATGACAGTCCCGCCATCCCAGGAATTAACCTTGTAAACAGGATGCAGGGGGACATAGGTCACCTGGAACGTGGGAAGAGGGAATTTAAACCAAACAATTGTTAGTTTGAGAAGATTACGATTTTATTACTTGGAGCTCAGTAGGATGAGGGGTGATCTTAACGAGGTGCATCGAATCATGAGGGGAACAGATCCTCTCTGATCCTCCTAACATGGGAACAGTCCATTACCCATGTTAGGAGGATCAAGAAACAGGTTGTAGGTTTAAGGTGAAGGGGTGAAGGGGGAGTAATTGAATAGGAACCTGAGGGGCAACGTTTTCACTCAGAGGGTGGTGGGTGTGTGGACTAAGTCTCCAGAGGAGGTAGTTGAGGCAGGTACTATGACAGTATTTTGAAAGACATTTGGACAGGTGCATGGATAGGACGGTTGAGGCTCGGTGGCGCAGAGGTAGAGCTGCTGCCTCACAGCGCCAGAGGCCCGGGTTCGATCCCGACTACGGGGTGCTGTCTGTGCGGAGTTCGTACGTTCTCCCCGTGACCCACGTGGGTTTCCTCTGAGAACTCCGGTTTCCTCCCACACTCCAAAGACGTGCAGGTTTGTAGGTTCATTGGCTTTGGTAAAAATTCTCCCTCGTGTGTGTAGGATATTGCTAGTGCACAGCACGGACTCGATGGGCCGAAGGGCCCCTGTTCCCACCATATCTAAATGTTTCATTTAGAAGTCTAAATGTTTAGAGGGATTGACGCCAAGTGCAGGCAAATGGGATGATCTTAGACATCGGTCGGCATGGACGAGTTGGGCTGAAGGGTCTGTCTCCGTTCTGCGTGACAGACAGCTGTGGAGACCAAGTCAATGGATATTTTTCAGGCAGGGATTGATAGATTCTTGATTAGTACGGGTTATGGGGAGAAGGCAGGAGAATGGGCTTGAGAGGGAGAGATAGATCAGCCATGATTGAATGACGGAGTAGACCTGACGGGCCGAATGGCCTGATTCTACTCCTATAACCTATGAACTGATGACTCTTCCACGTTTCTACGACTCTCTGAACCCTGGGGTCGGAGTTGAGGGGTTAAGCTAGGCTTGAATCTTGGATTTGGACGAGGGTAGCAAGTAGGAGTTTAGGATATGAGACCAATGCATAATTTGGGCTGCAACAAGCCCTCTGCGATGTGCCAATTATTACAGAACAATAATTGTCCCAAGACATTTGTAAAACAAAAACAAATGTATATATTTTTTTCAGAATACAGTGGAGTGCAAGCCAGCGCTGTTGGAAACTGGAACACCATGTCCTTGCTTCTCCCAATTCATTGAGTCAACACACACTCATCTCCCTGGGACCTTGGACAGCAGGGCACGGGGTAGGATGGTTGGTGTGGTGTGTGGGAAGAGGGGACACCCCACTATATCCACCTCCATAAACTACAGACGAAGGTTCTGGAGGGATTGGACAGGCTAGATGCAGGATGTTGGTGTTGAGTGATCACACCATTTAATAATAAGGAGATGCATTGAGGACTGAGATGTTTTTCACCCAGAGAGTTGTGAATCTGTGGAATTCTCTGCCACAGAACGGAGACCAATTCACTGGATGTTTTCAAGAGAGAGTTAGATAGAGCTCTTAGGGCTAACGGAGTCAATGGATATGGGGAGAAAGCTGGAACAGGGTACTGATTGTGGATGATCAGCCATGATCACATTGAATGGCGGTGCTGGCTCGAAGGGCCGAATGGCCTGCTCCTGTTTTCTATGTTTCTATGTCGATCCCAGCAGTCCTTCCAGGTGAGACAGAGATTCACGTGCATCTCCTCTAACCTTTGGTCTTTAGTGCCAGACTTTGGAGATACAGCACAGAAACAGGCCCTTCGGCCCACCCAGTCCGTGCCGACCGGTGATCATCCCGTATACTAGCACTATCCTCCACACACTAGGGACAACTTAGCCAATCAACCTACCAGCCTAAGACAGGCACAAAACGCTGGAGTAACAGCGGGACGGGCAGCATCTCTGGAGAGAAGGAATGGGTGACGTTTTGGGTCGAGACCCTTCTTCAGACTGCGAGTCAGGGAAGAGGGAAATGAGAGATATAGACAGCAATGTAGTGGGATTTAGAACAAATGAAGGAAAGATGTGTAAAAAAGTAACAATGATAAAGGAAACAGGCCATTGGAACGGGGATGATCAGCCATGATCACATTGAATGGCGGTGCTGACTCGAAGGGCCGAATGGCCTACTCCTCCACCTATTGTCTATTGTTAGCTCTTAGCTAGGGACCTCTACATCATTGTCCATACCGCTCGTTTCCATTTCCTGTGACCCCCCCGACCCCACACACACCCCCAACAAACAGTCTGAAGAAGGGTCCCAACCCAAAACATCATCTATCCATGTTATAGAGTCATACAGTTGGAAACAGACCCTCCGGCCTAACTTGCCCACACCAATATGTCTCATCGACACTGGTCCCACCTGCCTGCGCTTGGCCCATATCCCTCCAAACATGTCCTACCTGTCTGAAGGGGCTGTCCCACTTGGGCAACCTAATTGGCAAGTTTAAAAGAGTTTGAAAAAATGACGTTGAAGACCTCCTTCGACTGTGTTGAAGACCAGCTTCGACCAGCTACGACTAACTTCGGGAAACTTGGACACAGAATAGTAGAGAGTGATCTCCTTCGCCCTCCCTTTACTATGATGAAGACTATCTACGACTACCCTCGATTACCTACGACTAACTTGCCGACCTACTACGACCCACTTCGACTAAACCTACGAGTAAAAAAAGTATCGATTTTTTTCCATAGCGACCATTTTTTATTCGCGGGCATTATTTTACACGTTGAAAAAACCGCTGTGGCCTAGCTGAGGCCTCGAGTACGCGGAGACCACTCTCGAGCATGAAGGAAAGTTACAAAGACCTCCTACGACGTGTCGACCATGCTGCGAGTATGAGTCGGGGGCAAACTGGCCAGAACTCGCGGATTAGGTCGCCCAAGTGGGACAGGCCCTTAACTGTTTCTTAAATGTTGTGATAGTCCCAGCCTCAACTACCTCCTGCGGCAGCTCGTTCCATACACCCACCACCCAGTAACGCTGCTTAACCTGCAGAGCTCCTCCAGCACTTTGTGTCGTTTTTATTTTGTAAACCAGCATCTGCAGTTCCTTGTTTCTACGCGGTGAAGAGCTTGTGTTTGTGAAAGTAAGCGTTCGTGGCGAAGTGAAATGCACACAAAGGTTTCGACTCTGACCGTATTGGTATAAGTTAATTCCACGCAGCTCGCACAAAGGGTGGTGGGTGTACGGAACGAGCTGCCGGAGGAGGCAGTTGAGGCAGGGACTATCGCAAAGTTTAAGAAACAGTTAGACAGGTACACCGATAGGTCAGGATAGGAGGTACGTGGACCAAGCGCAGGCAGGTGGTACTAGCGTAGTTTTTAGTTTAGTTTAGTTTAGAGATCCAGACTGGAAACAGGCCCTTCGGCCCACCGGGTCCGCGACGACCAGCGATCCCCGCACACTAACACCATCCCACACAAGCGAGGGACAATTTTACACTTCTACCAAGACAATTCACCTACAGACCTGCCTTTGGAGTGTGGGGGGGGGGGGAAACCCGTGCACCCGGAGAAAACCCGCGTGGTCACAGGGAGGACGTACAAACTCCGCACAGACCCGTGGCCGGGATCGGACTCGGGCCTCTGGCGCTGTGAGGCAGCAACGCTACCACTGCGCCACCGTGCCGCCCGGTGTCGTGTAGATGGGACATGTTGGCCGGTGCGAGCAAGTTGGGCCGAAGGACCAGTTTCCAAACTGCGTGACTCTACAACAAAGCATGAGATGATGCGTTTGATGTTCATCGTCAAGAGCTCTTGAAGACAGCGGAGTCAGGGGATACGGGGAGAAGGCAGGAACGGGGCACTGGTTGGGGACAATGCTCACATTGAATGGCGGTGCTGGCTCGAAGGGCCGAATGGCCTCCTCATGCACCTATTGTCTATTGTCTATCATCTATTGTCTCTCCAAGGCAGTGATAGCTAAGCCTGCCTTGATATTCTATTTTGGCTTCAGCTCTTTTCCAACTGTTTGTCTCAGATTCAGTCGTCTCTGATCCGAGCACCGCGTGAAACCGCAGAGGGATGATGATCGGATCCTTCGTGGTGCTTTCCGCAACGCTTCGTCCAACCCTTTCCAAAACAATCACTCCACAGCTGTCAAACCAGTGGAAAGGAAATGATTTCGACAGCACCAGAACAACCTGTACCTGTTGGATTACAACAGTCTGAACACCCAGGCTAGGTCCATTTCCCCTCTTTTGTTTTGTATCAAAAAATAATTTATTTAAATTCCAACACGATACAAAAACCAAAAAAAACCCGAGACAATAGACAATAGGTGCAGGAGTAGGCCATTCGGCCCTTCGAGCCAGCACCGCCATTCAATGTGATCATGGCTGATCATCCCCAATCAGTTCCCCGTTCCTGCCTTCTCCCCATATCCCCTGACTCCGCTATCTTTAAGAGCCCTATCTAGCTCTCTCTTGAAAGCATCCAGAGAACCGGCCTCCACTGCCCTCTGAGGCAGAGAATTCCACAGACTCACAACTCTCTGTGAGAAAAAGTGTTTCCTCGTCTCCATTCTAAATGGCTTACTCCTTATTCTTAAACTGTGGCCCCTGGTTCTGGACTCCCCCAACATCGGGAACATGTTTCCTGCCTCTAGTGTGTCCAAACCCTTAACAATCTTATATGTTTCAATGAGACTGTGGTGACATGCCCACCACCATGTTACAAATTCATCAAACAACTATTCTATAACTATTCTAATAACTACTGTACAACCCCGGTAAAGGGGTGAGCATCTGGCACGGGCAAAGCCCTCTTCTGCCTGGCGCTGTGACTCGCGGATGGCCAGCTTGGCCAGGCCTAGGAGCAACCCAACCAGGACATCTTCGGCCTTGCCCGCTCCCAAAATCCCGTCACCAGTCCTTCGGTCCGCTGCTCCTCCCCTTGCGGACCCTAGGAGGAGTGGCGGTGCTCCTTGCCCTCCGGACCCTGGCCACGCTCGACTGGTCCCATCAAATTCCCCTCATTGGCAAGAAGAAGAATATTTACGTTGCATTTAACCTTTGAGTACCTGCAGATCCTTTCAACTGAGATAGACTTCAGGATGGCATTATTAGTTTACTTTAGTTTCAGGACAGAGTGCAGAAACAGGCCCTTCGGCCCACCGAGTCTGTGCTGACCAGCGATCCCCCGTACACTAACAGCACTCACTAGGGACAATTTTTTACAACAATTCCAAACTACAAATCTGTGCGTCTTTGGGGTAGAATACTAGAAACATGGAAAATAGGTGCAGGGGTAGGCCTTCGAGCCAGCACCGCCATTCAATATGATCATGGCTGATCATCCCAAATCAGTACCCCGTTCCTGCTTTTTCCCCATATCCCTTGGTTCCTTTAGCTCTAAGAGCTAAATCTAACTCTCTCTTGAAAAAATCTGGCAAATCGGCCTCCACTGCCTTCTGTGGCCGAGAATTCCACAGATCCACAACTCTCTGGGTGAAAACGTTTTTCCTCATCTCAGTCCTAAATGCCTTACCCCTTATTCTTAAACTGTGTCCCCTGGTTCTGGACTCCCCCAACACCGGGAACATTTTTCCTGCATCTAGCCAGTGCAATCCCTCCAGAATGTTATATGTCCTTGGATGGAGGCGAGGGAGCGGGGAAAAGGTCTGTAGTTTATGGGGGTGGATATAGTGGGGTGTCCCCTACACATTCCCACACTCCACACCAACCATCCTACCCCTCAGTACCTTCCGTCTCCTCTTCCACCAGCCCTGCTTGTCCAAGGTCCCAGGGAGATGAGTGTGTGTTGACTCAATGAATTGGGAGAAGCAAGGACATGGTGTTCCAGTTTCCAACAGCGCTGGCTTGCACTCCACTGTATTCTGAAAAATATATACATTTGTTTTTGTTTTACAAATGTCTTGGGACAATTATTGTTCTGTAATAATTGGCACATCGCAGAGGGCTTGTTGCAGCCCAAATTATGCATTGGTCTCATATCCTAAATTCCTACTTGCTACCCTCGTCCAAATCCAAGATTCAAGCCTAACTTAACCCCTCAACTCCGACCCCAGGATTCAGAGAGTCGTAGAAACGTGGAAGAGTCTTCAGTTCATAGGTTATAGGAGTAGAATCAGGCCATTCGGCCCGTCAAGTCTACTCCGTCATTCAATCATGGCTGATCTATCTCTCCCTCTCAACCCATTCTCCTGCCTTCTCCCCATAACCCGTACTAATCAAGAATCTATCAATCCCTGCCATAAAATATCCATTGACTTGGCCTCCACAGACATCTGTCACGCAGAACGGAGACAGACCCTTCGGCCCAACTTGGCCATGTTGACCAACATGGGGAACATTTTTCCTGCATCTAGCCTGTCCAATCCTCTAAGAATTTTACATGTGTCTGTAAGGTCCCCTCTCACCCTTTTAAATTCCAGTGAATAATAGTCCAGTCGACCCATCATGTCAGTCCCGCCATCCCGGGAATTAACCTGGTGAACCAGCGCTGCACTCCCTCAATAGCAAGAATGTCCTTCCTCAAATTTGGAGACCGAAACTGCACGCAATACTCCAGGTGTGGTCTCACCAGGGCCCTGTACAGCTGCAGTAGGACCTCCTTGCTCCTAAACTCAAATCCGCTCACAATGAAGGCCAACATGCCGTTTGATGTCTTCACCGCCTGCTGTGCCTGCGTGCTGACTTTCAGTGACCGATGTACAATGAGTGTGGGAGGAAACCGGAGGTCTCGGAGAAAGCCCAACGCAGGTCATGGGGAGAACGTACAAACTCCGTACCCACAGCACCCGTAGTCAGGATTGAACCCGGGTCTCTGGCGCTGTCAGGCAGCGAGTCTACTCAGGCTAAAGAAATTCTTCCTCATCTTCTTCTTAAAGAAACATCCTTTAATTCTGAGGCTGTGGCCTCTGGTCCTAGACTCTCCCACTGGTAGAAACGTCCTCTCCGCATCCACTCTATCCAAGCCTTTCACTTTGCTGTATGTTTCAATGAGGTGTTCCCTTCATCCTTCTCAACTCCAGCGAGTACAGGCCCAGTGCCGTCAAACGCTCATCATGCGTTAACCCAATCAACATTGGGATCTCCCCGATGAGGTAGATAGTAGTTCAGGACCGCTCTCTGGTTGTGGTAGGATGATGGTTCAGTTGCCTGATAACAGCTGGGAAGAAACTGCCCCTGAATCTGGAGGTGTGCGTTTTCACACGTCTGTACCTATTGCCCGATGGGAGAGGGGAGAAGAGGGAGTGGCCGGGGTGGGACTGGTCCTTGATGAGGCGGCTGGCCTTGCCGAGGCAGCGTGAGGTGTAGATGGAGTCAATGGATTTAAACAATACATCATTGCTGTAGTTCCAAACACTTTAATTCACCTTCCCATTCCCACACAGACCTTTCTGTCCTGGGTCAAATGCAAATTGCAGGAACAGCATCTCACATTTCGCTTGGGCAGCTTACACCACAGCGGTATGAATATTGATTTCTCTAACTTCAGGTAACCCCTGCACAACCCTCTGTCTCCGTCCCACCCCCACCTAAGTCCTACCGGCTTCAAAGTCATCTTGTTGAGTCTCATTGTCTGTGACTGGTTTTCACCCAGCCCACAGCTAGCAATGGCCTGTTTCCTTTAATCGACGCTCCTTTTTTTTTTTGCATTTCTTTCATTCATTTGTACCACAACTCTCAACAACGCCATCTGTACCTCTCGTTTCCCCCTCCCCCCCCCGACTCTCAGTCTGAAGAAGGGTCTCGACACGAAACGTCACCTATTCCTTCTCTCCAGAGATGCCGTCTGACCCGTTGCGCTGGCCCGCCTTTTTGTGCCTACCTTCGCTCTAAACCAGCATCTGCAGTTCCTCGCCACGCTTCTGAAGCTCCCTTGTAGATCATTTCAAACGCTGCGTCGTGATAGTTCAACACTTTTACATCAAAAGAAATGGAAGTCATTATGGACTTTAACATGCTAGTTAGATCAAAGGGGGACTACTGTGCCTGAACACTAAGATCTGTGAATTTGTGTAAGTACTTGAGTAAACGTCCTTCACCTAGCATAAGGCTTGCTTTGAAATTGTATTAATATCCTTGTTTTTCATGCTGAGACAAGCATATAAGCATTTGTGGTGACATTTACTGTAAGAGTCTTTTGAATAGGTGTAAGCATCTCTCGGGATATGGATTGTGTGGGGGCGGGTACGAACTGTTGCTCAGAAGATTTGTGATCAGTCTCAAGAAGAAAATGTCATCTACCCCAGCACAAAATGTCATCTACCCTTCCCCCCCCCCCCCCCCCCCTGCACAGATACTGCCTGAGAGCATCGCACAGGGTGGAAACAGGCCCTTCGGCCCATCTCGCCCACACCGGCCAACATGTTCCTTCTGTACTAGTCCCGCCTGCCTACGTTTGGCCCATGTCGCTCTAAACCAGTCCTATCCATGTACCTGTCCAAATGTTTCTAAAACGTTGCGATACTACCTGCCTCAACTACCTCCTCCGGCAGCTCGTTCCACACACCCCACCACCGTCTGTGCGAAAAAAGTTGTCCCTCAGTTTCCTATTAAACATTTCCCCCTTACCTTAAACCTATGTCCTATGGTTCTCGTTCCCCAACTCTGGGCAAGAGACTCTGTGCGCCTACCCGATCTATTCCTCTCATGATTTTGTACTGCTGAATTCCTCCAGCTCTCTATTTATTGGTGTTAAGTGGGGCCTAGTGCATTTATACACAAACATTAGTCATAGAGTTACTGCAAAATGGAAACAAGCCTCTGAACCCAACACATCCATGGTGTGTACGAGAACTTGGTTGGCCCTTTTCGTGGCTTGGCCCTTTTACCTCAAAACCTTTCCTATCTTTACCCTTCTAAATAGCTCCTAAATTTTTCAATTGTACCTGTCTCTAGTTGAGTTTACTTTAGAAATACGGCAGAGAAACAGGCCCTTCGGCCCACCGAGTCCGCACCGACCAGCGTCCCCCGCACACTAACACTATCCTACACACACTAGGGACATTTTACTTTTATACCAAAGCCAATTAACCTACACACCTGCACGCCTTTGGAGTGTGGGGTGAAACCAAAGATCTCGGAGAAAACCCACACAGGTCACAGGGGGAACGTGCAAAATCTAAACTGAAATACTATTCGTCTGGCAGACATAAATGCTGGAGAAACTCAGCGGGTGAGGCAGCATCTATGGAGGGAAGGAAATAGGTGACGTTTTGGGTCGAGACCCTTCTTCTTGAAGAATTTTTGTCTACCTTCGATTTTTCCAGCATCTGCAGTTCTTTCTTAACCAACTATTCGCCTGGCACATCACTCCGTACACACACATTTTAAATTGTAAACTTTTAAACATGTACATTTTTACATTCCATACATGCAAAAAAAAAAGTCCTCTCAGCCCCCCTTCAGCCCAACTTGCCCACGCCGGCCAACATGTCCCATCTACATTAGTCCCACCTGCCTGTGCTTGGCACATATCACCAAAACCTATCCTATCCATGTGCCTGTCCAAGTGGCTTTTAAAGGTAGGGATAGTCCCAGCCTCAACTACCTCCTCGGGCAGCTCGTTCCATACACCCACCACCCTTTGAAAAAGCTGCCCCTCGGCTATTTAGTACATTTTCACACAAGGGGTGGTGGGTGCAAGGAACGAGCTGCCAGAGGAGGAAGTTGAGGCAGGTACTATCGCAACATTTATGAAACAGTTAGACAGGTGCATGGATAGGACAGGTTTGGAGGGATATGGGACAAATGTAGGCAGGTGGGACTAGAGTAGATGGGACACGTTGGCCGGTGTGGGCAAGTCGGGCCAGTTTCCAAGCTGTAAGACTCCATGACTCTGAATCTTTCCCCTCTCACCTTCAACCTGTGCCCACTGATTCTTGAACTCCCGATCCTGGGTAAAAGACTGTGTGCATTTCCCCTGACTATGGGGTAGGGGCAATTCAAACAGTGGGGTCTAGGAAAGGGCGTTCACGTCGCGGCCCTGTGTCCACCAGTCTTTCCCCCACCGCGCGCAAGAGACACAAGAAGCGACAAGACGGACACCGTTGTGTGCGGACGCCGAGAAGTGTGTTCAGCTCTGGCTGAACAACTTCTAATCTTGTGTGTGGACTCGATAAGGAGATGATTATTTCAAACAGTACACGCACTTATAGCAGGACCATTCAGAAGCCTGACAACAGACGGGAAGAAGCTGTTCCTGAGTCTGTTGGTGCGGGGAGCGGGGAGCGGGGAGAGGAAGGAATGACTGGGGTGGGTCAAGTCTTTGATTGTGTTGGCTGCTTTTGCAAGGCAGCGTGAAGTGTAGATGGAGTCAATGGCGGGGAGTCTGGTCTGTGCTGCCTGCGGTGCCAAAATTAAGTCTTGCATTGCCAAAGGTGACACAACCCAAGCGAAACGAAGGCATGGACTTGCATGCCTGTCGCCCCATTAGTCTTAACAAGTTCAACGCAAGCTGTCAACACCACCCATGCAGGAATGCGAACAACTATTTCTGATTTCCCACTGCCTGTATCAAATCTAGCACCGCACAGGAGCTTTCTCTCCAGATTTCGGAATCTATCTTGTAGGAGCAAAATGGAAAGGCCAGGCAGAGTTGGTGTTTGAAGTTACGGGCGATTTATTAAACTGGCGCGCACCAGAACGCCAGCCAAAGCTGACCGGTCAAGTGTGACTTTGGTACATTTTTTTATATTCACAGATGACAAGTTTCATCAAAAACTTGATTAACAGTAAATCGAGGTATTAATCACAGAAACTTGATTAACAGTAAAACGAGGTTTTGCACGGAGACTTCATTAACGGTAAAACTAGGTCTTCGTTAGAGAATGGAACCCAGAAAGACTAAATTTGGTCACAAACAGAATGAGGTGATTGTCCGCAAGTCGAAATTCATTAACAGTAGATCCAAATTTCTCTTACAATGATGGGTGAACGCATGATCAATGAAATCCCTGTTAGGTTTGGTCTGCGGTTTCCTGCCACCATATTAACACAATCCACATCCCTATTCACTAATTATTATATCTCACTATTGCTTACCCTACCCCATATCTCTGTGTATTCCAGGCATCGATGGAGTTACCAGTTAGGTAGGACAACAGCCTGAAGAAGGGTCTCGACCAGAGGCAGTTTTGGTCTCCAAATTTGAGGAAGGACATTCTTGCTATTCAGGGAGTGCAGAGTAGGTTAATTCCCGGGATGGCGGGATTGTCATATGCTGAGAGAATGGAGCGACTGGGCTTGTATACTCTGGAATTTAGAAGGGATCTTATTGAAACATATGTTATTAAAGATTATTGAGGGTTTGGACACACTAGAGGCAGGAAACATGTTCCCGATGTTGGGGGAATCCAGAACCAGGGGCCACAGTTTAAGAATAAGGCCTTACAGAACAGAGGACATTTTTTTTAAGAGAGTTGTGAATCTGTGGAATTCTCTGCCTCAGAAGGCAGTGGAGGCCAATTCTCTGGATGCTTTCAAGAGAGTTAGAGCTCAAAGATAGCGGAGTCAAGGGATATGGGGATATGCTGATCTGTAGATCTGAAGCCAGAGAGATCTCACCATCCGTTCACACAAAGGACCAGCCATACTGCAGATAGACACAAAGAGCTGGAGTAACTCAGCGGGTCAAGCATACTCTTCCTTGCCTATCAGCCTACCATTTGTTCTATACCCCACTATATCACCATCTAAATCTCTCGTTTCCCTCTCCCCTTACTCTCAGTCTGAAGAAGCGTCACCCATTCCTTCTCTCCAGAGCTGCCGCCTGTCCGCTGAGTTACTCCGACATTTTGTGTCTATCTTCGGTGTAAACCAGCATCTGCAGTTACTTCCTGCACGACCACAGTTCACATTGACTCGGATGTTCTGGCAACCAGCACTCCTCCTCTGTAGTACGCGTCGTTCCAAATCAACAACAGATTCCTTCCACATTACGAATAGCAATATCAGGGTGGAAAATAAAATCCCTACAAAGGAAGACAGTTCCTACTTAGACTTGCTCAGATGTCAATTGGCCAGCTACCGACGCGCGGCGGTAGAGTCGCTGCCTCACAGCGCCAGAGACCCTGACCACGGCTGCCACACGTACCTTCTCCCCGCGACCGCGTGGGGTTTTCCCCGGGAGCCCCGGTTTCCTCCCACACTCCAAAGACGGACAGGTATGTAGGTTAATCGGCTTGGTGTGAATGTAAAAATTGTCCCCAGTGTGTGTAGGACAGCGTTAGTGTACGGGGATCGCTGGTCGGCGCGGACTCAGTGGCCCGTGTCTCCGCGCTGCATCTCTAAACCAAAACGTGGAGACCTGTGTCGACAGCGTGAACATTCAGTGGTGAAACACTGCTCCCAGCGGGAAGTGTAAGGAATTTCACATAAAGGTTCCCAATGTGTGCAATGAACTTTGGGTTTTTGAAGAACCAAATGCACTAGCATTGGGGTTATTGATATATTGATTTTTTTGTTCGCGATACATTACCTCTGAGTATTGTGTCTACAGGCCTGTGTAGTTCATTTAGTTTGGACATACAGCATGGAAACAGGCCCTTCAGCCCATCGAGTCCACATAGACTATCGACCCCCACGCACTAACACTACCTGACACACACTAGGGACAATGACCAAAACCAATTAACTCGCAAAGTGCTGGAGTAACATAGCAGGCCAGGCAGTATCTCTGGAGTAAAAGGGTGGGTGACGTTTCGGGTTGGTACCCGGGTCCCAGCCCAAAACGGCACCCATCCTTTTTCTCCAGAGAGGCTGCCTAACCCGCTGAGGTACTCCAGCACTTTGTGTCCATCTTCGTTAGAAACCAGGAATGGCAGTTGCTTTCTACACGCATAACTTATAACAGGAAGAACGTGCAAACTCCACACAGACAGCGCCCAAAGCCGGGATTGAACCCGGGTCTCTGGCGCTGCGAGGCAGCGACTTTACCACTGCTCCACCGTGCCGCCCCCCTTTTTTATTTTTTTTTTCTGGAGAGGAGGCAAACGGATTTCCCTCCACAGATGCTGCCTGACCCATTGGGTTCCTCCAGCGATTTGATTCCACCATTTGCTGTCCACTTGGGTCTCCCTCCATTAACTAATCAGATCAATCCAGTTCAGTTTATTGTCACGTGTACCGAGGTACGGTGAAAAGCATTTTGTTGCGTGCTAACCAGCCAGCAGAAAGACAATACATGATTACAATCAAACCGTTTGCGGAGTACAGATAAGGCAGTGCAAGGCAAAGCCAGTGAAGTCTGATCAAGGATAGTCCAAGGGTCCCTGATGAGGCAGACAGTCGTTCAGGACTGCTCTCTGCTTGCTGTCGGATGCTTCAGCTGCCTGGATTATAATCTGAGGTTTTCTTGTCGAAGGGAGCTTTGCTTGAAAGGGAGTGCGGATAAGGAATTATATCTCTGGTTCCAAACAAACTGGGAAGCTCAAGATAGACGCAAAAAGCTGGAGTAACTCAGCGGGACAGACATACTCTTCCTTGCCCATCAGCCCACCATTTGTTCTATACCTCTCTATATCACCGTCTATACCGTGTGCTGTCTGTACGGAGTCTGTACGTTCTCCCTGTGGCCGCGTGGGTTTTATCCAAGATCTCCGGTTTCCTCCCACACTCCAAAGACGTACAGGTTTGTAGTAAGTGTAAGTTGTCTCTTGTGTGTGTGTGTGTGTAGGGATCGCCGGTCGGCGCGGACTCGGTGGGCCGAAGGGCCTCTTTCCGTGCTGTATCTCTAAAGTAAACTAAATTAACAATGTAAATCTATGATAGCCAAAGACAATAGACAATAGGTGCAGGAGCAGGCCATTCGGCCCTTCGAGCCAGCAACGCCATCAGTACCCCGTTCCTGCCTTCTCCATATATCCCCAGACTCCGCTATTTTTAAGAGCCCCATCTAGCTCTCTCCTGAAAGCATCCAGAGAACCTGCCTCCACTGCCTTCTGAGGCAGAGAATTCCACAGACTCACAACTCTCTGTGAGAAAAAGTGTTTCCTCGTCTCCGTTCTAAATGGCTTACTCCTTATTCTTAAACTGGTTCTGGACTCCCCCAACATCGGGAACATGTTTCCTGCCTCTAGCGTGTCCAAACCCTTAACAATCTTATATGTTTCAATGAGATAACCTCTCATCCTTCTAAACTCCAGAGTGTACAAGCCCAGCCGCTCCATTCTCTCAGCATATGACAGTCCCGCCATCCCGGGAATTAACCTTGTAAACCTACGCTGCACTCCCTCAATAGCAAGACATAAAATGCTGGAGTAATTCAGCGGGACAGGCAGCATCTCTGGAGGGAAGGAATGGGTGAAGAAAGCCTGAAGAAGGGTCCCGACCCGAAACATCACCCATTCCTTCCCTCCAGAGATGCTGCCTGTCCCGCTGAGTTACTCCAGCTTTTTCGGTTGAAGCCGACATCTGCAGTTCCTTCCTGCGGGGGGGGGGGGGGGGGGGGGGTGCCGCGTCCGGCGTCGCGATGGCCAAACTCACCCACTGATTTCCAATCAGGAACTAAAAGTCTCAAATGAGTTCCCTTTATGCTAACCGCAAGGCTTCTCGTGATTACACACAGCCTTTCCAGTCAAGCGTAACAAAATCAAAACAGACGAATTACCCGCTCCAAGTGGACAGCATGGTTTAACAATGGGCAAAGGGGCCACAAAATCACTTGAAGGACTTCATTTTCTCGGTGTTGAATTAATTAAACGATGCTCAGAGGCCTGCGAGACTCCAGCACGGTTTAATCAATGTCGTTTCTTGTGGAGAATAGCGTGACTTACCAACAGCCAAAATAAACTAGCTTTGCCTAGCTTTGTAGGGCTTGCCGCTGGAAAATGACACTGGGCAAACTAGCAGGAATCCTCCCACAAGATTGCTGGCCACATCTACTTGTCCTCGCTAACAACAATCCAGGCAGCATCTTCCTTGAGCCTCAGCTCTCTTTTGGCGGGGGCGGGAGATTTGCAACCTTCACGTGGTCCGCCATGTTTCGACGAACGCAATCAACCCGGCGTGCACAATCAAATAAGATCAAATAGAACAAGTTGTCCTGCAACTTAGGGCTGTGCACGCCATACGCAAGAAGAAGATCTTTTTTGATGTCTCATTTTCACACCTCACCCTTCCTTATCTCTGTGTCCCCCCTCTCCCCTGAGTCTCAGTCTGAAGAAGGGTCTCGACCCAGAACGTCACCCATCCCCCCTCTCCAGAGAGACTGCTGCCTGTCCCGCTGAGTTACTCCAGTGTTTTTGTGTCTATCTTCGGTGTAAACCAGCGTCTGCAGTTCCTTCCTACTAAGATGAATGTTGTCCAAAATCCACGGCAGAGTGAACGGTGGAGGTTAAGGTGAAAGGCTCGCAGCCGAGATTCAGGGAGAGTTTCTCCTCAGATGTTATCAGACAACTGAACCGTCCTCTCACCGGCCAAAGTGTGATCCTGACCTCCCATCTGCCTCATTGGAGACCTTCCAGCCATCGTCCAACTAAACAGATCAGATAATAAGCGTGGATGTTGGTTTGGACCAAGGGTAGACACATAAGCACACCTCCAGATTTAGGAACAGTTTCTTCCCAGCTGTTATCAGGCAACTGAACCATCCTACCACCAACTAGGTCCTGAACGACTATCTACCCCATTGGAGACCGTCGGACTATCTTTAATTGGTCTTTATTTTGCACTCAATTTTATTTCCTTTATCCTTTATCTGAGCACTGCGGACACTTTGATTGTATAATCTTTCCTTTGACTGGAGAGCCACAAACAAAGGATTTTCATTGTACCTCAGTACACCATTAAGCCAAACGAAACAAAACAGAAACTATTCGGTCTTGGATGGAGCTGTTCCCAATCCATGCTGTAATGCATCCTGATAAAATGCTTGCTGCAATGCATCTGTACCTTTAACAAGAGGGTGAGGTGGGATTTCCTTCGCCAAGGCGTGGGGAATCGGTGGAATTCATTGGAGGCCAAGTCAAAGGGTATGAATTCCACAGATTCACTGCCCTCTGGCTAGAGACATTTCTCCTCATCTTTCTGAAGGTACGGCCTTTTATTCCGAGGCTGTGCCCTCTGGTGCGAGACACTCCCACCACTGGAAACATCCTCTCCACATCCGCTCATTCCAGGCCGTTCACTATTCGGTGTTTTCATTCAGGTCCCTCCGCCTAAACACCAGCGGGTACAGGCCCAGTGTCGTCAAACGCTCTTCACACGTAACCCAACCATCCCTGGGTTCATTCTCGTAATCCTCCTCTGGAATCTCTCCAAAGCCAACATATCCTTCCTCTGATGTGTTTCAGAAACCTGCTCGATGTGCATGTTTAAGCCTTGATTACACTCACCTAATTCCAGTTATCAACGAGTTAGATATGATACGAGTTGAAAGTACAGGAAAAAGTACAGAAAAATAGACAATAGACAATAGGTGCAGGAGTAGGCCATTCGGCCCTTCGAGCCAGCACCGCCATTCAATGTGATCGTGGCTGATCATCCCCAATCAGTACCCCGTTCCTGCCTTCTGCCCATATCCCCTGACTCCTCCATCTTCAAGAGCTCTATCTAGCTCTCTCTTGAAAGCATCCAGAGAACCGGCCTCCACCGCCCTCCGAGGCAGAGAATTCCACAGACTCACAACACTCTGTGTAAAATGTGTTTCCTCATCTCCGTTAAAGCAAACATATCCGTGAAAATTTGGGGCGGCACGGTGGCGCTGCGGTGGAGCTGCTGCTTTACAGCGCTTACTGTCTGTGCTGTCTGTACGGAGTTTGCACGTTCTCCCCGTGACCTACATGGGTTCTCTCCGAGATCTTCGGTTTCCTCCCACACTCCAAAGACGTGCAGGTTTGCAGGGAAATTGGCTTTGGTGAAATTGTAAATTGTCCCACGTGTGTGTAGGATAATGTTAGCGTGCGGGGATCGCTGGTCGGCGCAGACTCGGTGGGGCGAAGAGCCCGTTTCTGCGCTGCATCTCTAAACCAAACTGAAATAGGTAGCCATGAAAACAATATTCAGTTGAGTTCAGAGATACAGCGCGGAAACAGGCCCTTCGGCCCACCGAGTCCGCGCCGACCAGCGATCCCCGCGCACTAACGCCAACCTACACACACCGGGGACAATTTACATTTACACCAAGCCAATTAACCTACAAACCTGCACGTCTCTGGAGTGTGGGAGGAAACCGAAGATCTCGGAGAGAACCCCACGCAGGTCACGGGGAGAACGTACAAACTCCGTACAGACAGCGCCCGTGGTCAGGATCGAACCGGAGTCTCTGGCGCTGTGAGGCAGCAACTCTACCGCTGCGCCACCGTGCCGCTCAGACTTGGACAGTGGCTGGTTTGTAACAAAATACAAATTAGGGAGCAATTAGCTATGTCAGTAAGGGTTATACCTCTGGAATATACATTGGAGAACTAGTGCACTGGGTACTTTGTACACAGCTGCCTTCCCTATGGCTGGTTTTCCGAGATCTTGGAATTTCCCCACATGTGCGGAAGAGCCTGCTGGTTCCGCACTCGCCTCACCTGTTTACTCCAGGACCCACGAAAACCAGAGAGGAAGCAAGATGTCCTCGATTCCTAAGCAGTCTCTGAGCTTATTCATCCAAATCCTGGCCAGAAATACAAGTAGGAGAATTTGTGTCGTTCAAGACAAAAACACCAGCATATCCTCCGCGAGCCCTGTAGCTGGAGTACTCGCTGGAGTTTAGAGGAATGAGGGGGGGACCTCATTGAAACGTACAGGATAGTGAAAGGCCCGGATAGAGTGGATGTGGAGAGGATGTTTCCACTTGTTGGAGAGTCTCGGACCAGAGGTCACAGCCTCTGAATTAGAGGACGTTCTTTTGGGGAGGAGGTGAGGAGGAATTTCTTTGGTCAGAGGGTGGTGAATCTGTGGAATTCTTTGCCACGGACGGCTGCGGAGGCCAAGTCAGTGGATATTTTTAAGGCAGAGATAGATGGATTGTTGATTAGTACGGGTGTCAGGGGTTACGGGGAGAAGGCAGGAGAATGGGGCTCGGTGAGAGATAGATCAGCCATGATTGAATGGCGGAGTAGACTTGATGGGCCAAATGGCCTAATGCTGCTCCTATCACTTATGATCTTATGTAACACCCAGGTTGTCACAGGATAACCCTCTCCTTAGATGCTGCTGCACCCGCTGAGTTTCTCCAGCTTTTTGTGTAACCCTCTCCTTGCCTGACCGACTGTGTCTCGGGGGGGGGGGGGGGGCTCCTGCGGCCGCTGTAGGCAACATCCCACTCCCCCTCCCACCAGCCCACCCCTCACGTCATCATCGCCAGCAGCTCCCCCCTCCCCGATATTCAGGGATCCGACTGCAGTAACGTGTCAACGCCCCCCCCCACCCCTGAACGACCCATCAGGTAATTGTATAATGAGCAAGCAAGCAAGTTTAGTTATATAGCCCATTGCGGCAACAAGGCAAACCAAAGTGCTTTACACAAAGTATTAAAGAGCAATCAAAAGCAATTAAAAACAGTCATTAAAAAGAATAGAAGATACAAACAAGCTGAAATAGAATAAAGGGCCTGTCCCACGAGCATGCGGCGAGCGCGACCAAACCAGAAGCGGGGGCCACGCGGAGGTCGTGCGGGGGTCGCACGGAGGTCGGGTAATCCCCGTACAGGGCCGGTCCCACCAGCATGCGCCTACATGCGGCGAGCGCGACCAAACCGGCAGCGGGGGCCGCGCAGAGGTCGGGTGAGTGACTCAAAGTTGGAGCGAAGTCCGCGGTAAGTTCGCAAGGACAGAGAGGGGCACGGAGGCACGATGTGAGGCGGTGCGTACGGCATCGAGGCGGCTGCGGGCCGACAGGCCGTTACCGCACGGAATTTTTGAACACGGTCAGTTTTTCGGAGCCCCGCGCGATGTCAGGACCAGCTCCACACAACTCCATACGGCTCCGGCAATCGAAGTGGGACCGGCCCCGCGAGGCCGGACGGCTCAAGCGACCACGTTAGGTCGCGCTGGTGGGATAGGCCCTTAAGAATCTAAAATGAAAGAATATAAGTTACTGGAGAAACTCAGCGGGTGAGGCAGCATCAATGGAGTGAAGGAATAGGCGACTATTGCTTCGCTCCATAGATGCTGCCTCACCCGCTGAGTTTCTCCAGCATTTTTATCTACCCTCGATTTTTCCAGCATCTGCAGTTCCTTCTTAAACAGAAGATCAGAAATGTATTTTGGCCCTGGACCATTCAGTGCTTGATAAACCAACAGTAATATTTTGAAATCAATTATTTGACAGACTGGAAGCCAGTGTAAAGACCTCAAAACTGGAGTGATGTGATCCACTTTCTTGGCCTTAGAGAGGAGTCGAGAAGAATGACTTGGTGTGACCCTGGAGCCAGCCTACATTCCTGACGAAGGGTCTCGACACGAAACGTCACCCATTCCTTCTCTCCAGAGATGCTGCCTGTCCCGCTGAGTTACTCCAGCTTTTTGTGTCCATCTTCGGTGTAAACCTGCAAGCCTGTACGTCTTTGGAGTGCGGGAGGAAACCGGAGATCCCGGAGAAAACCCCACCCAGGTCACGGGGAGACAGCACCCGTGGTCAGGATCGTACCCGGGTCTCTACCACTGCGCCACCGTGCTGAGTTCCTCCAGCACCTGGTGCTTTGCTCAAGATTCAAAACACCCGCAGTTCCTTGTGTCTATTTATCTCATTCCCGGAGACTCACGACATTAGGAAGATCGCGAATACTATTTAATCCAGTTCATTAAATACTATTTAATAGTGTTTGAAAAATGGTCAGGTCTGTCAAATCTACAGGCTTGTGGCTTCATAAACCACACAGACGTGACTGATCTCTTGCCCATTCAATGTTGACACATTTTGTGGACTCATTTTATATTCCATTTCTAATTATAACCAGATTTGTGCTTTACTGCATAGAAGCAAACAGCACGGAAACAGGCCCTTCGGCCCAACGCCCACTCCGACCAACCTGTCCCACCTGCCTGCGTTTGGCCCATATCCCTCTAAACCTGTGCTATCCACGTACTTGTCCAAATGTCTTTTAAATGTTATATCGTACCTCATCTACCTCCTCAGGCAGGTCATTCCATAGACCCACTATCTTGGAAAAAGTTGCCCCTCAAATTCCTAGTAAATCTTTCCCCGCTCATCTTAAACCTATGTTGCTTGATTCCCCTACTCTGGGTAAAAGACTTTGTGCATCCGTCCTATCTATTCCCCTCCTGATTTTGTACTCCTGTGTAAGGTCATCCCTGGTCCTCCTGCGCTCCAAGGAATAAAGAAAATCCCAGCTGGCCCAACCTCTCCCTCTAGCTCAGGCCCTCGAGTCCTGGCAACATCCTCGCAAATCTTCAGGTTCAGCACGCACATTGTGGGCCGAAGGGCCTGTTCCTGCGCTGTACTGTTCGATGGTCTGTGTGTCAGCACGGATATTGTGGGCCGAAGGGCCTGTTCCTGTGCTATGCTACGATCTATTACTGAAATTCTTGAGCTCTGGAAGCCACCCAGAAGTAGCATTCCAACTAACAGGGGAAAAAAAGATGTTTTGCTGAAAAAAAACTTTTTTTTTTTGGTTGCATGAACCCTTCTGCGAGTCGAACCCCCCCCCCCCCCAAAGCAACAAACCCACAGAGCCAGCAGAATATCCAGCTCTTCATATCCCACCAGCAGACGCTCAGTGACACTGGAATGATTGGAGTGGGGAATGCAGAGAGTAGCTGCCAGCAGGTGGCCTTCTGTTTAGTGTCGCCACCAAGGACGATGCCTTACCCCGGGATCGAGCTCGGAGTAGGGGCATGCATTCAGCAGGCAGGAGGCAACGTGCAGTGATAAACACTTCCATGTGCCTGCAGTGAATACTGGCACGTGAGTCATACCTTGTGCATCTGCAGACTTCCTCGCTCGGGGAACAGCCGACCGTGTGTGGTGCAGGCAGCCAGGGAGCAAGTGAACTAGTGTGAGGAGGAACTGCAGATGCTGGTTCACACCGAAGATGGACACAAAAAGCTGGAGGAACTCAGCGGGACAGAAGGAACGGGTGGCGTTTTGGGCCGAGACCCTTCTTCGGTAAATTAATCAGCCTCGATTCATTAACGCAAGACTCCGATCAGATCGATGTCGTGTCAGCCCTGTGTGCCAGGCAGTCTCTTCAAGTTACATAATGCACACGCTGACATCTGCAGCCCATTCTCAATCTGAAACTGCTTATGTTGCCAAGCTGTGTCTCTTCTTCCCGCGCCATTCTCCCCCCAACCCCCCTCCCCCCCCACTCCCACCCCCCAACCCCCCTCCCCCCCTCCCACTATCCACCCCAAACACACTCCCCCCAACCCCCCTCCCCCCCACTCCCCCCCAACCCCACTCCCCCTCCCCACTATCCACCCCCCAACCCCCTCCCCCCACCCCCCACTCCCCCCCCAACCCCCCTCCCCCTCCCCCCACTCCCCCCCAACCCCCCTCCCCTCCCCCCACTCCCCCCCTCCCCCTCCCCACTATCCACCCCCAACCCACTCCCCCCACATCCACCCCCATCCCCCACTCCCCCAACCCCCCTCAACACCACTATCCCCAACCCCCCTCCCCCCCACCCCCCCCAACCCCACTCCCCTCCCCACCCCCATCCACCCCCAATCTCGAGCACCAATTTCCTAGGCACCCATTACTCACACCTTTACCATAAACGTCCCTCCAACTATCCTCCCCACCCCTCACTCCCACCTCAACAAAAAAACCCCCACCCCCCTATACCCCTCCCCCCCACCCCCTCACTCCCCCTCAACCCCCACCCCCCCACTCCCCCACAAGCTAACCCCTCCCCACTATCCCCCCCCCCCCCCAACCCCCTCCCCCCCCAACTCCCCCCTCCCCACTATCCACCCCCAACCCCCTCCCCACAACCCCCCCTCCCCCTCCCCACTATCCACCCCTTCACCTCCTCCCCCCCCCCACTTATCCACCCCCCACCCCCCCCCCCCAACCCCCCTCCCCCCTCCCCACTATCCACCCCAAACACATCCCCCCTCCCCCCAACCTCACCCCCTCCCCCCACTCCTCCCAACCCCCTCCCCCCTCCCCACTATCCCCACAACCCCCCCCTCCCCACTATCCCCCCCAACCCCCCTCCCCACTATCCACCCCCAAACCCCCTCCCACTCTATCCACCCCCAACCCCCCTCCCCACTATCCCCCCCAACCCCCCTCCCCACTATCCCCCCCAACCCCCCTCCCCACTATCCACCCCAACCCCCCTCCCCCCCAACCCCCCAACCCCCCTCCCCCCTCCCCACTATCCACCCCAAACACACTCCCCCCAACCTCCCTCCCCCCAACTCCTCCCACTCTACCCCCTCCCCCCTCCCCACTAGCCCCCCCAACCCCCCTCCCCACTACCCCTACAATCCCCCTCCCCACTATCCATCCCAAACCCACTCCCCCCTAAAAACAACCCTCCTCTCCCCCCCCCCTCCCCACTATCCATCCCAACCCACTCCCCCCCAACCCTCCTCCCCCCCCCCCTCCCCACTATCCACCCGAAACCCCTCTCCCAAACCCCCACTCCCCCCCCCCCCCCAACCCCCTACCCCCCTACCCACTATCCACCCCAACCCCCCTCCCCCCTTCCCCCCTCTCTCTCCCACCCCCACGAGATTCTTTCACACAAACCTGGCACTTTACCATCTCCGCTCGCTGCTTTCAAGTGAAAATATTCCCTCACCAGACTCCTGCTACTGCCCAAAACCTGTCCACACAAGTTCAAACATTGTGCCCCCTACTTGTTTAAACCTCTCTGTGCTAGGAAGCGGCTTGCAAAGGAATGCAATTGTTTGAAACATAGAAACTTAGAAAATAGGTGCAGGAGTAGGCCATTCGGCCCTTCAAGCCAGCACCGCCATTCAATGTGATCACGGCTGATCATCCACAATCAGTAGCCTTTTCCTGTTTGTGGGGGGGTGGGGGGGGGGTGGGGGGAGTTTTGCTATTTCCCCATATCCCTAGATTCCGTTTAACCCTGAGAGCTAAATCTAACTCTCTCTTGGAAACATCCAGTGAATTGGCCTCCACTGCCTTCTGTGGCAGAGAATTCCACAGATTCACAACTCTCTGGGTGAAAAACGTTTTCCTCATCTCAGTCCCTCATTCTTAAACTGTGTGACCCCTGGTTCTGGATTCCCCCAACATCGGGAACATATTTCCTGCATCGGGCCTGTCCAATTCCTTAAGAATTGTATATGCTTCTACCAGATCCCATTTCATCCTTCTAAATTCCAGTGAATACAAGCCCAGTCGATCTATTCTTTCACCATACGACAGTCCTGCCATCGCGGGAATTAACCTGGTGAACCTACGCTGCACTCCCTCAATAGCAAGAATGATCGTCCTCAAATTAGGAGACCAAATCTGCACACAATACTCCAGGTGTGGTCTCACCAGGGCCCTGTACAACTTGCTCCTAAACTCAAATCCTCTCGCAATGAAGGCCAACGTGCCATTTTCTTTATCCACTGCAAGAGATGTGAAAAGTTTCGTAGAACAAATCAGAGCCGGCAACATGAAAACTTCTGAAGACTTTAGTTTAGTTTGGAGAAACAGCGTGGAAACAGGCCCTTCGGCCCACCGAGTCCGCACCGACCAGCGATCCCCGCACACTAACACTATCCTACACACACTGGGGACAATTTTCACGTTTACACCAAGCCAATTAACCTACAGACCTGCTCGTCTTTGGAGTGTGGGAGGAAACCGAAGATCTCAGAGAAATCCCACGCGGGTCACGGGGAGAGCGTGCAAACTCCGTACAGACAGCACTCGATGTCAGGATCGAACCCGGGCCCCTGGCTCCGTGAGGCAGCAACTCCACCGCTGTGCCACGCGTGTCGCCCTTGTTTTGTTTAGTTTTAGTCTAGGGTCCAGTTTATTGTCACGTGTACCGAGGTACAGCGAAAAGCATTGTTGTTGGGGGCTGTCCAGTCAGTGGAAAGACTATGCCTGATTGCCAACAAGCTGCCCACAGCGCACAGATACAGGACAAAGGGAATAACGTTTAGTGCAAG
The DNA here is from genome assembly GCA_035221665.1 of Okamejei kenojei. NCBI lineage: Eukaryota > Metazoa > Chordata > Chondrichthyes > Rajiformes > Rajidae > Okamejei > Okamejei kenojei. The sequence goes on along the minus strand of CM069143.1, from coordinate 66,030,403 downwards.
ATATACGCCCGTAAAGTCCGATAGTAACGCCATTAAAGTCCGGTTATCCGAAAGCTGCAGCTTTTCATACGATCGCATTTTAACCTTAGTATGCTGAACATTTCCAACCCACTAAATAACTGCAGCAATTCCTGCACAGGTTTTGTTTAAAGAATTATGGCTTTCAAGTGTTTTTCTTGTAGGTTCAGGTTCATGTGATAGGAGCAGAATTAGGCCATTCGGCCCATCAAATCTACTCCACCATTCAATCATGGCTGATCTATCTCTCCCTCCTAACCCCATTCTCCTGCCTTCTCCCCATAACCTCGGACACCCGTACTAATCAAGAATCTATCTATCTCTGCCTTAAAAATATCTCTGTATGTCTCTGTATGACCCTATGAAGTTTGATAGCCACAGGGAAGAAGGATGTCCTGTGGCGTTCTGTGCCGCATCTTGGTGGGACCAGTCTGTTGCTGAAGGTGCTCCTCAGGTTGACCAGTGTGTCACTGAGGGGGGTGAGCTGTATTGTCCAGGATGCTCCGCAGTTTGGGGAGCATCCTCCCCTCCAAGACCAACCTGCCATGAATCCAACACCGCCCCCATTTCCAGTATCTGCAGTTCCTTGTTAGTTATGCCCCTGTCCCACTTAGGAAACCTGAACGGAAACCTCTGGACACTTTGGGCCCCCCCCCAAGGTTTCGTGCGGTTCCCGGAGGTTCCCGGAGGTGTTTGTCAGTCTCCCTAATGGTCGAAAGTGGTTTCCGTTTTAAAAATCGGTAATTTCTTAGTCGAATGCTGATGCGATGCCAGTTGAAGGTGGTTGCGGGAGGACAAAAACCTCCGGGAACCTCTGGGAACCGCACGGAAACCTTGGGTGGGGGCGCAAAGTGTCCAGAGGTTTCCGTTCAGGTTTCCTAAGTGGGACAGGGGCATAAGACACAAAATGCTGGAGTAGCTCAGCGGGTCAGGCCGCTTCTTTGGAGAGATTGGACAGTTGGCATTTCGGATTGGAACCCTTCTTCAGTCTCTGAAGAAACGTCTCGACCCGAAACGTCACCCATTCCTTCTCTCCAGAGATGCTGCCTGTCCCGCAGAGTTACTCCAGCATTTTGTGTCTAATTTCGGTGTAAACCAGCATCTGCAGTTCCTTCCTACACATTTTGCCTGCAGTTCCTTATTTCTGTATTGAACCTTTTATCCGTGGATTTCCTTTCCTTTGGTGGTTTCTCTTTTAACACTTATGGGCCTGTCACACTTTGGCAATTTTTTGGGCGAAATTCTTTTGGCGACAGTGGGGACAGTTTCTGCTGTCGTAGGTTGTTGTAGATTGTCGCAGGTGTTGTCGCAGGTGAATTCCATTAAAATTAGACCCAGGAAGTCACCTAAAGAGTCGCCTAAGTGGGACATGCCCATTATTATTATTATCTCCTTTTGTCAGGTACAATCCTTTCGCCGCCAGACTGCTGTTCCGACCACTTCTCGTAAAGCTTTCTCTGCAGATTCTTTCTCCTTGTTTGGGTTGCCCTGGCTGTGAGACACACAAACTAATGACGCCAGATTCTGCATCTGTGCGGTTTGGAAGGAGAACGAGCAAGGATTAGGCCAGGCTCATTAAATACAGAGCACCGTCCCCTCAAGAGATCAGCCGGCCAATATGTAACAGTACTCCGGTTCCTCCAGCACTTTGTGTTTTTCGCTCATGATTCCAGGCCCGGCGCGGTGGTAGAGTTGCTGCCTCACAGCGCCAGAGACCATACGTTCTCTGTTACACTGTTCCACAATGACAAATAATAGCTGCCACCATGTCTGGTCATTCTGTTTGTCTACAGTGAAATACAGTTCAAACTTCACGCCACCAACTCGGCAAAGCAGGAGATGGGGACTTGGGGAGAGACGGGGTAGGGGGGAGGGAGAAGAGAGGGATAGGGAGAGAGGAGAGCGAGACAGGAGAGAGAGAGAGAGAGACAGGGGGCAGTGAGAGAGGGAGAGGAGATTGAGAGGGGAGGGAGGGAGAGAGGGGAGGGAGAGAGAGGGAGAGAGACGAGGGGGGGTGGAGAAGGAGGGAGAGGGAGTTGGTGAGGGAGAGAGAGAGAAGGAGGGGAGAGGGAGAAGGAGGAGAGGGAGAGGGAGAAGGAGAAGGAGAGGAGAGGGAGTGTATGGGAAGAGGGACGAGATGGGGAGAGGGAGGGGAGAGGAGGAGAGAGGGAGAGAGAGAGACTGACAGAGCAAATTAGATGGCTATTTTAGGATGCAGAGCAATGTCATTTTGTAACAGGAGTAAGTTTCTGAGGGACAATGCCTCATCATTCATTAAAGCAGGTGGAACCGACCCTTGGCCAGAAGAAGAGATGAGATTGAAAAACAAAAACTCAATACTGGTTTATGTAAAGGGTGGTAACAGCCCATGGCTGAAATGCTTCTTCAGTCGGCTTTCTGTCCCAAAAAGTAATTTGAAAGTCAAGGCACCGGTGGGTGAGGAACAGTTTGGTCTAATCCAATAAAACGGAAAGATGACTTTCACACCGGCACCCCTGCCAGTAATCTGCCCTCCATGTGCGATGGGGCCATGGTGGACAATCTGCTTGGCAAACGCCACAGTTCCACCGTGTTCCTCCCGGGGTTCAGTATAGGCAACTAACTTGGAGGGAAATGGGAAGGGAACTTCAGCCCAAAATTACAAAAATGGACACAATACAAATGATGTTATTTGCAGAAGCATCCGACAGGACCAATCTCAAATTCCTCCCTCCATTAGTTGGGTGGTGCACTCTGACTGAATTAATCTCGCTGTTAAAATAAGAATGCGATTTAGGATATGTTTGCTGTCTGGGTTGTGTGAACCAACTACATTTGTTGGTGCAGTGAGGGGCCATGATGTTTGCATCTGTTATGCAAGCTGGACACATTGGGAAGCAAAGATCCCTCGCTTAAGGATCTTTGTTGAGAAGGGCATTGGGTGAGTTAGTGTGTCCTTGGGGTATGCAGGCTGACAATTGAGAAAGGGGCATTGGGCTAGTTAATGTAGGCTTGGGGTATGCAGGTGACATATTGAGAAGGGCATTGGGCCAGTTAATGTGGGCTTGAGGTATTGCAGGCTGACATATGAGAAGGGGCATGGGCTAGTTAATGTGGGCTTGGGGTATGCAGGCTGACATTATTGTGAAGGGCATTGGGCCAGTTAATGTGGCTTGGGGTATGCAGGCTGACATATTGAGAAGGGCATTGGGCTAGTTAATGTGGGCTTGGGGTATGCAGGCTGACATATTGAGAAGGACATTGTGTGCGAGACTATTGCCTGCTTAGATGACGCATCAGTCAATGTTCCGTCTAAATCCAGCCAATGTCAAGTTATAGAGTGATACAGCATGAAAACAGGCCCAAACTTGCCCACACTGACCAACATTCCCCACGACACTAGTCCCCACCTGCCTGCGTTTTTGCCCCACATCCCTCCAAACCTGCTCTATCCATGCACCTTCCAGAATGTTTCTTAAACAGTTGCCAATAATCCCAGCCTCAACTACCTCCCCTCTGACCTCGACTTTGTTCAATACACCCACACCCTCGGCGTGAAAAAGTTACCCCTCTAAGGTTCCTAATAAAACTTTTCACCCCTCGCCTTAAACCTATGTCCTCTGGTCCTCGATTCTTCCCCACTCTGGGCAAGAGACTCTGTGCATCACTGGGCCATCACATAGATTGCAACACCCTGGGCCGTGAGAATGACTTCCCAATTGTGCAAAGTAAAGCATCAAAGTAAGGCAGAGATAAACAGATTCTTGATTAGTGCGGGTGTCAGAGGTTACGGGGAGAAGGCAGGAGAATGGGGTTAGGGCGGAGAGATAGAGCAGCCATGACTGAATGGCGGTGTAGACTAGATGGGCCAAACGGCCTAATTCTGCTCCTAGAACCTATGATCGGGGGAAAACTATCCAGCTTAATGCCGAATGGTTTAGTCCGACTAATGATCTAATTGGGTGTGCAGTTAAAGCTTATCACTCACCATCCTATCACTTATGATCCAATGACCTTAGGATCAGCCACGAGCAGATTGCGGGCTTCTGCGATGGGAAGAGTGAAAGATGGAATTTTAGTCCGAACGTTTTCTGGTGAAAGATTTCCCGCCCTCTTCTGCTAGCTTTATCCTGCATCTGTGCCCTGTGGACGGCTCGATGGTAACCATGCCACGTCTTTCCGCTGAATGGTTAGTGCCCAACAAAATGCCCCACACTGTACCTCGGTACACGTGACAATAAACTCAACTCAATTAAAGCTTGTGGTGAGCGATTTCTGACCCTGAGGTGTTACGGTAAAGGGCCAGTCCCACTTACGCAAATTTCTCGGCGACTGCCGGCACCCGCCGTAGGTCGTTGCCGGTCGCCGAAAATGTTCAACGTGTTGAAAGTTCAGCAGGCGACCAGAAAGACGCTTTTAAAAACGACGACTCTTTGCGCGACTGAGGAGATGACTCACGACCGTACAGGCGACACGTCGCGGGGTGACGCCTGTATGGTCGTGAGCAGTCGCCCAAAGAGTCGCGCCTTGTTCTGGTCGCCGCTGGATTTTCAATATGTTGAACATTTTTGGCGACCTGTAACAATCTAAGACGGGTGCCGGCAGTCGGCGAAAAGGTCGCGTAAGTGGGACAGCCCTTAACTATATCTCTTGCCTGACCTCCTAATTTTCTGCAGAATTTTCAGCTTTACTCCTGTACTCTATCTAATCTGAGATGGAGAGATTGGGCTGCGGAGCAGAGATTGTTCCAGGGACTAAATGTCCCGCCAATATTTCATAAATATTGTAGGTACATGATTGTAATAGATGCAGCTTGACGCATGCATGCAACTTACAACCTCCATGGAATATAGAACAGTGCATCAATGAACAGGGAAGTCCACGGCGGCGCACGGCAGAGCTGCTGCCTTCAACGAATGCAGCGCCGGAGTCCCGGGTTCGATCACCGAAAACTACTGCGCTGTCTTTACGGAGTTTTGGCACGTCCACCCCCGGACCCGTCTGGGTTTTCTCAGAGATCTCCCGTTTCCCTCCCACACTCCAAAGACTGCAGGTTTGTAGGCTAATTGGGCCAGAGCAAATGTAAAAATTGTCCCAGTAGTGTGTAGGATAGTGTTATTGTGCAGGGATCGCTGGTCGGCACGGAACCCAAGTGGGCCGAAGGGCCTTTTTTCTCCGTGCTGTTATCTCATAAACTAAACCGAACAGTGGTATGGAACAAGCTGCCAGAGGAGGAGTTTGAGGCCTGGGACCTAATCCCAACGTTTAAGAAAGTAAGTTGACAGGTAACATGGATTGGAGGGATCTGGACCAAACTAGGCAGCTTGAACTCGTGCTGCTAGGACATGATGGGCTGGTGTGGGCAAGGCCTGTTTTCCATGCTGTGTCACCTGTATTATTCTATCCTCAGGAACAGCCCTTCAGCCCACAATGTTTTGTGCCAACATGATGCCAAGACCAACTCTTATCTGCCTGCAGGTGATCCGTATCCCACCATTCCCTGCCATATCCATGTTGCCTATCCAAAAGCCTCTTTAAAGCCACAATCCTACCTGCCCTCCACCACCCCCCACCCCTGCAGCATGTTCCAGCCCCCACCAACCTCTGTGTAAAAAGACCTGTCCTGCAGTTCTAACCTTGTACAGTTACCCCCCCCTGTCCCACTTGGGCGATTTTTATTATGCAACTACAGCGACTAGGCTGTCTCCCACATGGTCGCCGGGTGTCGCCTTATGGTTGCGAGTCGCTCCTCAAGTCGCCCGAAGAATCGTAGCGTCTTTCTGGATGCCAGCTGGAGTATAGCGTGACTTCTCCAAACTATGAAGACGTAGGATTGTCCGCCAGGTGTGGACGTTGGTTGTCACCGAGGCGCTGACTTTGGTGAATTCCTTGCGACCCACACTACGTCAACCGGCGACAGGTACCTGACGGCGACTGAATTGTCTTAACTCGCGTAGCTTGTCGCGGTGGACGTAGGTGTGGGCGTAGGAACGTCCTAATAGTTCACCGTTTGTCCGTCACTTGCCGTCCCTAGGTGGTAGGTATGCGGTAGACGGTCGTATGGAGGGGGGGGGGGTGGGGGGGGGGGGCGGGGGGGTGGGTCCCATCGCCGAGAGATTGTCTAATGGGGCCGGCCCGTTACAATCCATGCCATGACCGCTCCACTAAACTACGATACTGACGAATATGAAAGGCCTGGATAGAGTGATGTGGAGAGGATGTTTCCACTATTGTGGGAGAGTCTACGACCAGAGGGCACAGCCTCAGAATTAACGGACGTTCCATTAGGAAAGAGATGAGGAGGAATTTCCCCTCCTTGCGGCGCCGGGGAACCCAGTTCGATCCCGACACGGTGCATCTGCAAGGGAGATGGCACCGAGATAGACACCAAAAGCTGGAGTAACTCAGCGGGTCAGGCAGCATCTCTGGAGAGAAGGAATGGGTGACGTTTCGGGTCGAGACCCTTCTTCAGATTGGTACGTTCTCCCCGTGACCTGCGAGGTTTTTCTCCAAGATCTTCGGATTCAACCCACACTCCAAAGACCTACAGGTTTGTAGGTATCAACGTACATTGTTTCTTTTGGGAGGGAGGGAGCAAGCAGTAAAGAAGGCCTTCATTGCGAGAGGATTTGAGTTCAGGAGCAAGGAGGACCTACTGCAGTTGTACAGGGCCCTGGTGAGACCGCACCTGGAGTATTGTGTGCAGTTTTGGTCTCCTTATTTGAGGAAGGACATTCCTGCTATTGATGGAATGTCAAGCGTAGGTACACCAGGTTAAATTCCTGGGAATGCGGGACTGTCCATATGATGAAAGACTGGGTTCGACTGGGCTTGTATTCGCATGGAATTTAGAAAGATGAGAGGAGATCTTATGGAAACATATAAAATTCTTAGAGGCCGTTGGAAGAGAAGGAGGGGGAGGAGCGACACCCGACCGGTAAGCTTCAAAATCTAGCGCGGGGCTTGTTTTCTTTCAGAGGCCCACAGGAGCCGTGGAAAGGAGGAGGGGGAGGAGCGACACCCGACCCGTAAGGTTTATAAATCCTAGCGCGGCTTGTTTTTTACCCCAAATCCATACCCTCCCATTTGGAGAAGTGGGGTGTTTTTTTTTTGAGGAAGCCGCTGATTGGTGAGAAGTGGACGCAGGGTATGCAGCTGATTGGCAGTCAGATATTCCCAAGCAGTTTGTTGTGAACTTGTATTGTTTGCTGTTGTATCCTGTGTAGGGGGGGGCAGTATGAGGCCAGGCCAAGTGTACTGTCTGGATGTCAGATCTGGGAGGCTCAGGGAAATCTGATAGCCCTCCAGACCGTCCACATCTGCCCAGGTGTGTTGAGAGGGGGCTCCTAAAGGACTGTGTTTGGAACACCTGGAGCAGCACTCGATGACCTCCATCTGGTCAGGGAGAGTGAGGAGTGTCTAAAAGAGGAGCTACAGGAGGTATCACTCCCAGACCCACAGGAGGCAGACAATGGGTCACAGTTAGGAAAAGGTCAAGGCCCAGGAGGCTGGGCTAGAGAGTACCCCTGTTACAGTACACCCTGGAAAATATGTACTCGGTTTGGCGTACGAGTGGAGGGACTAGCCTAGCTGGGGCACCAACAGCGCCCGGAGCCTCCGGCACAAGACCGCCCTGATGCTCAGAAGGGTATGCAAAAAAGAGGGCAATTGTAATAGGGGACTCTATAGTTAGGGGTCGGATAGGCGATTCTGTAGACGCAGTCGGGAGACCCGATGGTAGTTTGCCTCCCTGGTTTATGGGGGGGGGGGGGGGGGGCCTAGGGCTCTCCGCATGTGTCATAACGTGGTCCAAAAGATTCTGATAAGGAGGAGAGGAGCCTGATGGTTGTGGGTACACATAGTACCGAATGACAAAAAATAGCAAAAAAGTGATAGTCCTGAAGGAGAATTTCGGGAGTTGGGGGAAAGTTTTTAGAGTAGGACCAAAAGGGTAACGATTTCAGGTTTACAGCCCTGTGCCGCGTGAACAGTGGAGTAGGAATGAAATGAGGTGGAGAGAAAATGCGTGTCCTTGAGGGACTGGTGCAGTGGGCAGGGATTCAAGTTTCTTGATCACTGGGACCTCTTTTGGGGAAGGCATGATCTGTACACAAAGGGACGGGTTGCACTTGAGCCCGAGGGGGACCAATATCCTGGCAGGGAGATTTGCAAAGGCTAATGGGGAGACTTTAAACTAGAACAGTGCTGGGGGAGGGACTCGGGTAAGAGGGCTAAGGGTCGGGTGTGTGGGCAAGGAGGCAAGAAGGGAAGCATCTCGGATCCAAAATGTAGCGAGAAAGATGAAAAAGATAATAGACCAGAGAATAAGGGATGGTGGGTTTTCTAAAATGTGTATATTTTTAATGCTAGAGCATTGTAAGTAAAGGTGGACGAACTTAGAGCCTGGTATTGACACCTGGAAATATGATGTTGTGGCAATCAGTGAAACATAGGGGTTGCAGGAGGGGCTGTGATTGAAACTAAATATTCCATGGGGATTTCGTTGCTTCAGGTGTGATGGAAATGAGGGACCACAGAGGGGGAGGTGTTGCATTTGCTGTGTCAGAGAAGATATTACAGCAGTGCTTTTCTGGCAGGATAATTTAGAGGGCTCGTCTAGGGGAGGTAATTTGGGTGGAACTGAGAAGTGGGAACGGTGTAGCAACACTTTTTAGGGGTTGTTATTATAGACCGCTCAAAATGGGGAGCGTGAATTGGAAGAGCAAATACGTAAGGATATAGCAGATATTTAGAAGTAAGCACAAGTAGTGATTGTGGGAGATTTCAATTTTCCAAAATTGACTGGAAACACATTCTGTAAATGGGCTGGATGGGTTATGGAGTTGTAAAAATTTCTGCAGGATAGTTTTTTGCAGCAGTACTTAGAGGTCTAACGTTGAGGGAATGCGTAAGATTTTTAAAGGAGTGAATTGGGACACTTTTGTTTCATGGGAAGATGTAGAAGAGAAATGGAGGACATTTAAATGGGGAAATTGTAAGAGTACAGAATCTTTATGTCCCTGTTAGTTGAAAGGAAATAGTAAAAATTTGAGAAGAGCCATGGTTTTCAAGGAAATTGACACGTTTTTCGAAAAAAGAGAGATATCTACAATAATTATAGGAGGCATGGAAAATGAGGTGCTAGAGGAGTATAAAGAATGTAAAAAGAAATCTTAAGAAAGAAATTAGGAATGCTAAAAGAAGATATGAGGTTGCTTTGGCAAGAAAGGTGAAAGTAAACCCAAAGGGTTTCTACAGCATAATTAAAGCAAAAGGAAACGAGGGATAAAATTGGACCATTAGAGAACCAGAAATGGGACAGCTATCTGCAGAGCCAAAGAGATGGGGGAGATATTGAACAATTTCTTTTCTTCGGTATTCACCAAGGAGAAGGATATTGAACTGTGAGTTAAGGGGAAAAAAAGAGTAGCTATGGAAACTATGAGATTCAAAGAGGAGGAAGTACTGACACTTTTGAAAAATATAAGTGGATAAGTCTCCAGGTCCTGTCCAGACAGATATTCCCCTTAGGACATTGAGGGAAGTTAGTGTAGAAATCAACAGGAGCTATGACAGAAAATAATCTTCAAATGTCATTAAGAAACCGGAATAGTGCCGGAGGATTGGCGTACTGCGCATGTTGTTCCAATTGTTTAAAAAAGGTTCCAAAGAATAAACCTACCAATTATAGACCTATTAGTTTGACGTCAGTGGTGGGCAAATTAATGTAAAGGATACTTAGAGATAAAAAATATAGCATCTGGATAAACAGGGTCCTGATCAGGACAGTCAACAGATATTGTGCTGGAAGGCCATTTTTGACAAACCTTCTTGAATTTTTTGAAGCGGTAACTAGGGAAATTTGATGAGGGTAAAGCAGTGATGTTGTTTATATGGATTTCATAAGGCCTTTGACAAGGTTTCCCCATGGAAGGTTGGTTAAAAGGTTCAATCTTTGGTGTTAATGGCGTGTAGCAAGATGGATTCAACAGTGGCTGAATGGGAGGTGTTCATAGAGTAATGGTGGGTTGCTGATTGTCAGGTTGGAAGCCTTGACCAGTTGGGTGCCTCAGGATCTGTGTTGGGATCCACTGTTGTTTGTCATGTAATCCAACAATGACTGGATGATGGGGTGGTAAAATTGGATAATAATTATGCAGATGATTCTAATATAGATGTGTTTGTGGGAATAATTAAGTAGATTTTCAAAGTCTACCGAGGAGAATATGGGCCATTTGGAAAAGTGGGCTGAAATATGGTCAGATGTGAGTTTAATGCTGTTAAGTTGTGAAGTTCCTACATCATTGGCAGGACAAATCAAAATAGGGACGTACATGTAAAATGGGTAGGGATTTGAGGAATGCTTGTGGAACAGGGATCTAGGTAATAACTTTGCAATAGTTCCCTAAGGTGGAATCGCATGTAGTTAGGGTGGTAAAGAAAGCCTTTGGGACAAATGGTCGGCACGGACTGTGAAGGGCCGAGAGGGCCCTGTTTCCGTGCTGTAATTGTTATAGGTTATATGGTTAATTATAGAGCAGAATAGAAATAGTGAATACGGTGATAGACAGAATATAATAGGATAGTTAAATAGTGAAATTGAAAAGGGATATTATATGCAAATTACCGTGAATGTAATGGGAAAGCATTAGTACATGAAGATGTAACTTGCTTTCTCCCAAGTTTTATCAGGATTTATAGGTTAAAAACTAAGGAAAGGGGAAGGAAGAATGTCAACAACACGGATGTGAGGGAATTTGAGCCTACAAAAACTCGGGAGGTAAGACTCATCAGATGGAAATTATGAAGCTACGCCCCACAAAACGTGGGAAACTGACGAAGATATCTGGCAAGTAAACATCATCATCATGTTGTTGTTAATAGATGGAGAATGTAATAGACACACATTGTTTATCTGTTCTGGCTATCTGATTATCAGAATTATTTGGTTATCTATAAAAAGGATGGTTTAACAGAAATGAAAAAAGAAGAATGTTAATTCTTGGAGATACCAGGACACTAAAATTGAAGTAAAGGCTTCTGTGCTGCTAAGTCATTTGGTCAATTTAAATGTGCCTTCTGCAGAAATGGACCAAGTTGCAGAATGTTGCCACGTGTCCTAGAGCCTAAATAAGAGTTGCAGGGAAGTAATGTTTACATATAAACATAGAAAATAGGTGCAGGAGGTGGCCATTTGGCCCTTCGAGCCAGCACCCTGCCATACATGTGATCATGGCAATCGTCCGCCCCTTTCAATAAACCCGTGCCCTTTGCTGCCTTCTTCCCACATCCCTTGATTCCATTAAGCCCCTAGAGTTCGATCTAAACATTCTTAAATTCATTCAGTGATTTGGCTCCCCCCTCCATAGCCCTCTGCAGCAGGAATCCACAAAATTCACAACTCCTCTGGGTGAAAAACGTGTTTTCAACTCAGTCCTTAAATGGCCTCCCTTTATTCTAAGACTGTGGCCCCTGGTTTCTGGACTTAGCCCAACATGGGAACATTTTTCCTGCATCTAGCCTGTCCAGTCCTTTTATAATTTTATATGTTTATGATCCCCCTCATCTTTCTAAACTCAAGTGAATACAAGCCTAGTCTTTTCATAATCGTCCGCATATGACAGTCCCGCCATCCCAGGGATCAATCTTGTGAACTTACGCTGCACTGCTCAATCAACAAGGATGTCCTTCCTCAACTTAGGAGACCAAAACTGTGCATACCACCAGATGTGGTCTTAACCAGAGCCCTATACAACTGCAGAAGAAACCTCTCTACTCCTATACTGAAATCCTCTTGTTAATGAAGGCCAAGATTCCATTAGTTTCCAAGATCTTCACTGCCTGCTGTACCTGCACGCCAACTTTCAGTGACCTGTGTACAAGGACGCCCAACCAGGTCTCGTTGTACCCTCGCCCTTACCTAACCTAACCCCATTGAGATAATAATCTGCCCCCCTTGTTTTTGCCACCAAAGTGGATAACCTCACATTTATCTATATTATGACTGCATCTGCCACGCATCTGCCCACTCACTCAACCTGTCCAGGTCACACCTGCAACCTCCTAACATCCTCTTCATTGGTTCACACTGCCAACACCAGCTTTTGTGTCATCTGCAAACTTGCTAGTGTTGTTCCTAATTCCATCTTCCCAAATCATTAATATATATTGTAAACAGTTTGCGGCCCCAACACCGAGGCCTTGCGGCATTGCCACTCGCCACTGCCTGCCATTCTGAAAGGGATCCATTCACGTCCTACTCTTTGCTTCCAGTCTGCCAACCAATTTTTCTATCCACATCAACACCCCACCCCCAATACCATGTGCTCTAATTTTAGTCACCAGTTTTCCCTTGCGGGACCTTATCCAAAGGCTTTCTGAAAGTCTAGATTCACTACGCTAACTGGCTCCCCTTCACCATTTTACTTGTTGCATCCTCAAAAAATTCCAGAAGATTAGTCAAGCATGATTTTCCTTTCAAAAATCCATGCTAACTTGACTAAAAACCTTTTACAGCTATCCAAAATGCCCCATTATTACCTCTTTAATAATTGACTCCAGCATCTTCCCACCACCGAAGTCAGGCTAACTGGTCTGTAATTCCCCGTTTTCTCTCTCGCTCCTTTCTTGAAAAGTGGGATAACATTAGCTATCCTCCAATCCACAGGAACTGATCCTGAATCTATTGAACATTGGAAAATGATCACAATGTGTCCACTATTTCTAGAGCCACCTCCTGAGGACCCTGGGATGCAGACCATCAGGCCCAGGGGATTTATTATCCTTCAGTCCCATTAGCCTACCCAATACTATTTCTCACCTAATGAAAAATTCTTTCAGTTCCTCTACCCCCTTAGATCCTCTGTCCCCAGTACATCTGGGAGATTGTTTGTGTCTTCCTTAGTGAAGACAGATCTGAAATACCTATTTAACTCTTCTGCATTTCCTTGTTCCCCATAATAAATTCACCCGTTTTCTGCCTTCAAGGGACTACATTTGACTTTGCTATTCTTTTTCCCCTTAACATATCTAAAGAAGCCTTTTTACTGTCCTTCTTATATTCCTGGCCAGCTTCCCCGCGTACATCGTTTCAGCCCGTTGTCAACAAAATAGAGAGAGTACAGAGGAGATTTACTGGAATGTTGCCTGGGTTCCAGCAACTATGTTACAGAGAAAGAGTTTGAACAAGTTTAGGTCTTTATTCTTTGGAGCGCAGAAGGTTAAGGGGGGACTTGATTGTTGATGACTTTAAAATTATGAAGGGATAGACAGAGTTGACGTGGATAAGCTTTTCCATTGAGGGTAGGGAAGATTCAAACAAGAAGGGCATGACAATGAGAATTAAGGGACAGATGTTTAGGGGTAACGTGAGGGGAACTTCTTTACTCAGTGGCTGTGTGGAATGAGCTTCCAGCAGGAAGTGGTGGAGGCAGGATCGATTTTAACATTTAAAAGTAAAGGGGATAGAAAAAAAAAAAAGTATATGGATGGGAAGGGAATGGAGGGGTATGGTCTGAGTGTAGGTAGATGGACTAGGGGAAAACAAATGGTCGCATGGACTGGGAAGGGCCGAGAGGCTTGTTTCCGTGCTGCAATTGTTATATGGTTTTGTTTCCTTCTGTTGTCCTATGAAAGTTTCCCAATCCTCCAGCTTCCGGCTACTCTTTGCTGTGTTATACATCTTTTCTTTAATTTTATTTGATCCCTAACTTCTCTTGTCAGCCACGGTTGCCTCCTACTCCCTTTAGGAATCTTTCTTTCTTTTGGAATGAAATGATCCTGCGTCTTTCCGGATTATGCCCAGAAATTCCGGCCATTGCTGTTCCAACATCATTCCTGCTAGGATCCCTTTCCGTCTACCTTGGCCAGCCTACCTCTCTCATGCCTTCATATTCCCCATTGTTCAACTGCATCACTGACACTTCCGATTTAACCTTCTCCTTCTCAAATTGCAGATTAAAACTAATCAATTATGATCACTACCTTCAAGCGGTTCCTTTACCTCGAGTTCTCTTATCATATCTGGTTCAGTGGACAACACTAAATCCAGAATTGCCTTTTCTCTGGTCGGCTTCCATTACAAGCTGCTCTAAGAATCCATCTCGGACGCATTCTACAAACTCTCTTTCTTGGGGTCCTGAGCCAACCTGATTTACCCAGTCTACCTGCATATTGAAATCCCCCATCACCACAGTGGCAGGGAATTACCTTTGTTACATCAGTTTTAACTCCTGCTGCAACTTACACCCTACATCCGGGCTACTATTTGGGGTCTGCAGATAACACCAATTAGTGTCTCTTGCCTTTGCAATTCCTCAACTCAATGCACAGTGAATCTACCTCGTCAGTCCCTCTGTCTTCCCTCGCAAGGAACTGAATTCCATCCCTCACCAGAAGAGCTACCACCCCCCCCACCTTCCTTTGCCCACTGCCTGCCCTTTCAGGATGTATAACCCTGAATATTAGGTTCCCAGGACCGATCCCCCTACAGCCACGTCTCGGTAATCCCCACAATGTCATATCTACCAACCTGTATCTGAGCCTCAAACTCATCTACTTTACATCTTATACTTCGCACATTCAAATCCAATACTTTATTTCCTTATGCATCTCACCATTCACATCTATCCCTTCTACACTTGCCATACTCTCCTATCCCTTTGTGAGCTTTTTTCCCGTTAATTCTGGGTCATTAACTATCCCTTTACTCCCTTAAACTATCCCTTTACATCTGCAGATTCTGACAATTAGTTGTAAATTGCACGAAACAGATTGGATGAATGCAAACCAGACATGTATATTGTAAATATTGTGCAAAATCTTTACTTTGCTAGATGTTGATTGAGTTAAGTGTTGAGCCTTGTCTGGATTTCTTGAAATATCTAAAATATCACATGTTGCATAATTAATCTCTGTTCAACTGCATCTCGAAACTTCGTCAGATACGTATTAGTCACTGTATTATTGGGGTTGGGGAAATGTCTATCATGTATTGTGTTAATCGATAGCTGTTTTGGACTATATAGAAACCCACCCCCATGTGGTTTGGCCCCCGAGGTTCGGGATCTATAAAAGGCCACTCCCACGAGGGTCCTGTCTCAGTCTTCTGGAGAGGGCCTCGGACTGTGTTGGCTTCTGGAGTGTCTCTGCTTAAACAAAAAATAGGGCTAAGAGGGCAGATACGAGGATCGAACCCGCGGTGGTTAGGTAATAGTAGTGGTGAACTGTTATTGTGTTTTTCCAAAATAAAGTGTTTACAGTCCTTCAGATGTTTCAAGTGCGTGACTCAGGTTTTTGACTGAAAACTAACTGGGGGGGAGCTTCGAATGAGCTATTTACAGAACGAGGCAATAATATTCTGTGCATTATATTAAAAAATCATTATGAAAGGGTAGTTTAGAATGATAGAGTCACACAGCAAGAAGCAGGCCTTTCACCCAACTTGTCCATGCTTGCCCAGGCTGCCCCATCTACACTGCCCGCATTTGGCCTATTAGTATTAGTATTAGTATAAAGTATTCCCTGTTGAAACAAGGAACTGCAGACGCTGGCTTATTAAGAAAGAAACGGTGCTGGAGTAACTCAGCAGGTCGGGTAGCATCTCTGAGAACACAGACAGTGACATTTCGGGTCAGACTTGTGCCTTAGAAAGTATTTGCCCTTTTTTGCCAGGGTTTTCAGCATCCACTGTGACTTGATTTCCTTTGTAATCAGGGTGGTGATTTGAGGGGAGGAATTTAAAGAACAAATGGGGATGAGTAACAAGAATATAGAATTGAAAGCATTTCAGCTAATCAACATTTTTTGCATGAAGAAAGTAGAAGAAGAACTTGACCGTTACACACAACAAAAGATTTTTGCCTTACCTCGGTACACTTGGCAATAAACTAAACTCAAACTCACCTTTTACACAATTGCAATTGTTAGGAGAAATTATAAACAAAACAAATAGTTATTATAGTACAAAACAATCGTATTTTAGAGTGCAGAGAAAATGTACAAGGATGTTGCCAGGACTCGAGGGGCTGAGCTATAGGAGAGGTTAGGTAGTCTAGAACTTTATTCCTAGGATGCAGGAGGACATGGGGTGATGTTTATAGAGGTGCTACGATTATCAGGGGAATAGATAAGGTGAAAGCACAGTGTCTTTTACCTGGAGTAGGAGAATCAAGAACTAGCGGAAGTAGGTTTAAGGTGAGATAGGAAAGATTTAATGCGAACCTCAGAACAGAGAGGGTGGTAGGTTATTGGAACGTGCTGCCACAGAGGTACTTGAAGTAGGTACATATAACAACATTTGGACAGGTAAATGGATAAGAAATCCAGAGATTTAGAGGGAGATGGGCCAAACATGGACAGATGGGACTAGCGTAGATGGGGCATCTTGGTTGGGGCATGGGCAAGATGTGCCGAAGGGCCTGTTTCCATGCTGTATGATTCTATGTCTATGATCTATAGGATCTATATAGGAGAATCATGACAAAATGCAGGTAAAAATAATTATAGAGGGTTGTAAACCCCGTTACCAGATATAGTTTGGGGAGACGGAGGTGGGATGGGGAGGGGAGGGGAAACAAAAGGCCACATAGCATTAAAAAATGATATTTAGGGAAAAGGAATATAAAGTCTGTGGAAAAAAGAAACAAATGAGATTTTGACAATCGCTACGGAGAAGAAAAAAGACAATTGTCTGCAACTACATTTCCAAAGCATCGGTCTGTCTTCTTTTTATAATTAGTTAATAAGATAAGGATGTCGCAGACCAGGACAGCACATACTGGCCATGTGGAAAAATATTGTCAAGTTGGGAAAAGGGGAAGTACAATGAGATCTGGGGGTCCTTGTTCATCAGTCAATGAAAAAGTAAGCATGCACGTACAACAGGCAGTGAAGAAAGCAAATGGCATGTTGGCCTTTATAACAAGAGGAGTTGAGTATAGGAGCAAAGTGGTTCTTCTGCAGTTTGTACAGAGCCCTAGTGAGACGACACCTGGAATATGTGTGCAGTTTTGGTCTCCAAATTTGAGGATAAGGACATTCTTGCTATTGAGGAAGTGCAGCGTAGGTTCACGGGGTTAATTTCCGGTATGGAGGGGCTGTCATATATTGATAGATTGGTTGCAGGGCTTGTACACTCTGAAATTTAGAAGGATGAGAGGGATCTTATTGAAACATGTAAGATTACTAAGGTTTGGACATGCTGGACACAGGAAACATGTACCGATGTTGGGGGAGTCCAGAACCAGAGGCTACAGTTGAAGAATAAGGAGTAAGCCATTTAGAACGAGATGAGGAAAAAGCCTTTTAACAACCGATGGTTGTGAATCTGTGGAATTCTCTGCCTCAAAAGGCAGTGGAGGCCAATTCTCTGTATGCTTATAAGAGAGAGTTGGATAGAGCTCTTAAAGATAGCAGAGTCAAGGAATATGGGGGAAAGGCAGGAACGCGGTATTGAGTGTGGATGATCAGCTATGATCAGAGTGAATGGCAGTGCTGTCTTGAAGGCCGAATGGCCTACTCCTGCAACTATTGTCTATTGAAACCAGGAACTGCAGATGCTGGTTTACAATCGAAGACACAAAGTGCTGGGATAATTCAGTGGTCAAGCAGCATTTCTGGAGAACATGGATAGGTGACGTTTTGTGTCAAGAACCCTTCTTAACATTGAATGACAGACTGAAGTGTCCCAAATCCAATATGTTGCCATAACTTATTTGTTCTCTAGGGATAGTGCCTGACCAGATGAGTTACTCCTGCACTTTGGTCTACTGACTGGCCATCCCAGTTTGGTCTTGAGCACTTGCTGAGCTGCTGCCCTGATGTTCAATCCACAGCCATTATGAATATATATCTTAATGTTTATATTAATTGATATAATTATTAGTAACACTTACTCGAGGTCAGTGTAGCTGTTGATACTGACAACCAGGAGAGGTAAATGGGCTTGAAGCACTCTGTTTTCTGTCCTTCAGGTCTTGTTGGTAGCTTGATTCAAACACATGGAAGCAAAATCTGACTAGTACGCATAAGTCGCCTTGCAACAGGTTAAATGGTTAAATAAACACAATCTTACATTGACATTCAATGTCAATTAATAATATGATAGAGTATATGTCATCTGCAAAATTTGCTAAAATGTTACCTTTTAATCCCTTCATCTAAATCATGAATGTATATTGTAATAGCTGCGGTCCCAGCACCGAGCCTTGCGGAACCCCACTAGTCACCGCGTGCCATTCCGAAAAGGACCTGTTAATCCCCACTCTTTCTTTCCTGTCTGCCGACCAATTTTCTATCCATGTCAGCACCCTACACTCCCAATACTATGTGCTCTAATCTAAAGCATACCACCTCATCTGTGAAACCACGGTGGTGGGAGTGTTATGCCTGGGCATAGTATGGCTGCTGAAGGTACTGCTCACTTATCTTCACTGATGGTAGTAGCATAATGAATTCCTGAAGTGTATAGACACATCCTATCTGCTCAAGTTCAAAAAACTCATGGCCGGTGGTTCATTCTACACCCAAACATAATGCAAAGCAACAAGGAGTTTTTTTTTTCAAAGCTAAAAAATGGTCAATTCTTTGAGTGGTTAAGTTAATCACCCGATCTGAACCCAATTGAGCATGCCTTTTATATGCTGAAGAGAAAACTGAAGGGGACTAGACCCCAAAACAAGCATAAGCTAAAGATGGCTGCAATACAGGCCTGGCAGAGCATCACCAGAGAAGACACCCAGCAACTGGTGATGTCCCATGAATCGCAGACATCAAGCAGTCATTGCATGCAAAGGATATGCACGACAAAAATACTAAACATGACCACTTTCGTTTTACATGACATTGCTGTGTCCCAAACATTATGGTGCCCGAAATGGGGGACAACGTATAAACAACTGCTGTGAATTTCCACATGGTGAAACCAAAAGTATAAAAATTGCCTTTATTAAAATCTGACAATGTGGCACACTTTTAAGCACATGTAATTTTTTCTATTACAAATCTCAAATTGTGGAGGTACAGAAGCAAATAAATAAATTATGGTTTTGTCCCAAACATTATGGAGGGCACTGTACAGCACAGAAACAGGCCCTTCAGACCAGCGACCCCTGCACTATCCTACACACACTAAGGACAATTATACAAAATACCAAGTCAATTAACCTACAAACCTGTACGATCTTTGGAGTGTGGGGGAAACCGAAGATCTCGGAGAAAGCCCATGCAGGCCACGGGGAGAACGTACAAACTCTGTACAGTCAGCACCTGTAGTCTGGATGGAACCTGGGTCTCCGGCGCTGCAACTGCTGCACCACACCGTTAAACATAGAAACAAAAACATAGAAATTAGGTGCCGAGTAGGCCATTCGGCCCTTCGAGCCTGCACCGCCATTCAATATGAATCATGGCTGATCATCCAACTCAGTATCCTGTACCTGCCTTCTCTCCATGCCTACCCGGATCCCTTCAGTCCACAAGGGCCACATCCAACTCCCTCTTAAATATGGCCAATGAACTGGCCTCAACTATCTTCTGTGGCAGAGAATTCCACAGATTCACCACTCTCTGTGTGAAAAACGATTTTCTCATCTCGGTCCTAAAAGACTTCCCCCTTATCCTTAAACTGTGACCCCTTGTCCTAGACTTCCCCAACATTGGGAACAATCTTCCTGTCATCTAGCCTGTCCAACCCCTTAAGAATTTTGTAAGTCTTTATGAGATCACCCCCAAGGGTGGGGTGGGGGGTGGGGTTCTTCTAAATTCCAATGAGAATGCTGCCCTTAATGACCTTGTATCATTTTAGTATTCTCAACCGCTGGTTAAATGCAACTTTTTGTGATAATGATACAAAACAATAAAGTGCAAAGGGTTGGAATTCATTTTTAGGGGAGCAGAATTAAAAAATCAGGAAGTAAAGTGAAATGTTTGTGGAACCTTTGGTTGGTCCCATCAACGATGCTGTGTACAACTCGATGGACAATCTAGAAATATAGAAACACTTGTTAAAGGCAAAGTAATTTACAGAGATGGTAGGAGTCTACATTCATCAGAAAAGGATGACATTTTATTCTGGGAGATATCATTGTGAGATAAAAGTTTCTTAAAAATTATAAAAGGCCCCCCCATTTGATGCAATGAAGGGATTGATGGTTCAACTTGCAGAAATGTTAAATACAAATTACCATAAATATATCACAGTAATTCATTCACCAGTTTTCAATCTTTATGTATCTCCAATGGTTAAAAATGTGCAACTTCAACAAACATCGTTCACTGATGTATTTATGGAGGTTAACGATTAAAGGCAAAAAAAGCGGATGAGAAGGATCTACATTGAGGATTAAATGAGGCTGGTGTCAAGCATAAACTCATGCCCTTTTTATATTCTGTAAATTCTGTGACAAGGCACTCGAGTGTGTTCCTATTATTTATAGAATCAAGGCATTCTTGAAAACAGGAACGAATAACAGGACGAATTAACATAAAAACAGCAAGAATGAAATGCATATTCCAGATTTAAACCCTTAATAATAGAATAATTCAGATTTGCTCGGTGCTTCCCCCTTAAAAGGAAGCATGGCTCAGTCCAGATTTAGGCGATAACGTATACTCCTTATTCTCTGTTTTCCACATCAGTTTGCATCTCTTATCTTTCATTCTTCACTGAAAGTGGTACCCCGGAACTTATACACAGTTCCATTGGGAGCTGGCTTCTGATCACATGACTGAGTTTGCATTCACTTCTTGTGGCAGGTTTATTAAGAAAGTATAAATTACCAGTGTATAAAATCAGTTAGTTCTTCCTAGCAGTAACATAAAACACTCTTCTTCAGATCCTTGCTGATCTTGCCCGATTCTGTCAATGAGGAATGCAATCATCTGAAATGTCAAAACAACTTAGCTTCACATTAGGCATTATCCTTGCAATTATGCTTTATGATGATATACTGAAGCTAATTGTGTAACTGTACCCAATTTGCATACTTCTTCTCCATGTCCCATGGGGAAACAGTATACAAGGAGATGATCGAGCGGCAAGAAACATTAAAATTATTACAGTTCAGAAAACATTTGACTATTGATTGCATTCTAAAAGTCTGTCCCCACTTGGTCTGTCCTAATCGGCGAGTTTAGGAGAATTTGAAAAAATGACATGTATACGACCTCCTTCGACTATGATGAAGACCAGCTACTCGACTAGCTACGACTAAACTTCGTGATAATATGGACCGAAATAATGGAGAGGGAAGACAACCTCCTTCGATCATGAGATGAATGAGACTATCTAGGACCTACCTATTCGTCAACTGTCGATTACTACACTAACATGCCGACCTACTACGACTATACCTACGAGTAAAAAAAGTATAGATTATTTCCATGCTGACCTTTATTTACTCGCAGAGCATTTTTAACATATTTGAAAAAAATACCATGACATAGCTGAGTACCTCGAGTACACGGAGACCACACTCGATGCATGAAGGTAGAGTTACTAAGACCTCCTACGACATCGTGTCGCCCATGCTGCGAGTATAGTCGAGGGTAAACTCGCTATATCGCTGTGTTATGTCGCCCCAAGTGGGACAAGGCCCATTTACTCCTTGTACAAAAATCTAGTCAGTGTCCTTCACCCCTTCCTTGCAGCCTTGCAAATTAACTATGCTTGAGTGTCGTACATACTTCTCTATGTCAAATGCCTAATGTCATTCCTAATAGAAGAGCCCCTGACTGACTATGTTTCTTCTCTCTTCCCATAGGTCATGAGTGATTGGAGCAGAATTAGGCCTTGTCTAGCCATTCAAGTCACTATCCTCCATTCAAGTCACTGGGCTGAGTCTACTCTTATCCCTTCCAAACCCCATTCTCTCCACGTCACCCCTGAATACCGTATTAAATCAAATACTAATCCCGTACTCTTACAGCAAAGTGAGTTCATAATATTAAACAACATGTGCAAAGAACAGCAGTTCCCTCACATGTAATTTCCTGCAATTCATTGCTGCAAGAGTTTTTACCCAAGGAAAATTGGGCGTTTGCGATCATCTCATTGCACCAGCCCTGGCTTTAGTGACAGAAAGGGTTCCGTGGGGCATAGTTTGGTTCCGAACGTTAGCCATCAGAGTGCGTAACCCCCCTCCGGTGTGCTACGCTGCCCCACTTTCCATGCTATTTGAGGCCAGTGGCAGCGTAAGTTTCATTAGGTTATATCCTGGGATGGTGTGAGACTGTCATATGAGGAAACATTGGAAAGGTGCGGGGCTAGTAATCACTGAATTTAGAAGGATAGAGGATTTTCTTATATGAAATTATATGAAGGACTGGATAATCGAAGATGCAGAAAAATTTTCGCAATGTTGTGAATCCAGAAACAGAGTCTACAGTCTAAGAAACAAAGGGGAGCCATTTAAAAGTGAGATGAGAAAACCCTTTTCACCCAGTGTAGTTTGTGAATTCCGTGGAATTCTCTGCCACAGAAGGCAGTAGAAGACCCCTCAATCTTCTAAATTCCAGCGAGTACAAGCCGAGTTCTCATCCAGTCCTTTCTCATATGGACGTCCGTGCGCCATCCCATGAATCAGTCCTGGTGAACCTTCCTCTGTACCCCCTATGGCAAAGAAATGTCTTCCTCAGATTGGGAGCGACCAAAACTTAGCGCAATACTCCCGGGTGGCCTCACCAAGACATGTACAAAAACAGCAGTAGAACCTCCCTAGCTCTTGTAACTCAAATCCTTTTGCAATGAAGTCCAACCATACCATTCGCTTTCTTCACAGCCTGCTGCACCTGCATGCCTACTTTCGAATGACTCTGGTGTACCATGACACCCAGTTCTCGCTCATCTCCCTATGCCTAAATCGGTCACCATTCCAAATAATAAGATATACCTTCCCTGTTTTTTGTTGGCCACCAAAGTGGATAACCACACATTTATCCGCATAAACTGCATCTGCCCGATGCATTTGCCCACTCACCCAGTCTATCCAAGTCATCCTGCAAACCTCCTAGCTCCTCCTCACAGCTAACACTGCCCCGCTCAGCTTTTCGGTGTCATATGGCCTCCTCCTGCGAGCCAGTTTCTGTGTTTTTTCTATGTTTCCTCACCTTCCATATGTTTGAACATCCACGTATGAAGGAAAACACTTCAAAATTCTCAGATCACGCCCATCTAAACTAGTCAACCTATGGTGAAGGAAAGAACTGTCAGATGCTGGTTTAAATCTGAAGAGGGGTCTCCGACCTGAAATGCACCCATTCCTTCTCTCCGAGATTCCTGCCTGTCCCACTGAGTTTACTTCACTTCTTGTGGTCCAGCCTATGGTGTACTCTCATCAAGTGCTTTTCTATCAATTTTATTTTGGCTTTGAGGATAATAATTCTAGTCTTACCCTACTTAAATACCTCTTTTCTTACAAACTCTCTCACAAAATTGCAATAGGTTACTAATTTCAATTAAATGTCGCATTTTCTTAAATGAAACTCTGTAAAATGTTTTGCAAGCAACGGTTTAAAGAATATTACGGTCAGATATGGGGCAAATACAGTCAGCTGAACCTCGTTGAAAAGGTTTGGAGAACCAAGATCTTTAACCCTTTAAGACTTTTGATGTACAGTGGGAAACAGGCCTTGGGCTCACTGACTCGTGCTGACCAACCTGTAGAAAGTACTGGGTCCTACACACTGGGGACAATTTACACTGACAGAAGCCAATTAACCTTCAAACCTGTACATGTTTAGACTGTGGAAGGAAACCAAAGCATCTGTGAGAACACCACATGGTCACAGGAGAACGTACAAAGTCCATACCATGGTCAGGTAAGAGCCGGGGTCTTATCGCTGCCCCTCCACCGAACTGTGAACGGAAATTAATGCAGACATGAGACAATTTACCTCACAATATCAGAGGCAACAGGAGAATTATAACCAACCCATCATTATTTCTGGTTCATTATGCTGCAATTCTGACCATTTGACTTGTCTTCCTTCAGTGTATTTCTCATCCATATTTGGAACTATTAAACAGCAAGTCAAAGAATGACAGCCTCCATCCAAAAAAATCTAGTAATTTCTTCATGCCTAAACTTCTGTTTGGTGAGAATGTTTTGAAGTTTCGATAATTTTTTGTCTTTTGATTTATGACAATCGTTTTTAACTAAATAGTTGATGATGCATCCCATTTTTTCATAGCTTGTAATATCGTTATAATGTGCAAAAATTGGCGCTGTGAGGCAGTGTGGCTCTACCGCCATACAAAAGTTAGAACAAGCCTCCCTCACATTGCCACATGACTACTTATCTCTTTGTGCTTTATTAAAGTCCTTATTGGTAGGACAATTGAGACTTGTACTATTCTTGACAATCCCACATACTCTCCTCCAGTTTTTCAAGAGCAGCTATCCAGAAAACAAACATTGTTTTTGTGACTTGGCACTGAACGTTGGAGCATCTATACATACTAAAACTCGATCTTGTTATCTACCAGTTTAGGGCGGTCAATCTATTTGAGCAAGAAACGTACGGCGAGAACGCCCGGCCAGGCCCGAGCCCGACTCGGAGACGGAGAAAGGCTCCAAAGTCACCAAACGGAAAGCGGATAGAACTCTGATCCCTATGGAAGAAGGACCAGCGAAGCGACCAGCGTCCACTGCGAGTGTCCCCATCACACTGTAAACCACCCTTCCCCTCGATTCCCTCCTCGCTGGCTCCTGCCCCCCTCCCCCGTGGCTGCTGCACTCACCCCATCGTTTCTGCAAGCTCCTCCTTCCCGCCCTGTCCCCACACCCCTCCCCCCACATCCTCACGCCAAAACCACACACCGCCCCCACAATCCCCCTTCCCCCCCTCCACCGCACAAACATCCCCCCTGCCCACACACCCCTCTCCCCCCCAATTGCCCCCTGCCACACACATTACCCCCCCCACACCCCTCCCTCCCAAAACCCCCTCTCCCCCGACAACCGCCTCCCCCCACAACCCCCACATATGCCCCTCCTCCCACAACACCCGCCCACACACCCCTTCCCCCCCACAACAAAAACAATGGGCGCAATTATTATCTCAATGGGTTAGGTTAAGGTAAGGTGAGATGCAGCGAGACCTGGGTGCCCTTGTACACTGTCACTGAAAGTTTATGGCGTGCAGGTACAAGCAGGGCATTGAAGAAAGCTAAATGGAATGTTTGGCCTCATAACAAGAGGATTTCAGTAAATATTAGAAGAGGTTCTTCTGCATTGAATAGGCTCCTGTAGACCACATAGAAAACAGGAGATATTGTGTGTACAGTTGTAGTCTACTAATATGAGGAATGACATCCTGAGATTTGAGCAGTAGCAGCGTAGTTTCACGAGATTGAACCCTTGGATGGGCGGGGGCTGTCGTATGAGGATCTTATATAAACTTACAAAATTCTAAGGTTGATAGGCTAGATGCAGGAAGATTGTTCCCGATGTTGGTGAGGTCCAAAACAAGGTCCACAGTCCGAAGGAATCAGGGGAATTCCTTTAGGACCGAGATGAAGGAAAACATTATTTTCACGGAGAGAGTGGTGAGTCACTGAATTCACTGCCACAGACAGATAGTTAAGGCCAGTTCATTGGGCTAAATTTAAAGAGGGATTTAGATGTGGCCCTTGTTTGCTAAAAGATACATGGGATATGGAGAGAAGGGGCGAGGTACAGGATACTGAGTTGGATGATCAGCCATGACATATTGAATGGCGGTGCTGCTACGACATGCCGAATGGCCGACTCCTGCACCATTTTTCTATGTTTCTATGTTCTATGAAAGATGAAAAGACGCAGGCTTGTATTCACTTGGAGTTTAGAAGGATGAGGGGAACTTATATGAAACATACAAAATTAAAAAACGATTTGACCAAGCTAGATTCAGGAAAAATGTTCCCAAAGTTGGGCGAGCCAGAACCAGGGGCCACAGCCTCAGAATTAAGGGAGTCTTCTCTAGCTCTCTCTATTATGGTGGGGAGAAAAAACTTTTCACCTAGAGAGTTTGTGAATTTATGGAATTCCCCCTGCCCACAGAGGGCAGTGGTGGCCAAGTCACTGGATGGATTTAAGAGATGAGTTAGATAGAGCTCTAAGGGCTAGTGGAGTCAAGGATTTGGGGAAGAAGGCAGGCACGGTTATTGATTGGGGACGATCAGCCATGATCACAATGAATGGCAGTGCTGGCTCGAAGGGCTCGAATGGCCTCGCTCCCTGCAGCCTATTTTCTATGTTTTCTATATTTCTATCCAGCAACAGCGGCAGCGGCTCCTTCCCTCCTCCAGCACCCCGCCCCCCCTGATAGCGGCCGGCTCGCCAGCCGAAGGTTTCGGAGAAGGGAGGGAGGGGGAGGCTCCCTCCATTACCGCTCGTCCTGAAGCCCTGCACATGCTCGCCCCGCACCTTCCTGTTGCTGGCAGAGAAGGGGGGGCGGTGGTGAGGGAGATCCCAACCGTCTCCCCCTTTTTGGTGGCGGCACTTGGCATGGACAGTGGACGCCAAGGCAGCGGGCGATGAAAACCGCCCCCGCTTATCGTGTGTGACACTCCTCCTCGTCCACTAATCCACAGTCTCACCTCTATTCAGAACACACTGACTTCATTCCCTGTGCTCGCCCATACCCCATCTACCCCCCTTCCCAATCTATTCATCCTGCACTGATCTCCCTATCCACCTCGCATTGATTCCCACCTGCCCCCCCCCCCCCTCATCCATCCTACACGGGTCCCACCAATTCATCCTGTCTGCCTCACCCCCTTATCCCACCATTCCATCCTGCACTCGGGGCGCCTCTCCCATCCATGCTGCACCTGCCTCCTACCATTCCCATCTGTACTGACCCCTCATTCATCTGTACTGATCCCACCCGATTCATCCTGTACTGATTCCCCTCATATCATCTTTTACTGATCTCCCCCATTCAATCCTGTAATGAACCGCCTCGTCAACCCATTACTGATCCACTCCATTCAACCCATTGACATCCCCGCACGCTCCCCTCATGATAATTTTGGATCCTTCACAGAAAACATGCTTACTAACATAGTAAAATTTTGCAGCATGTCATTGTGGTATATTTCATGTCTTGATTGGTAATATGTTTTAATTTGTGACATTAATTGAATCAGAAATAATATTGAAATGCTGTCATTGAGCATAAATTCCAACTGGTAAGTATCCACTTCCGTCTGGAGAAAGCCGAGCACCATTATCGCACAAAAACACGTCATGCAAGCCTCTTAAATTGACCACCTGAAACTGACATTTGCAACCTGGAAAGCTGCCCTGAGTTGCCGAGGCTCGTAACAGGGAAAAAAAGTTAAGTGAGAGTCCTGCACACCCCTCCCCCCACACACCCACCATACATAACACCCCCGCCCACAAAAGCCCCCTCCACCAAACACATCCTCCCTCCCACCTCCCCCCACACCGCCCACAACTCACACTCTTCCCCCACACATATTTCCTTCCTCCCCCCCCCCCCCCCGCAAACCCCTCCCGCCCTATACACCCCCCTCCCCTAAAAAAACCCCCCCCACAATAAACCCACCGTGGTGACAGGGAAGGGACCCAATGGTCCCACTTAGTTTAGTGAGAACTAATCATCTAGCCACCGTGAAGCGGAGGTTGTGATGCCTGCACACAAGACAATCTCTCCTGAAAACATACACAAGTTTTCTTCTGTACATTTAGACTTTTCCAATGTCTATTTAGATGAGCCGCAAATGCCGTTCATCATTTAATTCATTACCTTTAAAGCTTCAATGTATTTGTCCATGATATTCCTTTATAATCCCTTATCCAACATTGGTCCCAGTTCTTCTACGTTTTACCTCTGTAAAAAGATCATGATAGGCGCATAACATCCCCACTGTAAACAAAGTGCATTCTTTAGCTCAAATTTTCATAATTTACACAATGGTATCCATGTGAAGATTGCAACTTAATCACAGCACTAGAAATGTCCATTTCTGCTAATATTTACCCTGAATATTGCCAGAGTTTGAAGTTATATTACATTTCCACATCAGCAGTGGTTCTGTTGTGGTCTTGTTTCAATCGATAACAAGAGGCAAATGGGTGTATGCCGTGCATGCTAAAACATGATTTAAGATTAAAGAAAAGCACACCATCACAACAGTAAAACAATTTAAAAGAACAATATTTTGCGTGGCTTTAATGCAAAGAAAAATATACCTTTCCCAGGATGGAAAAATCTAATACTGAATCTAATAAAGATGCAGTGGATTTAATGCTGATAAGTGTGAGTGCTACAGTCTTGCAGACAAATCAAAAAAGTACGTACATGGTAAATGGTAGGGAATTGAGGAATCAGTGAAAACAGAGGGATCTAGAATAACTGTGCATAGTTCCCTGAAGGGGAATCGCATGTAATAGGGTGGTAAAGAAAGCCTTTGTGTGGCTGGCCTTTATAAATCAGAGCATTGAATATAGGAGTAGGGAAGTAATGTTAAAATTGTACAAGGCATTGGTAAGACCAATTCTGGAGTATGGTGTACAATTTTTGGTCCGCCTAGTTATAGGAAGGATGTCCAACAAAATAGAGAGAGTACAGAGGAGATTTACTAGAATGTTGCCAGGGTTCCAGCAACTATGTTACAGAGAAAGGTTGAACAAGTTTAGGTCTTTTATTCTTTGGAGCGCAGAAGGTTAAGGGTGACTTTGATTGAGGTCTTTAAAATGATGAAAGGATAGACAGAGTGACGTGGATACGTCTTTTCCCATTGGAGGGTAGGGAAGTTTTCAAACAAGAGGGCATGACATGAGAATTAAGGGACAGAGGTTTCGGGGGTAACGTGAGGGGGAACTTCTAACGTGAGGTGGTGGCTGTGGTGGAATCAGCATCCAGCAGAAGTGGTGGAGGCAGGATCGATTTTTTAAACATTTAAGAGTGAAAGTGATAGGTATAATACGGACGTGAAGGGAATGGAGGTATGGTCCAGAGTGCAGGTAGATGGGACTAGGGAAAACAAATGGTCGGCACGGACTGGAAGGGCCGAGAGGGCCTGCTTTCCCGTGCTGTAATTGTTTATAAAGGTTATATGGTTGAAGGGCATAGCTTTACGATGAGATGGGCAAAGTTTGATGTGTGGGACAAGTTTGTTTACACAGAGGATGGTGAGTGCCTGCAGCGCATGCCGGTTGGGGGGGGGGGGGGGGTTATTGAAGCAGGCACATCAGTAGCATTAAAATATTTTTGGATGGGCAGTGGATGTGCACGGAATGAAGGAATGCGTTATGATATGCGTTATGCACAAGTAGATAAATGGTGGTCTTTGCACTATGTTATCAGCACCAACATTGTGGGCCGAGCGGCCTGTTCTTGTGATGGCCAGTTTCAATGTTCATTAACAAGATTACATCCAAGATATATTTTATTGGACAATGCCTGCTTTGCATTAGGATGCCGAGTGTGAAATTAGTCGCGATGACTCAAAATTATGGATAGTAAAGTCAGAGGGAAAGATGCATGACCATCCATAGAGAAAAAAAAAAGTAATGAAAATAATAATAGACATAAATATCATGCACATAATAGCTCTTAATGAAACTGAAAAAGCACAAATGAACGTTGCGATCGTAAAAACATATTTATTGAACCTGGAGGGATGCAAGTTCATCATTTTATAGCAATGAACATAAGGAACATATTATCTAAACATTATATGTTTAATATTGCCTAAACCCCCCTCCCCGCGCCTAGAATCATAGTCATGAGTCATAAAGTGATACAGTGTGGAAATCGACCTTCGGCCCAACTTGCCCCACACCCGCCTGCTTGTCCCTGCAAACACTAGTCCCACCTGCCCGTGTCTGGTCCATATCCCTCCAAACCTGTCATATTCCATGTACCTGTCTAACTGTTTTTCTTAAACGTTTGGGATAGTCCCTGCCCTTAACTACGAAAACTAACGTCATCTGGCAGCTCGTTCCCATACCCCACCACCCTTTGTTGTGAAAAGATATTCCCATTAAATCCTTTTCCCCCTCACCTTAAACCTATGTTCTCTGGTCCTTGATTCCTCTACTCTGGGCAAAGATAACTCTGTGCATCTACTCAATATATTCCACTCATGATTTAGTACACCTCTATAAGATTATAGACCCCTCATCCTCCTGCGCTCCAAGAATAGAGACCCAGCCTAGAACTACTCAACCTCGGCCTATATCTCCACGCCGCCCTCTAGTCCTGGCAACATCCTCGTACCATTTTCCAGCTTGCAGCATCGTTCTATAACACGGTGCCCAGAACTGAACACAATACTCCAAATGCAGCCTCACCAACTTATACAACTGCAACATGACCCCCCAACCTCTATACTCAGTATCAACTGAGTACCCCTGTAATGCTGTATTAACCTAATACCTGCCAGGCTTTGTCCTGCCCACCCTCACTTCCACATCCCCTACCCCCCCTACAATTAGTCTGAAAAGAAAGGGTCCTGTGATCCAAAACATCATCTATCCATGTTTTCCAGAGATGCTGCCTGCCCCACTGTGTTACTCCAGCATTTTGTGTGATTTTTCATTAAATCATACAAGTTCACTGTCTGAATGATCATCAACCTTCAATATTAACACCTTTTGCATTTTTCAACAATATTGGTTGACCTACTGAATATGCGCAGCACCTAGTCCACTGAGCTAATGGGGTATGAATTTGTAGTTGCAGTTGTATAGGGCTCTGGTGGGGCGGGGAGACCACATCTGGAGTATTGTGTTCCAGTTTGGTCTCCTAATTTGAGGAAGGACACAAAAAACACCCTTGTGATTGAGGCAGTGCTGCGTAGGTCACGACGATGGATCCTCCCTGGGATGAGCGGGGGATTCCCTGGGATGGCGGGACCTGTCATAGAAACATAGGAAACAATAGAAAATTAGGTGCAGAAGCAGGCCATTTCGTCCCTGCATCGAGCCTGCACACCACAACCATTCAATATGATCATGGGCTGGATCATCCAACTCAGAATCCTGTAACCTGCCTCACTCTCTCCAAACCCCCTGATCCCTTTTCAGCCCACAAGGGCCACATCCAAACTCGAACTCCCTCCTAAATATGGGGCCAACCAACTGGCTCAACGAACCTTCAGTGGCAGAGAATTCCACAGATTCATCCCACTCTCTGTGTGAAAAAAAAAAACGATTTTCTCAGCTCGGTCCTAAAAGACTTCCCCCTTATCCTTAAACTGTGACCCCTTGTCTTGGACCACTTTTCCCCAACATCGGGAACAATCTTCCTGCATCTAGCCTGTTTCCAACCCCTTAAGAATTTTGTAAGTTCTCTATGAGATCACCCCTCAAATCTTCTAAATTGCAGCGAGTACAAGCAAAGAAGTAGTTTGGCGTGGCCAGTCTTTCTTCTTATGGAAGTTTGCCATCCCAGGAATCAGTCTGGTGAACCTTCTCATGTACGTCCCTCTATGGCAAGAATGTCTTTCCTCAGATTAGGAGACCAAACTGTACGCAATACTCCAAGGTTGGCCTCACCAAGAGACCCTGTACAACTGCAGTAGTAGAACCTCCTGCTCCCTTGTACTCAAATCCTTTTGCTATGAATGCCAAAACTACCATTCGCTTTCTGTCGACAGCCTGCCTGCAAGCTGCACCTGCCGCCTCACTTCAACAATGACTGTGTGTACCATGACACCCAGGTCTCGCTGCATCTCCCCTTTTCCTAATTCGGTCACCATTCAAATAATAGTCTACCTTCCTGTTTTTGCCACCATAAGTGGATAACCCTCACATTTATCCACATTAAACTGCATCTGCCATACATTTGGCCCACTCACTCAGTCTATCCAAGGGGTCATCCTGCAGCCCTCCTAGCAGCCTCCTCACTGCTAACACTGCCCCCAGCTTCGTGTCATCCGCAAACTTCGAGATGTTGCACATAATTCCCTCGTCCAAATCATTAATGTATATTGTAAATAGCTGGAGTCCCAGCACTGAGCCTTGCGGCACCCCACTAGTCGCTGTCTGCCATCCTGAAAAGGACACCCCGTTCACTCCTACTCTTTGCTTCCTGTCGTGCCAGCCAGTTCTCTATTACCATATCAATACTGAACCACCCATACCGTATGCTTTACCGTTTGTATACCAATCTCTTGTCGTGGGATCTTGTCGAAAGCCTTCTGAAAGTCCAGATACACAACACATCCACCACTGCGTCTTCTTGTCCACCCTTATCCATCTCTACTAGGAATACATCCTCAAAAAATTCAATAAGATTTCGTCAGACAATGATTTACCCTTCGTAAATCCATGCTGACGTTGTCCAATGATTTTCACCACTTTCCAAATGCGCCTCTGCTATCCCATCTTTATTTAATAATTGACTCTAGCAGTTTCCCCCCCAGCTACCGATGTTAGACTAACTGGTCTGTAATTCCCCCCCCGTTTTCTCTCTCTCAGCCCCCCTCCCTTTTTTTTTTTAAAAAGTGGGTATGCATTAGCTACCCTCCAATCCTCAGGAACTACTTCCAGAATCTAAAGAGTTTGAAAATAAAAATGTATCACTATGGCATCTGCTATTTCTGGCTACTGCTACTTCCTTAAGTACCCTGGGATGCAGCCTATCTGGCCCTGGGGATTTATCAGCCTTTTAAAATCCATTCAATTTACCTAACAAAACCACTTGTCCTTTCCCGGCTAAACCTGGATTTCACTCATTTGACCGCGATCCCCTGCTATTTCCGGCCAAATAATTAATGGCTTATGTCGTCCTTAGTGAAGACAGAACCAAAGTAGTTTATTTCAAGTTGGTCTGCCATGTCCTTGTTCCCCATGATCAATTCACCACATCAGCTCACCCGCCTTTCTGACTGCAAGGGACCTAACATTTTTTTCAACTAATCTTTTGCGCTTCTCAACATTATCGATAAAAACTTTTGCAGTCAGTTTTTATGTTTCCTGCCAGTTTTCTTTCATTTTTTAGTCCATTTTCCCATTCCTAATTAGCCCTTTGTCTCCTCTGTTTTGGTCTCTGAAATTTTTTCTCCCAGTCCCCTGGTAGGCTGGTAGCTGCATTTTTTCTAGCTAATTTGTACGCTTCATCCTTTTTCTTTGATACTATTCCCTGATTTCCCTCGTTATCCACGGATGCGCCACCTTCCCTGATTTATTCTTTTGCCATACTGGATGAACAATTGTTGTAGTTCATCCATGCAGGGTCTTTAAATTGCCTTCCATTGCATATAGGCCACCGTCATCAACCCTTCAAAATCCAATTAATCAATTGCCATCCATCTTGGCCAATTCACGTCTCATACCCTCAATGTTACCTTTCTTTAAGTTCAGGACGCCCGTGTTTCTGAATTAAACAATGTCACTCTCCATCCTAATGAAGAACTCAACCATATTATGGTCACTCTTGCCCAAGGGGCCAACGACAACAAGGCTAACTAACGAACCCTCCTCATTACTCAATATCAAGTCTAGAATATAAAAAAATAGCCTGCTCGCTCGTTGGTTCCTCCACAGTGTTGTTTAGAGAACACTATTCCCGCATACATTCCAAAAAATCCCTTCCTCAGCACCCCTGCCAATTTGATTCACCCAAAGCTTCTAGTGGTGTAGATTGAGTTTTAGTCACCCATTATAAATAACGGTTTTTACCTTCATTGCAAACACGCATTTCTAATTTTCCTGCTTGATGCCATCCCCAACTCCACTAACTACTGGTAGGTGGCCTGTACACAACACCTACTAGCATTTTCTGCCCCTTAGTGTTTCGCAAGCTCCACCCATATCGATTCCACATCCCTCCAAGCTAATGTCATTCCTTTCTAATTGCGTTAATCTCTCGCTGCTCTAACCAGCAACGCTACCTAACCCCCTGTCCCTTTTATACCTCCTTTCCACTCTGTCTATCCATTCTCAATATTGAATGATCCCTGGATGTTCAGCTCCCAGCCTTGGTCAACCCTGGAGCCATGTCTCCGTGATCCCAACCTATATCCATAATTATTAATAGCTATCTGCACATATCATTCAACTCATCCAAATCCACATATTATGAATGCTCCTTGCATTGAGACACAAAGCCTTCAGGATTTTGTGTTTTTACAAACACTCTTGGCCATTTTACAATTAATGTTGAAAAATGGCCCTTTTAAAGAATTTTTGCCCTGGATTTGTTTTTCCAGCCACTTTTCACCTTGCACCTATTGATCCTATCCTCATTTTACACCCCTCTGTCTCTTGTTCTGCTCACACATTTAAGAACCCTCCACTTCTTATTCTTATCCGTTTCTTTGTTATTTTTTTTCTTCTTTCCTCCCAAAACGTGTTGCGTCTGACGCTCTGGCTTCTCTTCTCTGCCACCCTGCCTGCCTCACAAACGGACTACTACTTCCCTTCTCTATTTCAGTCCCTCCCCCCAGCAGATCTAGTTTAAAGTCTCCCCAGTAAGCCTTTGCAAATCTCCCCCCCTCTCCCCCAGGATATTGGTTCCCCCTCGGGTTCAAGTGCAACCCGGCCTTTTTGTACAAAAGGTCACAACAACAACACCTTCCATAAAAAAATGGGGGGGTCCCGAATGATCCAGAAACTACGTGAAATCTCTGCGTCTCTGCGCACGGCACCAGTCCTTTAGAGTTAGGTTAGCCCACGCATTTATCCTCCCACCTTGCTCCATTTCCTACTCAACTGCACTGTCGCGAGGCACAGGCAGTAATCCTGAGATTTGTTACCTTTGCGGTCCATTCTCACTTAACCACTCTTCCTAACTCCCTAAATTCTCTCATTTCAGTACCTCCTCTCTTTTTCTACCTTTGTCATTGGGTACCTATATGTACCACGATCCTCTGGCTGCCTCTCCCTCCCATTTCAAGATATCTTAGGACCCCCACGTTCAGTCACATACCAGGACCCTGGGCAACCAGGGAGGCAAACAAACACCATCCGGGTTCCCCTTTTCCCTGACTAACTACGGCGTCCACAGAATCGCCTATCTGACCCCCTAACTAACTATAGAGTCCTCCCCTATTACTGTTGCCCTCTCTCTTCTTTCCTTACCCTTCTGAGCAACAGGCCGGTCTTTTGTACCGAGGCACCGGTTTCGCTGTTGCTACCCCCAGGTAGGCTGTGCCCCCCAACAGTACTCAAACAGGAGTACATTGCCAAGGTGTACAGCCACCGGGGGGGGTAGCGTACTCCTCTAGTCCCTGCCTCTGCTGCCCCTTGCCCTCTCCTAACTGTGACCCACTTTTCCTGCCTCCTGTGGTTTTGGAGTGACCACCTGTCTGTAGCTGCTCTCTATGCTTTCCTTTTTTTCCTCACTCTCCCTGACCAGATGGTCATCGAGCGAGCTGGCTGCTGCTCCAGGTACCGAATACGGTCCATTTGGGGGGGGGGGGGGGAGCGCCATCTTGATGCACCCTGGCCAGAGATTGGACGTCTGGAGAGCTAGCTGGACTGCATGACCTCATGACCCCCCTCACCTCCTCCGACATCTGACATCCATAGTATCAGGAAACTGCCTTGCCTGGCACTCATCCTCGCCCCTTCTCCCCTTTCCTCACCCCTTGCCCTGGATACAATACAATACAATACACAATAACAATGCAAAGATTTTAGCTGAAAGAAAATCAGCAGGGAATACTGACTGCCAATCAGCTGCTCCCTCGAGTCCCGTCCACCTCAGAATTCCACCAGAGAGAGGGAATCAGGAGCAGCGGCTTCCTTCCTCAACAACTGCGAGCTATCATAAGAGGAAAGATTGAAAAAGACTAGGCTTGATTCACTGGAGTTTAAAGGATGAGAGGGGGGATCTTATAGAAACATAATAAAATTATAAAAGGACTGTACAAAAAGCCTGATGCAGGAAAAAAACGTTCCCAATGTTGGGCGAGTCCAGAACCAGGAGCCACAGTCTTAGAAAAAGGGAGAGGCCAGTTAAGACTGAGGTGAGAAAAAAAAACTTTTTCACCCAGAGAGTTGTGAATTTGTGGGAGGAATTTCCCTGCCACAGAGGGCAAGTCACTGGATGGATTTTTTAAGAGAGAGTTTTAGATAGAGCTCTAGGGCTAGTGGAATCAAGAGATATGGGAAGACAGGCAGGCACGGGTTATTGATAGGGGACGATCAGCAGCTGCATGATCACACTGAATGCGGTGCTGGCTCGAAGGGCCGAATGGCCTCTCCTCCTGTACCTATTTTTCCCTATTTTTCTATGAATTTACTATTGCCTTGTATAAATATTTAGAAATACATGGGATGTTATAATTAAAAACCTTCATACTGAGATATGTCTTATTTAATGATATTTAAGTTTCCAATTTAAATTTAATCACAATGTATGTGTCAATATTTATTTGGCAACCTTAATAATGTTTAAAAAGTTAAGTAAAATACCAGCTGGATATTGATTAGATGTGAGAATTATTTTAATGCCATTGGTCTGTTAGCCAGTTTGCTGTCATTTTTTTAGATATATATATCAAGGATTGGGTGAAAACGGATGCCCTTTTGCAGCAGGGGGCAGAAAAGGGATCATCTTGGTGTGACGTTTTTTCCTTTCAGATCAACGTGATCAATTGTGGACACAAGGAGCTGCAGATGCCTGGTTTTCAACAAAAAGACACAAAGTGCTGGGAGTAAATTTCAAGTAATTCACGGGTCAGTCAGGGAGAACAAAAGGTGATTACAGGGCGGACCCT
The DNA here is from genome assembly GCA_035221665.1 of Okamejei kenojei. Lineage (NCBI taxonomy): Eukaryota > Metazoa > Chordata > Chondrichthyes > Rajiformes > Rajidae > Okamejei > Okamejei kenojei. Next base: position 65,993,724 of record CM069143.1, on the reverse strand, counting down.
ACTCGTCGTGTTTGGATCTCGAGATATGTGACATTAGGACCTTTCTTCTTCAAATTGAATCAAGACCACAAGACAAGGGGTTTAGGGTTTAGTAGTAAATTAGGCCATTTTGGCCCATTGAGTCTACTCACCATTCTAATCTAATCGGCCAAACTATTTTTCACCCTCAAAAAAACAACAACCCAATTCTCATGATGCCTCCTTTCTCCCAGTAACCTTTAAAAAAACGCTCTAAACTAACCAAGGAATTTTATTCAATCTCTACTTTAAAAAATACCCAATGACTTGCCCCCGCCAGCCACAGTCGTCTGTGTCAATGAATTATCCACAGATTCACCACCTCCCTCTGGCTAAAGAAATTCCTCCCCATCTCCATTCTTAAGGTACCTCCTTTTATTCTGTGCCCTCTGGTCCTAGACCTCTCCACATCCACTCTATCCAGGCCTGATCCAAAGGCTGGAATCAAGCGAGGATAATTGTTGTTTCTTTCCATTTTCTGGATCAAGAGCCAGATCTTTCCCTAGCTGACTGATTAGATCGAAATGTCTTCCAAATTTCAAAACAATATCTAAACATATTAAGCAATATGAATGAGTGGTCAATAACCAATCTACCTTTTGTAGGTGTGAATGATCCAGTTGAGTAGTGCATAAAGATCATTAGATTCAAGCTGTTTTTGTTGGATACATTCCCAAGTGAGAAGATACAGTTTTTGGTGATAGTATTTTCAGATACACATTTAAAAATACTGTAACTTTCCGGATAACTCTTTTGGGTAAAGTTTTTGACAGTTTTCAAATCCCTTCACAATGGTTTTGTTGAAGGTCTAATAAGTGCAGTGCCACCGCGAAGGCCTTCTGCTCCTTTGCAATGAAAGGCAGGTTTGCTATCCGTTCCTTTACACTTTTGGTTACTGTTTCTGCCCACAGTTCTTTTCCACTTTCTGGGTCTTCTGAAGCTCTCAGCATCAGAATGATTCATTGTCTCTTGCCACTCTTTATCTGCTGCTTCTTCCATTTCAATAACATTAATTGCTGAGGCGCAGATGGCTGCTATTTTCCTTCGGGCGTAGTGAGGGAATTGGCAATTATGAACGTTATTTGTTCGGCAAGTGCGTCATGAAGCAGATGAAGATCTCGAACTTTTTTTACCGTGTTTTTTTTGGTGGCATTCTTCATCTTTTGCAAGCTTTCTCTCATTCAGCAAACTCCTTTTCCAATTTATTTATATTGTACATTGGCCTCCAGAAAACAATTTATTGGTTATTAACTGGTTTATTTCCATTACTGCAAGATAAAATTAAACCATAATGAGTCAGAAGTGTGGTTGAAAGCATTATATTCTACACACTTTTTAGTTTAGTTTAGATAGAGGCGCGCAGAAACAGACTCCTCGCGGCCCCACCGAGTCTATGCCGAACAGTGATTCCTCCCCACACTAACACTATCCTACACACTCGGAATAATTTACAATTTTACCAAGCCACTTAACCTTCAAACCTATACATCTTTTAAATGCTGGTGGAAACCGGAGCACCCAGAGAAAAACCATGCAGGTCACGGGGATAATCGTACAAACTCCCATATAGACAGCAACCACAGTCAGGATGAACCGCGCACGGAAATCGCTGTCAAAAACATGGGGGGACACAATTTCTTGGCAGGCCGCGCCACGCGAGCGAGGTTTCGGCTGTGGGCCCTATGGCCGGTAACATTGGCAACTGACCTGGTTGGGTGACCGACTCGAACTCCGGCAACAGCAGAATCGTGGGGCTTCAACCGGCCCGTTCGCGGGGCCTTTTCATCGCCCCGGCGGGGCTTCAACTCCAGGAGCCTTGATCGCCTTGACGCAGCAATTTAACCGCAGGGCGGAGGAAGGTCCCGAGGACGATTTTAAGATGTGCCGGGCCATGTAAAGCCCGCAAACGGGCCGATTCAAGTTCAGTTCTGTGACCTTTCTCCACCAGGACGTCTCCCTGCTCCAAATCACCGCACTGAATCATCATGCCCCCCCCCCCCCCCCCCCCCCCCCCCCCACTGCATGCTGACCAACGTCCCTCTCGTCCAATCGACGCCTTCGGTCATCAGTCCCCACACCCCCACTGTCTCGCGGAAAGCGGAGATTTTAAACAGCTTTTTTCTCACGTAGTTTTAAAAAACCGGATTACAAAAAATAGAGGGGGGGATCATCCCCCACCTCCCAAAACGGGGGGGGGGGGGGAACGTGTCCCCCTGTCCCCCCCTACCCCCAGGATTGAACCCGGGTCTCTGGCGTTGTAATGCAAGAATTCTACCGCTGTGACACAGAGCCGCCATATTTACATAACTGACTGTTTACATATTTACATTTTTCTGACTGTTTTACATCTCCATTATATTTCACAGTATTTTGCACAAAAACAATGAAACAAGTTTAACGTCTATTAAAAGGAAGAATAATTCACGATTTCATACATTTTTTCAAATATTCCTGTGAAAGTATTACAATACATACATAAAAACATATGAAATGTGTCACTGAAATGTCACCCATCCAAGTTCTCCAGAGATGCAGTCTGAGCCGCAGAGTTACTCCAGCATTTGTGCCCCCTTGTGGAAGCTGTCGGCAGCTCAGCCGGGTGTTGCTCTCCACCACCTCCCACATTCTTGCTCACCTTCCCAGTTTTTATACCCATGAAGCAGAAGGGAGGCCCTTGCCATCCCCCCGTGTCAATAACACAGGCCATTCAGGAAACGGGAATTGTTACGCGAGTGTGAGTGCGTGTAAGTATGCCACCGACATCACACACTTCAGCACAAAGTGTGTAGGGGAATGTGTGGCAAAGATGAGAATACAAGTATTCCCCAACCAGTCACCATGGATGAACAGAGAGGTCCATTCGCAGGTGAAGCCCAAGTCTGCTGCTACAAAACCAACACGGCCTTCTAGGCCATGAAGTGAGGCCTTTTGAATGAATCCAAATGTTGTAATTGGCCAAATAAGAATCTCTGATTTTGCAAAGCCTGCTTGGCCTCTTTCCGTGAAAGTTGCAAGCTGTGAGTCACAGCTCCAAGGAGTCTGGACCCTAGATGGAAGTTGAAGATAAGGTGAGGTCCAGATGGCCATCCTTTTGTTAATATATTTGACGGTTTTGCAGAAGAGCTGAGCAAATACATGATTAGGATGGGTCATAGGATGCGGTGTTGAGTGTTGTTAATTATGTTGCAGAGCGTTTGTGCTGTTATCTTGTGATTGGTTAAAGTGTGAATCCTTGTTCAATTTGTTTATACTACCTTGGAAAATGTTTCTTTACTTTGGTTAACTGTCTTCCAAGGAGATGGAAGTTGAGGATAAGGTGAGGTCCAGATGTCCTTCCTTTTGTTACTCAGAGGGTGGTGGCTGTGTGGAATCAGCTTCCAGCAGAAGTGGTGGAGGCAGGATCGATTTTAACATTTAAGAGTAAAGTGGATAGGTATATGGACGTGAAGGGAATGGAGGGGTATGGTCTGAGTGCAGGTAGATGGGACTAGGGGAAAACAAATGGTCGGCACGGACTGGAAGTTTCCGTGCTATAATTGTTATATGGTTATATGGTTATAATATTGGTTCTAGGCCACAGTCTTAGAATAAAGGGGAGGCCATTTAAGACTGAGATGAGAAAAAACATTTTCACCCAGAGAGTTGTGAATTTGTGGAATTCCCTGCCACAGAGGGCAGTGGAGACCAAATCACTGGATGGATTTAAGAGAGAGTAAAATAGAGCTCTAGGGTCTAGTGGAATCAAGGGATATGGGGAGAAGGCAGGCACGGGTTATTGATAGGGGACGATCAGCCATGATCACAATGAATGGCGGTGCTGGCTCGAAGGGCCGAATGGCCTCCTCCTGCACCTATTTTCTTTGTTTCTATGTTTCTAATATGTATGAGGGTTTTGCAGAAGAGTTGAGCAAGTTTGCAAGTGCATGATTAGGATGAATTAGCCCTCAATGTAACAGAACAACTTCACACAATACTCCAGAAGGAAAATGTATATTATTCAATCGCTTTGGATGAATCAACTGATACTACTGACTCGGCGCAGGTTTTATACTTAATTCGGGCCATAACAGAAGATTTTCTTTGCTACGAAGAGTTACTCGCTTTGGGCACTTACGGGTAGAACACAAGGAATAGATTTCTTCAACAACTTTCAAGATAAATGTCATGAAGTTGGACTGGATTTGGTTAATTTAGTGAGTGTATGTACAGACGGCGCACCTTCCATGACAGGAAAAGGTGAAGGGTTTATTGCACAGATAAAAAAGGTATTATCAGATCCAGATGCTCTCATTTCATTTCATTGTATCTTACATCAGCAATACCTCTGTGCTAATTCTACTATTTAAAGTGACACTTTGCAACAAGGTATAAACTATATTCGTGCAAATGCAACACGGCATCGTCAGTTTTGTAATATGTTAAAGTTGGACAATGAGGCATTCAGTGTGGATTTGCCGTATCCTTGTAAAGTGCATTGGCTATTGCAGGGACAGGTGTTAGCAAAATGTTTCTCTTTGCAAAAACAGATAGTTAAATTTCACGAAGGTCAGAATCAGCAATGTGAATTATTGAAAGAAGATTTCTATAGAAATACTGCATTTCTGTGTGATATCATGTCAAAACAAACTGACTTGAATGTTTCCGTGCATGGTAAAACTAAGTCTATATATGTGGCAAAAAATTCAAGCATTTCGAAAAAAGCTTTTTTTTTTCAAAACTCTTCTTTTTCAAAATGAAATTTCAGATAAACATTTTCCCCAGTTAGCAAAGGTCATTGATGTGCAGGATTCATGCGAATCGTTTGAAGAATCCGCAGCTGTTATAGACATATTATTTAAAGAATACAATGAAAGGTTCACTGACTTTGAGAATCATGACATAACACTCAAATTAGCATTTCAACCTCACCTAGTTGATGTCTCCAAGGCTCCTAACGAACTACAGATGGAATTGATTGAGCTCTCAGACAAGTCCTTATTTGATGTTAAGAAAGATCCGATTGAAATATGGAAAAATGCAGTAGAATACCCACGTCTTCGGCAACATGCACCAAAAATGCTTTCTTGCTTTTCAACCACTTATTGCTGCAAATCTACATTCTCCTATCTAACCCAAATCAAGACGCCATTAATGTCACAAATGACGGATACCCATCTAGAAGATCAGCTGAAACTGCGTACCTCCATGTTGCAAACAAATATTCAAATGCTTTCAAACAAAAAGCAGGCACAACAAAGTCATTAAAAGGTTAGTAACTTTAGAATTAACCATTTTTTTTTCATTTTCTTGAAGTTAGTACATACTAGTTAGATTTTTACAAAATAATGTACATTTTGAAGTATATCTAATTGAAGTTTCTTGGATGTGGCCTAAGTAGATTAAAGCTAACAATGCAGCATTCCAACATGAAAAGGTTCCCCACCACTGTTCTACAGATTCAAGATCAGTTCCTGAGGATTGGAGCAAATATTATCCCACTTTTTCGAGCGAGAAAATGGGCATTTATAGACCAGTTAGCCTGACATTGATGATGGGGAAGATGCTGGAGTCAATTATTAAAGAAGTAATAACGGTGCATTTGGATAGCAAATAAAATGATTGGTCCAATTCAGCATGGATAATGCAGGGGGAATCCTGCTTGACTAATCTTCTGGAATGTGGTGAGATCATATCTCGAGTGATGTGTGCAGTTTTGGTCTCCTAATTTGAAGAAGGACATCCTTGCTATTGAGGCAGTGCAGCGTAGGTTCATATGGCAGGGCAGTCACATGAGGAAAAATTGAAAAGACTAGGCTTGTATTCACCGGAATTTAGGATGAGAGGATATCTTATCAAACACTGGGGGAGTCCAGAACCAGGGGCCACAGTCTAAGAATAAAGGGGAGGCCATTTAAAACTGAGATGAAAAAAAAAAGTTAACTCAGAGAGTTGTGAATTTGTGGAATTCTCTGCCACAGAGGGCAGTAGAGGCCAATTCACTGGATTAATTTAAAAGAGAGTTAGATAGAGCTCTAGGCAGGCACGGGTTAGTGATTGTGGATGATCAGCCACGATCAGAATGAAATGGCGGTGCTGGCTCGAAGGGCCGAATGGTCCCCTCCTGCACCTATTTTCTATGTTTCTATGTTCAAGTCAAACAATCACGAGTGGTACAAGAGATCTATTTACGAGCTTCACAAAGCCATCAAGGGTGCCAAGAGGGAATTCCAGACCATGCTAGAGTCCTGGAATAACCACATTGACATCCGTCATGTCATAAGTACATGTGAGAGGAATAGAATTAGGCCATTCAGCCCATCATGGCTGATCTACCTCTCTTAGCCCCATTCTCCTGCCTTCTCCCCATAAACTCTGACACCCCCCGTACTAATCAAGAATCTATCTATCTCTGCCTTAAAAATATCCACTGACTTGGCCTCCACAGCCTGCTGCAGCAAAGAATTCCACAGATTCACCAACCTCTGGCTAAATAAATTTCTCATCTTCTTCCAAAAAGAACGTCCTTTCATTCTGAGGCTTCTGAGGCTATGACCTCTAGTCCTAGACTCTCCCACTACCATATAACCATATAACCTTATAACAATTACAGCACAGAAACAGGCCCTCTCGGCCCTTCCAGTCCGTGCCAACCATTTGTTTTCCCCTAGTCCCATCTACCTGCACTCAGACCATACCCCTCCATTCCCTTCACGTCCATATACCTATCCACTTTACTTTTAAATGTTAAAAATCGATCCTGCCTCCACCACCTCTGCTGGAAGCTCATTCCACACAGCCACCACCCTCTGAGTAAAGAAGTTCCCCCTCACGTTAACCCTAAACTTCTGTCCCTTAATTCTCATGTCATGCCCTCTTGTTTGAATCTTCCCTACCCTCAATGGGAAAAGCTTATCCACGTCGACTCTGTCTATCCCTTTCATCATTTTAAAGACCTCAATCAAGTCCCCCCTTAACCTTCTGCGCTCCAAAGAATAAAGACCTAACTTGTTCAACCTTTCTCTGTAACATAGTTGCTGGAACCCTGGCAAAATTCTAGTATATCTCCTCTGTACTCTCTCTATTTTGTTGACATACAACAGTGGACCCAACACAGATCCCTGAGGCACCCCACTGGTCACCGGCTTCCAACCTGACAAACAGCCATCCACCATTACTCTCTGACATCTCCCATTCAGCCACTGTTGAATCCATCTTGCTCCTCCGCCATTAACACCCAAAGATTGAACCTTCTTAACCAACCTTCCATGGGGAACCTTGTCAAAGGCCTTACTGAAATCCACATAGACAACATCCACTGCTTTACCCTCATCAATTTCCCTAGTTACCGCTTCAAAAAATTCAAGAAGGTTTGTCAAACATGACCTTCCAGGCACAAACCCATGTTGACTGTTCCTGATCAGACCTGTTTATCCAGATGCTTTATATATATTATCTCTAAGTATCCTTTCCATTAATTTGCCCACCACTGACGTCAAACTAATAGGTCTATAATTGCTAGGTTTATTCCTTTGAACCCTTTTTAAGCAATGGAACAACATGCGCAGTACGCCAATCCTCCGGCACTATTCCCGTTTCTAATGACATTTGAAATATTTCTGTCATAGCTCCTGCTATTTCTACACTAACTTCCCTCAATGTCCTAGGGAATATCCTGTCAGGACCTGGAGACTTATCCACTTTTATATTTTTCAAAAGTGTCTGTACTTCCTCCTCTTTGAATCTCATAGTTTCCATAGCTACTCTACTTTTTTCCCTTACCTCACATAGTTCAATATCCTTCTCCTTGGTGAATACCGAAGAAAATAAATTGTTCAATATCTCTCCCATCTCTTTTGGCTCTGCAGATAGCTGTCCATTCTGGCTCTCCAATGGTCCAATTTTATCCCTTGTTATCCTTGTGCTATTAATATAGCTGTAGAAACCCTTTGGATTTACTTTCACCTTTCTTGCCAAAGCAACCTCATATCTTCTTTTAGCCTTCCTAATTTCTTTCTTAAGATTCTTTTTACATTCTTTTATACTCCTCTAGCACCTCATTTACTCCATGCCTCCTATAATTATTGTAGATCTCTCTCTTTTTTTCGAAACAAGTGTCCAATTTCCCTTGAAAACCATGGTTCTTTCCAATTTTTACTATTTCCTTTTAACCTAACAAGGACATAAAGATTCTGTACTCTTACAATTTCCCCTTTAAATGTCCTCCATTTCTCTTCTACATCCTTCCCATAAAACAAAGTGTCCCAATTCACTCCTTTTAAATCCTTACGCATTCCCTCAAAGTTTGCCTTTCTCCAATCAAAAATCTCCACCCTAGGTCCAGTTCTGACTCTCTCCATAATTATATTGAAACTAATGGTATTGTGATCACTGGTCCCGAAGTGCTCACCAACGCATACCTCCGTCACCTGACCTGCCTCATTTCCTAACAGGAGGTCCAGCACTGCCCCTTCTCTGGTCGATACCTCTATGTACTGCTGAAAAAAACTATCCTGCACACATTTTACAAACTCCAAATCATCCAGCTCATTTAAAGAATGTGTTTCCCAGTCTATTTTTGGAAAATTGAAATCTCCCACAATCACTACCTTGTGCTTACTACTAATATCTGCTATCTCCTTACATATTTGCTCTTCTAATTCTCGCTCCCCATTTGGCGGTCTATAATACACCCCTAAAAGTGTTTCTACACCGTTCCCACTTAGAAACATAGAAACATAGAAATTAGGTGCAGGAGTAGGCCATTCAGCCCTTCGAGCCTGCACCGCCATTCAATATGATCATGGCACTTCTCAGTTCCACCCAAATAGCCTCCCTAGACGAGCCCTCTAATCTATCCTGCCAAAGCACTGCTGTAATATCCTCTCTGACAAGCAATGCAACACCTCCACCTCTGGTCCCTCCAATTCTATCACACCTGAAGCAACGAAATACTGGAATATTTAGTATCCAATACAGCCCTCCTGCAACCATGTTTCACTGATTGCCACAACATCATATATCCAGGTGTCAATCCAGGCTCTAAGTTCATCCACCTTTCTTACAATGCTCCTAGCATTAAAATATACACATTTTAGAAACCCACCATCCCTTATTCTCTGTCTATTATCTTTTCCCTCTTTCTCGCCTACATTTTGGGTCCGAGTGCTTCCCTTCTCTGCCTCTTGCCCCACACCCTGTCCCCTAGCCCCCTCTACCCGAGTCCCTCCCCCTAGCCTTTCTAATTTAAAGTCTCCCCAGTAGCCTTTGCAAATCTCCCTGCCAGGATATTGGTCCCCCTCGGGTATCTTCCTTAGTGAAGATGGATCCAAAGTACCTGTTCATCTCATTTGCCATTTCCTTGTTCCCCATAATAAATTCACCTGTTTCTGTCTTCAAGGGTCCAACTTTGGTCTTAACTATGTTTTTCCTCTTCACATACCTAAAGAAGCTTTTACTATCCTTCTTTATATTCTTGGCTAGCTTACCTTTGTACCTCAACTTTTCTCCCCGTATTGCCTTTTTAGTTATCTTCTGTTGCTCTTTAAACATTACCCAATCTTCTTGCTTCCTGTTCATCTTTGCTATGTTGTACTTCTTCTCTTTTATTTTTATACTGTCCCTGACTTCCCTAGTCAGCCATGGTTGCCCCTTACTTCTCTTGGAATCTTTCTTCCTCTTTGGAATGAACTGATCCTGCACCTTCTGTATTATTCCCAGAAATACCTGCCATTGTTGTTCCACTGTCATCCCTGCCAGTGTATCTTTCCAGTCAACATTGGCCAGCTCCTCCCTCATGGCTCCATAGTCCCCTTTGTTCTACTGTAACACTGACACCTCTGATTCACCCTTCTCCCTCTTCAATTGTAGATTAAAACTTACCATATTTGTATCTACCTAAGGTTCTGGACCTTAATCTTGGGGTCTCCTTCTGTAATTGGCTTCTTGACTTCCTGACCAGCAGATCTCGGGTGTTTAGAATTGACCATAACATTCCCTCCATCCTGACCTTCAGCCCTGCTACCCCACAGGATTGTGTGCTTAGTCGCTTAGCCTCCACAGCCTTCTGTGGCAAAGAATTCCACAGATTCACCATCCTCTGACTCAAGAAATGTCTCCTCATATCCTTCCTAAAAGAACGTCCTTTAAGTCTGATGCTACGACCTCTAGTCCTGGACTTTTCCACTGGAGAAACATCCTCTCCACATCCACTCTATCCAAGCCTTTGACTATTCTGCACGTTTCAATGAGGTTCCCCCTCATTCTTCTAAACTCCACCGAGTACCAACAAATTTCAATTTCACTCAAAGACATACAGGTTTGTACGTTACTTGGCTTGGTAAATGTAAAAATTGTCCCCTGTGGGTGTCGGATGGTGTTAATATGCGGGGATTGCTGGTTGGCCCGTTTCCGCACTGTATTTCTAAACTAAACTAAAAGAGTTAAATTTGGCTCTTTGGGCCAAATCAAGGGATATGGAGAAAAAGCAGGAACTGGGTACTGATTTTGGATGATCAGCCATTGAATGGCGGTGCTGGCTCGAAGGGCCGAATAGTCTACTACTGCACCTATTTTCTATGTTTCTAAATGCTCATCAAGGTTAACCTACTAATTCCTGGGATTAGTCTTGTAAACCTCAAGATCAACAACTACTTTTGAGATAAAGTACATGAAAGAGATCGAGAACCTAGTGTCAGGTTTGCACACAGAAGGGATCTATTAATCATACCAATATGTTGTTTCCTGCACCGTGACCTCTAATATTCTGCATTCATCTCTGATGTGGCAACTTAGAAAATGACTTATGGACATCCATGTTTCCACCATTTACCTTCATACCCAGCACATTAGTGCAGGTGTTGGAGGTTTACAGGAGAATGGGGTTGAGAGGGAAAGATAGATCAGTCATGATTGAATAGCGGAGTAGACCCGATGGGCCAAATGGCCTAATTCTATTCCTAGAATTTATGAACTTATGAACACAAAACCAATAAATTGATGGCACCAGAGACTTCGGACCCTGGTATCTGGAGCAAAAACCAAACTGCTGGAAGAACTCAATGGGTCCAGCAGCATCTGGGCCCACGAGAACCCACATTGAAAATGGACCTTCTGTGTTTCGGTTCAAGACCCTTCATCGGGCCTAGATGAAACTTCAGTGTTTTATGTACCCCATGTTAATATCTCCATTCTTTACCTGACAACGGTGCAATTGTGTTCTCAGTTGGCTTATCGTCTTGGTCTTTCACTGCAATGCACATTACTTCCTCTTCTCTGATTCTCATCTGCGAGTTGTTTGCTGTGTTCTCGTTTGACATAACCGATGTGTGCATATCCTTGTCTGAACGTTTTGAAGGCGAGAAGCTTAATTTTCTTTTACTTAATCTGTAAATGTTTCTTAATATTCCAAACTGATCTTTTGGACTTGAATCACGCATCTTAACTTCGGGACTGCTGACCTCTGGTGATGTTTTCTTGCTGCTTTGCCACACGTTTTTTGGTCCATCTTGGATACCTGGTGTATCGCAGGCAGCCTGGCCTTGAACCGGAGAATCCATGGCTCCGGGCAATTTGTCATTTAACACTAGTTCCGTATTTGACATTCTCTCTGGTTCTCCTGAAGTACTTCCGAATCCGAGCAATAAATCTGTGTCGTTTCTCTAGAATAAAATGAAAGCATTGCTAAAATGTATTCAATAGCTTATTTAAAGCAATCTCTATCTCATTCAAACAAAAATATTACATTATGCTTGAGTAAAAAAGCTTTAGCTCCAAAAAAAAGTTTATTATATAGAAAATAATTATTTTGAAATTGATTTTAAAACTCAACTTGATATTTTGGTTTAGTTGTAGAGCAAGGTCAATTAATATAAATACTTAGGTAAGGGCTCCAGTAACCCAGCAAGCAAACTACACATTTATCCACTGTCAAATTATTTTAAATTTGTATTACATGGTTAGCGATTATTTTACATGACCCAGACAGCTGTGGAGACCAAGACATTGGGTATCTTTAGATTAATAGGTTCTTGATTTTTTTTTGTTTTTTTTAAAAATATATTTTTATTAAAGGTAAGCAATAAATTGGCAAACACATATTATGGTATAAGTATTTCGTGTACATCATTCATACATTATTGATATTATCAATTGAATCATTCTGCCTCTAATAGTTTTTTTTTATAGATTAAGAGTAATAAAAAGAGAGAAAAAAAAAGAGAAAAAAAATCATAAGGAATGGAATAATTTACCATTAATACATCATTGGAGATAAGATCAAGGAATATAAAGTATAACTTTTCATCTGATCCGGAGTCCAAGTTTCAGTTAGGTCCCCCTGCCGAACCAATTAATCGATGAAAGAAGACCATATTCTAACAAAGAGTTCTTGTTTGTCCATTAAGGCAAATCTGATTCTTTCCAGGTGTAGGGTCTCCGACATTTCCATAATCCACATTTTAATTGTCGGGGTTATAGGGCCTTTCCAATATTTTAATATTAATTTCTTCCCAATTATTTTACTGTAAAAAACCATATAACCATATAAACCATATAACAATTACAGCACGGAAACAGGCCCTCTCAGCCCTTCCAGTCCGTGCCGACCATTTGTTTTCATCTAGCCCCATCTACCTGCACTCAGACCATACCCTCCATTCCCTTCACGTCCATTACTATCCACTTTACTCTTAAATGTTAAAATCGATCCTGCCTCCACCACTTCTGCTGGAAGCTCATTCCACACAGACACCACCCTCTGAGTAAAGAAGTTCCCCCTCACGTTACCCCGAAACCTCTGTCCCTTAATTCTCATGTCATGCCCTCTTGTTTGAATCTTCCCTACCCTCAATGGGAAAAACGAGGAAATCTAGGAAATTTCTTTGGCTTGTTGTAAGTGTTAAACTTTGTTCTGATATTCCAAGTATTATTAGTTTTGAGTCCGGATCCAGTTTAGTATTAATAACTTCAGAAGTTATTCTAAAAATCTCAATCCAGAAATGTTTAATTTTTATACAATTTGCAAAAGTATGTGTTAAGTTAGCCTCTAGATGCTGACATTTATCGCAGATAGGAGAGACATGTGGAAAGATTCTATTCAGTTTAACTTTTGAGTAATGTAATCTGTGTAATACTTTAAATTGTATTAAAGCATGTCTGGCATTTAACAAGCATTGATGTATATATTGTAAATTTTTGTCCCAAATATCTTTCGTTATGGGTTGGCTTAATTCATTCCATCGATGGTACCTCGCTGTCTAAAAGGATATTATAAATATAAGTTGTTAGTTTTTCTGTATTAGGATGCTTATTCAAACATTCATCAAGGATTTCTGGTTCCCTATTCCTATAATCTTGTGTATTTGATTTAACATAATCTCTGAGTTGTAGATATCGAAAAAAATTATTTGAGTGTATTCCATAAATCTGTTGTAACTCCTGAAATAAAAGAAAAGTGCCTTTCTTATAAAGATGTTCCATTTTTTTAATTCCATAATTTTTCCATTGTGTGAAACCTTTATCCAGCATGGAAGGTTTGAATAAGGGATTGTTTACAATAGGGAGACAGCGGTATATTATCCAATTTTAAAGCCTTTTTTAATTGTTTCCAGATTCATGTACCACTATTGGATTTTCCCTATAGGGTTTTTTTGTTCAATTTTGTCGGTGCAAACATAACTGAACCGATTTTAAAAGGTAAACAGTCCTCCTTTTCCATCCTTAACCAGTCTGGTTGTTGATCCATTTCTTCCAGCCAAAAATTCATGTTTTTAATATGGACTGCCCAAAAATAAAACAGAAAATTTGGTAGAGCTAAACCTCCATTAATCTTTGATTTACATAAATGTTTTTTACTTATAGTGGCTTGCAAAAGTATTCATACCCCTTGAACTTTTCCACATGTTGTCACGTTACAACCAGAAACGTAAATGTATTTTATTGGCATTTTATGCGATAGACCAACACAAAATGGCGCATAATTGTGAAGTGGAAGGAAAATTATACATGGTTTTATAATCTTTTTACAAATAAAAAACTGAAATGTGTGGCGTGCAAAAGTATTCAGCCCCCTTTACTCTAACCATATAACCATATAACAATTACAGCACGGAGACAGGCCCTCTCGGCCCTTCCAGTCCGTGCCGACCATTTGTTTTCCCTTAGTCCCATCTACCTGCACTCAGACCATACCCCTCCATTCCCTTCACGTCCATATACCTATCCACTTTACTTTTAAATGTTAAAATCGATCCTGCCTCCACCATCTCTGCTGGAAGCTCATTCCACACAGCCACCACCCTCTGAGTAAAGAAGTTCCCCCTCACGTTACCCCGAAACTTCTGTCCCTTAATTCTCATGTCATGCCCTCTTGTTTGAATCTTCCCTACCCTCAATGGGAAAAAGCTTATCCACGTCAACTCTGTCTATCCCTTTCATCATTTTAAAGACCTCAATCAAGTCCCCCCTTAACCTTCTGCGCTCCAAAGAATAAAGACCTAACTTGTTCAACCTTTCTCTGTAACATAGTTGCTGGAACCCTGGCAACATTCGAGTAAATCTCCTCTGTACTCTCTCTATTTTGTTGACATCCTTCCTATAACTAGGCGACCAAAATTGTACACCATACTCCAGAATTGGTCTTACCAATGCCTTGTACAATTTTAACATTACTTCCCTACTCCTATATTTAATGCTCTGATTTATAAAGGCCAGCACACCAAAGGCTTTCTTTACCACCCTATCTACATGCGATTCCACCTTCAGGGAACTATGCACAGTTATTCCTAGATCCCTCTGTTCCACAGCATTCCTCAATTCCCTACCATTTACCATGTACGTCCTATTTTGATTTGTCCTGCCAAGATGTAGCACTTCACACTTATCAGCATTAAACTCCATCTGCCATCTTTCAGCCCACTTTTCCAAATGGCCCAAATCTCTCTGAAGACTTTGAGAATCTACTTCATTATCCACAATACCACCTATCTTAGTATCATCTGCAAACTTACTTATCCAATTTTCCACCCCATCATCCAGATCATTGATGTACATGACAAACAACAGTGGACCCAACACAGATCCCTGAGGCACCCCACTGGTCACCGGCTTCCAACCTGACAAACAGCCATCACCATTACTCTCTGACATCTCCCATTCAGCCACTGTTGAATCCATCTTGCTACTCCGCCATTAACACCCAAAGATTGAACCTTCTGAACCAAACCTTCCATGGGGAACCTTGTCAAAGGCCTTTCTGAAATCCATATAGACAACATCCACTGCTTTACCCTCATCAATTTCCCTAGTTACCGCTTCAAAAAAATTCAAGAAGGTTTGTCAAACATGACCTTCCAGGCACAAATCCATGTTGACTGTTCCTGATCAGACCCTGTTTATCCAGATGCTTATATATATTATCTCTAAGTATCCTTTCCATTAATTTGCCCACCACTGACGTCAAACTAATAGGTCTATAATTGCTAGGTTTATTCTTTGAACCCTTTTTAAACAATGGAACAACATGCGCAGTACGCCAATCCTCCGGCACTATTCCCGTTTCTAACGACATTTGAAATATTTCTGTCATAGCTCCTGCTATTTCTACACTAACTTCCCTCAATGTCCTAGGGAATATCCTGTCAGGACCTGGAGACTTATCCACCTTTATATTTTTCAAAAGTGTCAGTACTTCCTCCTCTTTGAATCTCATAGTTTCCATAGCTACTCTACTTTTTTCCCTTACCTCACAGAGTTCAATTTCCTTCTCCTTGGTGAATACCGAAGAAAATAAATTGTTCAATATCTCCCCATCTCTTTTGGCTCTGCAGATAGCTGTCCATTCTGGTTCTCCAATGGTCCAATTTTATCCCTCGTTATCCTTTTGCTATTAATATAGCTGTAGAAACCCTTTGGATTTACTTTCACCTTTCTTGCCAAAGCAACCTAATATCTTCTTTTAGCCTTCCTAATTTCTTTCTTAAGATTCTTTTTACATTCTTTATACTCCTCTAGCACCTCATTTACTCCATGCCTCCTATAATTCTTGTAGATATCTCTCTTTTTTTGAAAACAGTGTCTAATTTCCCTTGAAAACCATGGCTCTTTCCAATTTTTACTATTTCCTTTCAACCTAACAGGGACATAAAGATTCTGTACTCTTACAATTTCCCCTTTAAATGTCCTCCATTTCTTTTCTACATCCTTCCCATGAAACAAAGTGTCCCAATTCACTCCTTTAAAATCCTCACGCATTCCCTCAAAGTTAGCCTTTCTCCAATCAAAAATCTCCACTCTAGGTCCTGTTCTGACTCGCTCCATAATTATATTGAAACTAATGGTATTGTGATCACTGGTCCCGAAGTGCTCACCAACGCATACCTCCGTCACCTGTCCTGCCTCATTTCCTAACAGGAGGTCCAGCACTGCCCCTTCTCTGGTCGGTACCTCTATGTACTGCTGCAAAAAACTATCCTGCACACATTTTACAAACTCCAAACCATCCAGCCCATTTACAGAATGTGTTTCCCAGTCTATTTTTGGGAAATTGAAATCTCCCACAATCACTACCTTGTGCTTACTACTAATATCTGCTATATCCTTACATATTTGCTCTTCGAATTCTCGCTCCCCATTTGGCGGTCTATAGTACACCCCTAAAAGTGTTGCTACACCGTTCCCACTTCTCAGTTCCACCCAAATAGCCTCCCTAGACGAACCCTCTAATCTATCCTGCCAAAGCACTGCTGTAATATCCTCTCTGACAAGCAATGCAACACCTCCACCTCTGGTCCCTCCAATTCTATCACCCCGGAAGCAACAAAATCCTGGAATATTTAGTTTCCAATCACAGCCCTCCTGCAACCATGTTTCACTGATTGCCACAACATCATATTTCCAGGTGTCAATCCAGGCTCTAAGTTCATCCACCTTACTTACAATGCTTCTAGCATTAAAATATGCACATTTTATAAACCCACCATCCTTTATTCTCTGTCTATTATCTCTTTCATCTTTCTCGCCTACATTTTGGGTCCGAGTGCTTCCCTTCTCTGCCTCTTGCCCCACACCCTGTCCCCTAGTCCCCTCTACCCGAGTCCCTCCCCCAGCCTTTCTAGTTTTAAAGTCTCCCCAGTAGCCTTTGCAAATCTCCCTGCCAGGATATTGGTCCCCTTCGGGTTCAAGTGCAACCCGTCGTCTGCGTACAGATCATGCCTTCCCCAAAAGAGGTCCCAGTGATCAAGAAACTTGAATCCCTGCCCACTGCACCAGTCCCTCAGCCACGCATTTAGCCTCCACCTCATTTCATTCCTACTCTCACTGTCACGCGGCACAGGCAGTAATCCTGAAATCGTTATCCTTTTGGTCCTTCTGTTTAACTTTCCCCCCAACTCCCTAAATTCTCCCTTCAGGACCTCGTCACTTTTTCTGCCTATGTCATTGGTACCTATGTGTACCACAACATCAGGCTCCTCTCCCTCCCTTATCAGAATCTTTTGGACACGTTCTGACACATGCGAGACCCTGGCACAGGGAGGCAAACTACCATCCGGGTCTCCCGACTGCGTCCACAGAATCGCCTATCCGACCCCCTAACTATAGAGTCCCCTATTACAATTGCCCTCCTCTTTTTGCTACCCTTCTGAGCATCAGGGCCGGTCTCTGTGCCGGAGGCCCGGCCGCTGTTGTTGCCCCCAGCTAGGCTGTCCCCTCCAATCGTACTCAAACCCGAGTACCTATTTTCCAGGTGTACGGCCACAGGGGTACTCTCTAGCCCCTGCCTCTGCCCCTTGCCCTTCCTAACCGTGACCCACTTGTCTGCCTCCTGTGGTCTGGGAGTGACTACCTCCCTGTAGCTCCTCTCTATGACCTCCTCACTCTCCCTGACCAGACGGAGGTTGTCGAGCTGCTGCTCCAGGTTCCTAACACGATCCTTTAGGAGCCCCATCTCGACACACCTGGCGCAGATGTGTACATCTGGAGGGCTATCAGATTCCCTGACCTCCCACATCTGACATCCAGAACAGTACACTGCCCTGGCCTTCATACTGCCCCCCTTACACAGGATACAATAGCAACACAATATAAAATCACTACAAACTGCTGGGATCTGACTGTAAATCAGCTGCTTTCCCTAGTCCACTTCCCACCAATCAGCTGCTTTCCCTAGTCCACTTCCCACCAATCAGCGACTTCCTCAAAAAAACCCACTTCTCCAAATGGAACGTTATGGATTTGGGTAAAAACAAGCCCCGCGCTAGATTTTGAAGCTTACCGGTCGGGTGTCGCTCCTCCCACTCCTCCTCTTCCAACGGCTCCTGTGGACCTCTGAAAAAACAAGCCCCGCGCTAGATTTTGAAGCTTACCGGTCGGGTGTCGCTCCTCCCCCTCCTCCTCTTCTTCCAACGGCTCCTGTGGGCCTCTGAAAAAAACAAGCCCCGCACTAGATTTTGAAGCTTAACGGTCGGGTGTCGCTCCTCCCCCTCCTCCTCTTCCAACGGCTCCTGTGATACCCCTAAATAAAATTCAGTGCAACCAATTGCCTTCAGAAGTCACCTAATTAGGTGTTGTGTGTAATTACTTGTGTGCAATCTAATCTCAGTATAAATACAGCTGTTCTGTGAACGTCTCAGAGGTTTGTTAGAGAACATTAGTGACCAAACAATGTTCCTTGGGCATCATGAAGCCCAAGGAACACACCAGACAGGTCAGGGATAAAGTTGTGGAGAAGTTGAAAGCAGGGTTAGGTTATAAAAAAATATCCCAAGCTTTGAACATCTCACGGAGCACTGTTCAATCCATCATCCGAAAATGAAAAGAGTATGGCAGAACTGCAAATCTACCAAGCCATGGCCGTCCACCTAAACTGACAGGCCGGGCAAGGAGAGCATTGATCAGAGAAGCAGCCAAGAGGCCCATGATACCTCTGGAGGAGCTGCAAAGATCCACAGTTCAGGCGGGAGAATCTGTCCACAGGACAACTATTAGTCGTGCACTCCACAAATCGGGCCTTTATGGAAGAGTGGCAAGAAGAAAGCCATTCTTGAAACAAAACCATAAGAAGTCCCGTTTGCAGCTTGCCACAAGCCATGTGGGGAACACAGCAAACATGTGGAGGAAGGTGCTCTGGTCTGATGAGACAAAAATCGAAGTTTTTGACCTAATTGCAAAACGCTATGTGTGGCGGAAAACTAACACTGCACATCACCCTGAACACACCATCCCCACTTTGAAACATGGTGGTGGCAGCATCATGCTGTGGGGATGCTTTTCTTCAGCAGGGACAGGGAAGCTGGTCAGAGTTGATGGGAAGATGGATGGAGCCAAATACAGGGCATCTTGGAAGAAAACCTGTTAGAGTCTGCAAAAGACTTGAGACTGGGGCGGAGGTTCACCTTCCAGCAGGACAACGACCCTAAACATACAGCCAGAGCTACAATGGAATGGTTTAGATCAAAGCATATTCATGTGTTAGAATGGCCCAGTCAAAGTCCAGACCTAAATCCAATTGAGAATCTCTGGCAAGACTTGAAAATTGCTGTTCACAGACGCTCTCCATCCAATCTGACTGAGCTTGAGCTATTTTGCAAAGATGAATGGGCAAACATTTCAGTCTCTAGATGTGCAAAGCTGGTAGAGACATACCCCAAAAGACTTGCAGCTGTAATTGCAGCAAAAGGTGGTTCTACAAAGTATTGACTCGGGGAGGCTGAATACTTTTGCACGCCACACTTTTTCAGTTTTTTATTTGTAATAAAATTTGGAAACCATGTATAATTTTCCTTCCACTTCACAATTATGCACCACTTCGTGTTGGTCAATCACATAAAATCCCAATAAAATGCATCTACGTTTGTGGTTGTAACGTGACAAAATGTGGAAAAGTTCAAGGGGTATGAATACTTTTGCAAGCCACTGTATTCTATGATTCTTATAATCCCAGATGAAACTTGTAACAGTAGAGTCTACTTTTTTTTAAAAAAGAATTTGGAATATATATTGGCATTGACTGAAATAAGTACAATAATTGCGGCCAAAAAAATCATTTTTATAGCATTAATTTTACCGAATATTGAAATGGGGAGTGTTTTCCAATATTGAATATGCTTGTTTAGTTTATTCAGTAAAGGTGGGAAATTTGATTGAAATAAAGTATATGTCTTAGTTACATAAATACTTAAATCTTTCCTCAACTATTTTAAAAGGTGATTGTTGTAGTGTATGTAAATTGAGTTTAGCTATTGGCATGATTTCGCTTTTATTCCAATTAATTCTATATCCTGAAAACTGATCAAATTGAGTTATTAGATATAATAAATTTGGAATACTAATTTCTGGCTTTGTAATATATATTAATACATCATCTGCATATAAAGAGATTTTATTCATTGTATCTTTAGTATTGTACCCAAGTATTTCTGGATGAGCTCTGATACTTTCTGCAAGTGGTTCAATTGCTATAGCGAATAATAATGGAGATAGCGGGCATCCTTGTCTACAACCTCTAGAAAGATTAAATTTAGTTGATGACACTTGGTTTCTTAGTATTCTAGCTGTTGGGTTGGAATATAAAAGTTTAACCCATGTACAGTACTTCTCTCCGAATTGAAAATTTTCCATCACCGAAAATAAATATGACCATTCTACCTGATCAAAGGCTTTTTCAGCATCTAGTGAAATAATTGCTAGATCTATATTAGCAATTCTATTTGAGTATATAATATTAAATAATCGTCTCAGATTGTAAAATGAGTGACGTTTTGGGATAAAACCTGTTTGGTCAGGGTGTATTAATTTGTTAATCACTAAACTCAATCTATGAGATAGGATTTTAGTTAATATTTTCTGATCAGTATTTAAAAGAGCTATTGTTCTATATAAGGCCGGGTCTTCCAGATCCTTATCAGTTTTGGGTATAAGTATTATTGTAGATTTGTTTAAAGTTTCCGGGAGTTTCTGTTGAGTATAAGCGTGTTTATACAATAACCATATAACCATATAACAATAACAATTCTCGGCCCTTCCAGTCCGTGCCGACCATTTGTTTTCCCCTTGTCCCATCTACCTGCACTCAGACCATACCCCTCCATTCCCTTCACGTCCATATACCTATCCACTTTACTTTTAAATGTTAAAATCGATCCTGCCTCCACCACTTCTGCTGGAAGCTCATTCCACACAGCCACCACCCTCTGAGTAAAGAAGTTCCCCCTCACGTTACCCCTAAACTTCTGTCCCTTAATTCTCATGTCATGCCCTCTTGTTTGAATCTTCCCTACCCTCAATGGGAAAAGCTTATCCACGTCAACTCTGTCTATCCCTTTCATCATTTTAAAGACCTCAATCAAGTCCCCCCTTAACCTTCTGCGCTCCAAAGAATAAAGACCTAACTTGTTCAACCTTTCTCTGTAACATAGTTGCTGGAACCCTGGCAACAATGTTTGGAAGGGTGGAGAAATCAGATCATAAAATGTTTTATAAAATTCGAAGCTTAGGCCATCAGGGCCTGCAGCCTTTCCATTTTTTAGAGATCTAATTGACTCTTCAATATCTTTTATCGTTATTTCATCTCATGTCCTTGCTCTTGCAAATCTAATAGTTCTTGCTCTTGCAAATCTAAACCTTTAAGGTTACATTTCTGTAAAAATGCTTCCATTCTTGTTGATTGTTCTGTCACTTTAATTGAATAAAGATATTGATAGTATTGTGAAAATCTGTCATTAATATCTTTAGGGAGTGTTAATATTTCTCCCTTATCTGATCTAATATTATGAATAGATTTTTCCCTGTCCAATTTACAAAGCTGACGTGCTAATAGTCTTTGTGGTTTATCACCGAATTCAAAATGTAATTGTTTTTTATGTTGATATAGTTTTATTACTTGGCCAGAGTATATTTTATTTAACATATTTCAGTGCTGCAATTTTATTATGTTTTGCCAGTGAAGGTGCTCCTGTATTTTCTATGTCTAATTGCCTTATTTCCATTTTCAATGTCTGTGTTTAGGCCTATTCTCTTTATTAAGAAATGCCTGGGAGGAGATTAATGCCCCTCGTATAATAAATGCTTTAAATGTTTCCCAGAGAAGGGAGGCAGAAATTTCCGGCTGATCATTGACCTCGAAAAACATATTAATCTGTTTTACAAGATATTCACAACATCCCATTTAATTAAAAATTTGAGGATTAAGTCTCCATTGTGTCTGTTTCTTGTCCATTCCGTTTAGTTTAATCATAAACGTTAATGGAGCATGGTCCAAAATTATAATGTTATGATACTGCGAATTGTAGGTAAATGGAATAAGTTTAGCATCTACTAAAAAATAGTCTATCCTTGAATATGGATTCAAAGAGGAGGAAGTACTGTCACTTTTGAAAAATATAAAAGTGGATAAGTCTCCAGGTCCTGACAGGATATTCCCTAGGACATTGAGGGAAGTTAGTGTAGAAATAGCAGGAGCTATGACAGAAATATTTCAAATGTCATTAGAAACGGGAATAGTGCCGGAGGATTGGCGTACTGCGCATGTTGTTCCATTGTTTAAAAAGGGTTCAAAGAATAAACCTAGCAATTATAGACCTATTAGTTTGACGTCAGTGGTGGGCAAATTAATGGAAAGGATACTTAGAGATAATATATATAAGCATCTGGAATAAACAGGGTCTGATCAGGAACAGTCAACATGGATTTGTGCCTGGAAGGTCATGTTTGACAAACCTTCTTGAATTTTCTGAAGCGGTAACTAGGGAAATTGATGAGGGTAAAGCAGTGGATGTTGTCTATATGGATTTCAGTAAGGCCTTTGACAAGGTTCCCCATGGAAGGTTGGTTAAGAAGGTTCAATCTTTGGGTGTTAATGGCGGAGTAGCAAGATGGATTCAACAGTGGCTGAATGGCAGATGTCAGAGAGTAATGGTGGATGGCTGTTTGTCAGGTTGGAAGCCAGTGACCAGTGGGGTGCCTCAGGGATCTGTGTTGGGTCCACTGTTGTTTGTCATGTACATCAATGATCTGGATGATGGGGTGGAAAATTGGATAAGTAAGTATGCAGATGATACTAAGATAGGTGGTGTTGTGGATAATGAAGTAGATTTTCAAAGTCTACAGAGAGATTTGGGCCATTTGGAAAAGTGGGCTGAAAGATGGCAGATGGAGTTTAATGCTGTTAAGTGTGAAGTGCTACATCTTGGCAGGACAAATCAAAATAGGACGTACATGGTAAATGGTAGGGAATTGAGGAATGCTGTGGAACAGAGGGATCTAGGAATAACTGTGCATAGTTCCCTGAAGGTGGAATCGCATATAGATAGGGTGGTAAAGAAAGCCTTTGGTGTGCGGGCCTTTATAAATCAGAGCATTGAATATAGGAGTAGGGAAGTAATGTTAAAATTGTACAAGGCATTGGTAAGACCAATTCTGGAGTATGGTGTACAATTATGGTCGCCTATTTACAGGAAGGATGTCAACAAAATAGAGAGAGTACAGAGGAGATTTACTAGAATGTTGCCAGGGTTCCAGCAACTATGTTACAGAGAAAGGTTGAACAAGTTAGGTCTTTATTCTTTGGAGCGCAGAAGGTTAAGAGGGGACTTGATTGAGGTCTTTAAAATGATGAAAGGGATAGACAGAGTTGACTTGGATACGTTTTTCCCATTGAGGGTAGGGAAGATTCAAACAAGAGGGCATGACATGAGAATTAAGGGACAGACGTTTAGGGGTAATGTGAGGGCGAACTTCTTTACTCAGAGGGTGGTGGCTGTGTGGAATGAGCTTCCAGCAGAAGTGGTGGAGGCAGGATCGATTTTAACATTTAAAAGTAAAGTGGATAGGTATATGGACGTGAAGGGAATGGAGGGGTATGGTCTGAGTGCAGGTAGATGGGACTAGGGGAAAACAAATGGTCGGCACAGACTGGAAGGGCCGAGAGGGCCTGTTTCCGTGCTGTAATTGTTATATGGTTATATATGGTTATATGTTTTATGCACAGGTGAATAAAATGAATATTCTCGTCCGGATGGATTTTCAATTCACCAGACATCCTTAATGTTGGTAGTGTTAATATATAGGTTTAAAAATTCACTTGACAGAGATTTTGATTTTCTTTGAGTTGATGATCTGTCTAAATAAGAATCTAGTGTACAAGTTAAGTCTCCACTGATTATTAAATTATTTTGTGTGCATTCCGGAATAGTATTAAGTATTCTCTTGAAGAACAGTGGGCTATCAAAATTTGGTCCATATACATTACGGAGAGTACCTTTTTTTTAAGTATAACTTGCCTACTACTACAATATATCTATCATCAATATCTTCTATAGTTGATGTATGTTTGAAAGGTATACCTTTACAGTTAAATATTGCAACCCCTCTAGATTTATGTGTGAATTAAGAATGATACGTTTGAGCAATCCATTTTGTTTTCAGTCTATGTTGCGCTTCCTTTTTAAGATGAGTCTCCTGGAGGAATATTATATCTGTTTTAAGCGATTTTAAATGAGCTAATACTTTGCCTCTCTTGATGGGTTCATTAATTCCCTTAACATTCCAGCTACAGAATGTAATTCCTTCACCCCCAGTTTTCACCTTTACGTCTTGCATCTTATGATTAAGGTGGTCTATAATAGAGCAGATGATTCAGCATGTTAAACCATACCTTACATCCGAACCTCAGATAGATTAATTTTAGATCTTGTAGGTTTTCTTCTCGGTCATATCTCCTTAAATAATACTTATAATTCCATTCAAAATAATGATTACAATGATTATAATATAAAATAGAAAAAATAAGAGAGTGTTTTATTAGTAAAGTGTAAAAGAAAGAAAAAAACTACATCTATAATTAGTGTAAAGCAGTGGATGTTGTCTATATGGATTTCAGTAAGGCCTTTGACAAGGTTCCCCATGGAAGGTTGGTTAAGAAGGTTCAATCTTTGGGTGTTAATGGCGGAGTAGCAAGATGGATTCAACAGTGGCTGAATGGGAGATGTCAGAGAGTAATGGTGGATGGCTGTTTGTCAGGTTGGAAGCCGGTGACCAGTGGGGTGCCTCAGGGATCTGTGTTGGGTCCACTGTTGTTTGTCATGTACATCAATGATCTGGATAATGGGGTGGAAAATTGGATATGTAAGTATGCAGATGATACTAAGATAGGTGGTGTTGTGGATAATGAAGTAGATTTTCAAAGTCTACAGAGAGATTTGGGCCATTTGGAAAAGTGGGCTGAAAGATGGCAGATGGAGTTTAATGCTGATAAGTGTGAAGTGCTACATCTTGGCAGGATAAATCAAAATAGGACGTACATGGTAAATGGTAGGGAATTGAGGAATGCTGTGGAACAGAGAGATCTAGGAATAACTGTACATAGTTCCCTGAAGGTGGAATTGCATGTAGATAGGGTGGTAAAGAAAGCCTTTGGTGTGCTGGCCTTGAATATAGGAGTAGGGAAGTAATGTTAAAATTGTACAAGGCATTGGTAAGACCAATTCTGGAGTATGGTAAGACCAATTCTGGAGTGTACAATTTTGGTCGCCTATTTATAGGAAGGATGTCAACAAAATAGAGAGAGTACAGAGGAGATTTACTAGAATGTTGCCTGGGTTCCAGCAACTATGTTACAGAGAAAGGTTGAACAAGTTAGGTCTTTATTCTTTGGAGCGCAGAAGGTTAAGGGGGGACTTGATTGAGGTCTTTAAAATGATGAAAGGGATAGACAGAGTTGACATGGATAAGCTTTTCCCATTGAGGGTAGGGAAGATTCAAACAAGGGGGCATGACATGAGAATTAAGGGACAGAAGTTTAGGGGTAACGTGAGGGGGAACTTCTTTACTCAGAGGGTGGTGGCTGTGTGGAATGAGCTTCAAGCAGAAGTGGTGGAGGCAGGATCGATTTTAACATTTAAAGGTAAAGTGGATAGGTATATGGACGGGAAGGGAATGGAGGGGTATGGTCTGAGTGCAGGTAGATGGGACTAGGGGAAAACAAATGGTCGGCATGGACTGGAAGGGCCGAGAGGGCCTGTTTCCATGCTGTAATTGTTATATGGTTATATGTTATATGGTTATAGTGCAGTTAGTGATAGCCACCCTAATGTGGCTAGACATCTAAGAACTTCCGTAGCTTTTGGTAAAAAAAAAATATTACTAGCTCTGTACTTTCCTTGAAAGAAAAGCTTCAATTTCAATAAAAAAACATTTTGGGGGGGGGGGGGGGGGGGGGGGGGGGGGGGGGGGGGGGGGGGGGGGGGGGGAGGGGGGAGGAAACAATGGTTATATTCCAGTAATGGAATCATTAATAATCTCAAAGTAAAATATTAGTCTCATATAACAAAAATATTAGTCCACGATTAGTCAAAAAGTATTAAGTATCAAGGAGTAAACGTCCATTTTTGTTTTAATATTTTTTTTTAATTAATAAATTGCCATTACTTATAATTCGTCCTTTTAGCTAATTCTAAGTTGATCCAGTTAACTATAATTAATAATAATTAGTAATTATGATTAGTAGTAATTAGTAATAATTAGTACTAAAATATAAAATATTATATAACATTAACAAGATAACTACTCAATTTCATTCTAAATTCAATATTGTAATTTAAAGTTCAATTTCTTCACAGTAAAGTGACACTATCCAGTATCATCAAGTGTATATTAAGTGTTCAGTGGTAATCCTCTTTGTCACCCTCGCTCTCGATGTTCTCAGTATTCTCAATGTTCTCTATGTTCTTTGCAAATTTAAGGGCCTCTGTATGCTTGGTGAAGAAGTATCCTTGTTTGTCGTAGGTGATTCTCAATGTTGCAGGGTACATCAGTCTATATCTCAGGTTTGTAATATTCTTAAGTATTCTTCTTGTATCTGTAAACAATGCTCTTTTCTTGACAACCTCCACAGGGTAATCTCGAAATATACTGATCTTGTCTCCTTCAAATTCGAGATATCTGCTGCGAACGATTTTCTTCATCATATCATCCAAAACGTGATCATATTGCACCTTCACTATCAGGTGTCTTGGGGGGGCGTCTGCCCTTGGGCGGCGTCTCAATGCTCTATGTGCCCGGGCAAGTAAAGGTGCTTGATCCAGATTTGAAACTTTCTTCAACAGATCTGCAACAAATTCACAGGGGTCACGATCCCACTCTCTGCCTTCCCGGACGCCAATAATTCTTAGATTCTGGCGTCTCTGTCGTCCCTCCAAGTCAATACATTTTTCAGCGAGGAAACTTCTTAATTCTTCCACATCTGTCTTTTTCTTCCTTGAGATTTCTTCTTGGGACGCTGTTAAAACTGAGCACGAGGTTTCAGTCGGGCCTACTTCTCTAGATCTACTGGTTTTTCTCGGTTTGGGGGGGGGGGGGGGGGGGTATGTTGTGTAGACATACCGTCGGTGTCGTCGCGCGCCTGATGACGTCGCAAGCAGCCGGTAGCGTTGTAGTGCTGGTAAGTCCCGATTTTTCTCCCCGTTTTTTTTAGAAAATTTCCGGAGCTAAACGGCGCGAGTCTGCCTTACTCCATAGCGCCGCCGGAAGTCCGGTTCTTGATTTGTAAGGGCGTCAAAGGTTACAGGGAGAATGCAGGACAATGGGGTAGAGAGGGCAAAATTGAATAAAAATTGAATTGAATGGATCGATGGGCTGAATGGCCTAATTCTGCTTCGATATCTTATGGTCTCATGTCATATGTCTTTCAACCAATATATTTCTCCAAATCAAATGCAAATATTTTAAATGGCTAGAGCTAAATGTGAATCCAACGAACCAAACAAGCAAAACCAACTAAGTTTGTAGGTTCACATGAAGCAGTGATACCAATAGAGACAGCAGAAAAGAGGAGAATATTTAATTAGCAAAGATTGTTCAATTTAAAACCATTACTCCGAACTAAAGACCAAATTGAACAGACAAGATAAGATTCAGAAAAAGCGCACAACCAGTTGTAGATAAATTTACATCAATCCTGAGGAAAGTATTAAAGGAAAAATTGACTCCAAGACAAATTTTCCCCAATATAGAAACAGAGGAATCGTGAATCTAGAACGGCATTAATATTGAGCAACAGTGGAAGGCAAAAAATAGAGATGTTATAAAAAGGTTCGAACAAAGATCAAGAGTTCAATACTGCCAAGACAGAGGATTATGAAGTACAATCAGATCTGCCTACAGCATGCGGGAGATAGTACTTGAAAGAACTCTAAGGTCAATAATTAGAACGGCACTGGTTCACCATAAGCACTGTCAATGTGTCTATAATTAACCCCAAAACTGATTCCTGTGTCACCCCACTAGTTACAATGTTACAAACAGTCAAATCAATCTATTTTTTGCTTTTTTTAAAAAATTATTTATTATAGAAACAAAATAACAACCAGTTACATTATATTTCAATAGTAAAAATACATAGTCTTAGTAATTGATTCATACTAATAATATTATTTATACTGTATTATCCTTAATTATAAATTTCAAAGTTGTATATTTTATATAATTAGAGATACATAATACTAATAATACATTCATAATATTAGCATTATACTCGTACTATTAGTAATTTTCATTTTATCTCTAATTTTTTAGGTATAAGGCCAAATTTTTATGATATTATTGATACAAAAAGTTAGTAAAACTTATATAATTTCCATTATTTCTTCCTAATGTTAACAATATTTATCTTATCGCTAAATTTAAATTTAAAATTATTGTACCATTAAAAGTACATAATTTTATATAATTAAAAATATAAGATACTAAAAAAATACTAATAATACTAATAATGTTCTCATAAATCTAATAATATTTATATTCGTACTAATATTAAGATAATGTGTTTCTATATTGTTTTTTAATTTTTTATATAGATATAAGAAAATAGAAAAAGTTAGGAAATAGAATAAAGAATAAGAAAAGGTTTGATGGAGAATAAAATATTCGTCATTAATCCGTCCTTATAGATATATTCATGATTTATTATATGTATCTCTTCATCCACTCAAATATCCAGGTCTCAGTCAGGTTCTCGCGCCGAACCATTATGACCCTGTAAATATTCAATATATGGAGACCAATCCATCTGAAGAGATCTAACCTATCCATAAGGACAAGCCTCAATCTCTCCAAATGGAGTGTCTCCGACATTTCTATATTCCACATTTTGATTGTTGGGAATGCAGGGCCTTTCCAAAATTTTAATATTAATTTTTTCCCAATTATTAAACCATAGTCAATAAAAGTTCTTTGATTCGTTGTTATTAATTGGTCAGTTTCAATTATTCCAAGTATAATTAACTTTGGGTCAGGGGTTATATTTATATTGATAACGGTCGAGATTATTTTAAATATTTCCTTCCAGTATTCTACAATTTTTATGCAGTTAGTAAATGAGTGTGTCAAATTTGCTTCTGAAATTTGACATTTGTCACATATTGGAGATATTTTTGGAAAAAAATATTATGTAATTTAGATTTAGAGTAATGTAATCTATGTAATATTTTAAACTGTATAAGAAAATGTTTAGCGTTTAATGAACAATAATGTATATGTTGTAAACTTTCATCCCATATTTCTGGTCTTATTATTTGGCCTAATTCCTTTTCCCAAGACTCTCTGTATATTTCTGTTGATGGGGTATCATTTTCCAATAAAATATTATATATATATGATATCATTTTTTCCATATTTGGATGTTTATTCAAACATTCATCTAAAATTTCTATTTTTCTATTTCTAAATTCATATATATTTGCAGAGGCATAGTTTCTAATTTGTAAATATCTGAAATATTCTTTATTATGTAGCCCATAAATTTGTTGCAACTCTTGAAATGAAAGAAAAGTGTTTTCCTTATAAAGATCATCCATCTTAGAAATTCCTTTATTTTTCCATTGTAAAAAAGCCTTATCCAAAGTTGAAGGTTTAAACATAAAATTATTAACAATCTTAAGACTTAGTGGTATAGATTTTAGTTTTAATGCTTTCTTTATTTGTTTCCATATGCGGATTCCATTTTCTATTATCGGATTTTCACTATAAACTTTCTTAGCTACATTAATATTAGCAAATATTATAGAGCTAATTTCTAATGGAGAACAATCTTCTTCTTTCCATATTTAACCAATTTGGTTTATTGTCTATTTCTCCTAACCAAAAATTCATGTTTTTAATATTAACTGCCCAGTAATAAAACATCAAGTTTGTAACGCTAATCCTCCATTTATTTTGGATTTACATAAATGTTTTTTATTTATTCTATGGGTCTTATAATCACAAATGAAATTCGTAATTAAAGAATCTACTTTTTTTAAAAAAAATTTTTGGAAGATATATCGGGATTAATTGAAATAAATATAATAATTGTGGGAGAAAAATCATTTTTATTGCATTAATTTTCCCTATCATCGAGATAGGTAAACTTTTCCAATATGAAATATTCTTATTTAATTTATTTAGTAATGGGGGGAAATTAGATTTAAATAGAGAATTAAATCTTTTTGTAACAAAAATCCCAAGATATTTTCATTTGTTATCTTAAAAGGAAATTGTTGTAATATATGTAACTTATTCATTGTTATAGGCATAAGTTCACTTTTATTCCAATTAATACTGTATCCTGAAAGTGATCCGAATTCCGTTATTAGTTTTAACAAATTTCGAATACTTATTTCTGGTTGAGTGATATAAAGTAATACATCATCTGCATATAAGGAAATTTTTATTCTTAGTATTTGCGGTATCATATCCATATATTTCCGGGTGTAGTCTTACCCTCTGAGCAAGTGGTTCTATTGCTAATGCAAACAATAAAGGTGATAAAGGGCAACCTTGCCTACAACCTCGTGATAAATTAAATTTAATTGATAACATTCGATTTGTTGTTATTCTAGCTATTGGATTTGCATATAATAATTTAATCCAAGTAATAAACTTCCTCTCCTAGTTTAAAGGCTTCCATCACCGAAAAATAAATAAGGCCATTCCACTTGGTCAAAAGCCTTTTCTGCATCAAGCGAAATAACTACTAAGTCTTTTTTATCACTTCTTTTCGAATATATAATATTAAACAATCGTCTTAGATTATATGAAGAATATCTTTTTGGTATAAATCCAGTTTGATCCGGATGTATTAATTCATTAACAACTGAACTCAATCTTTTTGCTAATAATGTTGTTAATATCTTTTGATCTGTATTTAATAGAGCTATTGCTCTATATGATCCTGGTTCGTCCAAGTCTTTATTTATTTTAGGTATGAGTGTTATAATAGATTCGTTCAATGTATCTGGAAGCTTCTGTTCTGTATATATCTGTTCATATAATGATTTTAGATATGGGACTATATATTCATGAAATGTTTTATAAAATTCCGAACCTACACCATCAGGTCCCGGTGTTTTACCGTTTTTTAATGATCTAATAGATTCTTTAATTTCATTTATTGAAATATCAGCATTTAATAATTTTCTATTTTGTAAATCCAGTCCTTTCAAGTTACATTTTTTTATAAATGCATCTATTTCTATTTTACTTACTGTTGTTTTAGCAGTGTATAAATTTTTATAATATTGCATAAATCTTTCATTAATATCTTTAGGTTGTATCAATAAGTCACCGTTTTGTGATTTAATCCTATGTATAATTTTTTCCGCTTCAATTTTCCTTAATTGTCGAGCCAGCAGTTTTTTGGGGCTTATCCCCAAATTCAAACTGTAATTGTTTAGTATGTTGGTAAAATTTTATCACTTGATCTGTATATATTTTATTTAATTTATATTTCAATATAACAATTTTATTATGTAATATCGTATCTGGTTTTATTGCATTCTGTATATCTAATTCCTTAATCTCCTTTTCTAGATCTTGTTGTTCTTTCCGAATCTTTTTATTGTCAAATGCTTGTGAAGAAATCATTATTCCTCGAAGATATGCCTTAAATGTTTCCCACAATAAGGAACGCGATATCTCTGGTTGATCATTTATTTCAAAAAAAAATTTAATTTGAGTTATGATATATTCCTGAGTGGCTTTGTTTTTTTAAAATTTGTGGATTAAATTTCCACTGTCTTAAATTTTCTATTTTATTATTAATTTTAATTTTAAACGTTACTGGGGTATTTTTTGCTTTTTATGAGGAATCTTGTCGCTCTATATTAATACATTACTACCTCATGCCATACACTTTTCAGCTACAGAGATGGTTATTGCACATTATTGAATGTCCTTTGGAAATTCAGATAATTTATGCAGCCAAACCCACTTCCTGGCCATTCGGTATTGTAAGTCCTCCCTTACAGAATTCTAATCAATATGAACATCTGGATCAAACCATTGACCACTGCGAAAGGGCAGCTGACAACCAGGGAAAGACCTAGTGACGGCCTGGAGAGACTGCTGACCGGATGGAATAGACCCCACCGGGGCTGGCATGGGCTAGCTCCTCATGCCTGCAGGCTCCATTGCTAATCAGCGTTTTGGATCCACCCTTATATTGCTACAGAAAAGATCATCTATGAATATTACAACCAGCACAGTAATTGACAGAGCAGCAGCCCCGGCAGGACATAAGCTACGACGCTGCATCTGTGGCTGGAAAAGATAACATCAGAGAAGGGTCTCAAGATCCATGAGGGCAGGGAAAAGTGCCTGGGAGAGCTTGGTGTGGGGCCTCACATTGACCATTACTTTCTAAGAGGTTGGCCAAATCAGTGGAGTGAAGCCCAGTGGTAGGTTAACCACCACAGTCCACAGGGTATCAGCACCCTAGGCGAAGCTCAACCAAGTACTGTCCCACCAACGGACACAAGTCCAGAGCCCAACCAGCCACAGTCAGCGGTAGAGAGGAAGATGGAAGGAAAAAAGCTGAATGGAGCAGTCACTGGCTGCGGCTGAAAGAGAAAATATGCTGTCTGGGCAGCCACGTGACCATCTAGAGGCTAACCACAAGACACACACCCAGGTCTGATCACCCTGCAGTAGGCCTGCCTTAACTGAGGGTGTCTTGTGATAAAAGGCCGAAACACCCAGTGACGTTGAGGTACACAACTGAAGAAGTATCTGATTGGTAGCAAAATCACCTAGTGGTCATCCCCAAGAATACCGGGTGTCAAACCTTAGGGATTGTAACATCCGGTCCTAATCAACAAATCATCATCCAGAAATTTGAGACACGGTATAAATTTCACTCACAAAGAATTTATGAGGGAAATAAAGTAAATAAATCAATGTATGTATGTATGGTGCATCTTTGCTTTGTAGAAAAGTCACATTACAGCTGGTTTTCTATGAACGTGGGGGTTGGCTGTATCCATAACCACCCGATTCATATCATCAAGCACTCATAAAAATTGTCAAATGTGCTATCATTTCCATAAACATGACTGTTTAGACTTTTGGACTTCAAAGATACAGAGTGGAAGCACACAGAGTTCACATCAATCAGCAATCTCCCCATTCGCTAGCACTATCCTACACCCACGGGACTTGGCACTTTGGCCTTCATCAGTCAGAGTATTGAGTACAGACGTTCAGAGGTCATGTTGCAGTTGTAGAAGATGTCGATGAGACTGCATTTACAATATTGTGTTCAGTTCTGGGCACCATGTTATAGGAAAGATATTGTCAAACTTGAAAGGGTTCAGAAAAGATTTACGAGGATGTTGCCAGGACTAGAGGGTGTGAGCTTTAGGGAGAGGTTGAGTAGGCTGGGTCTCTATTCCATGGAGCGCAGGAGGATGAGGGGTGATCTTATAGAGCTGTACAAAATCATGAGAGGTCGATGCACAGAGTCTCTTGCCCAGAGTAGGGGAATCGAGGTCCAGAGGACATAGGTTCAAGGTGAATAGGAAAAGATTTAATAGGAATCTGAGGGGTAACTTTTTCACACAAAGGGTGGTGGGTGTATGGAACAAGCTGCCAGAGGAGGCAGTTGAGACTGGGACTATCCCATCATTTAATAAACAGACCGGTACATGGATAGGGCAGGTTTGGAGGGATATGGACCAAGCTCAGACAAGTGGGACTAGTGTAGCTAGGACATTGTTGGCCGGTGTGGGCCAAAGGTCCAGTTTCCACACTATTACTCTATGACTCCATGACTCTATAAATTACAATTTACAGAAGCCAATTAACCTACAAACCTGCACGTCTTTGGGCTGTGGGGGGAAACAGGAGCACCGGGAGAAAATCCACGTGGTCACGGGGGGGAACATACAAACTCTATACAGACAGCACCCGTAGCCAGGATCAAACACGGGTCTTGGCGCTGTGAGGCAGCAACTCTACTGCTGCGCCTGATTGGAATCTCTCCTGGTTTTAATAATGCAATATGACTACTACCTGAACAAGGACAGATGTCAGATCTCAATCCGCTGGGAGCTTTCCACAAGTTAGGGAATTACTTCCAATGATACTGGGAGTTGTCAGCATTGAATCCCATTTTCTATAGTGGCAATTTTTAGTTTGTCTCTCTCATCTTTGATTCTGCATTATTATTGAGATGCTTTCTGTTAAGGCAGCTTCCTAATCCTTTTTCAATGTCTCCATAATTTCCTCGTTTCCCACTGTGAATTCCCCTACGGGAAAAACATTTTTTAATTACTTGCAGAAGCTTTTTTGTTTTAAGTACTCAGTGTACTGGGTACTGGGTACTGGGTAACGCGAAACACTACTGCAATTCAAGTCTAAATTATAAAACAAACTTTGAACTTAGGTATTAAAGAAAGACAAATAAAATGCAAATCTACGTCCGGGATGGGTTTAAGTACCACCTACTTACTGTGACAGGGCAGCAATGATTTGGAAAGCCTCACCAAGCCATGAAGCGACAGGGTCGAGATCAGCACCGATTCACCCCAAGTGCCCAGCTGGTCAGGGCCAGTTCCACAGTGCAGGCAGAGTTGGCTGTGACTCGCTCCAGGCAACCAAAGTCCGTTGTAGGAGCTCACTGCGAGTCCAGGTGTCAGAGTCCTTTCTAGGAGCCCAGGGATCAATGGGAGCCTTTCCCGGGGTGCAGGTTAATGGGAGCCTCTCCCGGGTACAGGGATCAATGGGAGCTCCTCCCGGGGTACAGGGGTCAATGGGAGCCTTTCCCGGGGCGCAGGTTAATGGGAGCCTCTCCCGGGATACAGGGATCAATGGGAGCTCCTCCCGGGGTACAGGGATCAATGTGAGCCTCTCCCGGGGTACAGGTACGTAGCTCGGGCCTCTCCCAGCCCCCAGGTGGGTTGTCGGAGTCCAGGTGACTTCCAAAGTGCGCTCCAGATGCCGAGCATAAAACGCTGCAGCAGCTCGACTTTCCGTCTGACTCCAGGGAAAGTAGATTAAACACACACGCACAAATGCAATTATGTCCGGTTTTCGTTTGCGTTTTTAAAGAACCTTATTCGGCGACGAAGGCAGCAAAAGTTCCTCTTTCACTTTTGCCTGCCACAGCGAGGCTACCTGAGATTAGACACATCGCCCTCCAGCGATATCACTGCGAAACGAGACGAGGCGTACACGCGTGGAGCCAGGGGCTTTAACAACGCAGCCGGTTGCAGTTGTTGGTATTGCCCGTGGATACAGAAATAACGTTGTACAAATGGAAACAAATGCCTGATGTTCGAAATTGGCCACCGAGGTAAGTTTGTATTGTGGTCACATTATGTATGATTATAGTGGAATGTGGAAGAATATTTCACTTTGATCATTTATACACTTCTATCCAATACACTGTCCCCAGATGCAAGTTCATGTTCAAGTTCAAGTGAGTTTATTGTCATGTGTCCCTGATAGGACAATGACTTTCTTGCTTTGCTTCAGCACACAGAACATAGTAGGCATTGACTGCTAAGGCAAACACAAAGATGCTGACTCACAGCGCCAGAGCATGATCCTGATCTCGGCTGGCGTCTGTGTGGAGTTTACACGTTCTCCCGGTGACCGCATGGGTTTCCTCCAGCTGCTCAACAAGTCCCAAAGACGGTTAATTTAGTTATAGTTTAGAGAAACAGGCCACTGAGTCTGCACCAACCAACGATCCCCACGCATGAACACTACCCTACACACACCAGGGGCAACCTTACATTCACACTATGCACAAGGCTTTCTGAACTTTTACACCTGCGTCCGGAACAACCCCCCCCCCTTATGCCCCTGTCCCACTTAGGAAACATGAACGGAAACCTCTGGAGACTTTGCGCCCCACCCAAGGTTTCCGTGCGGTTTTCGGAGGTTCCCGGAGGTTTTTGTCAGTCTCCCTAATGGTCGAAAGTGATTTCTGCTTCTTCGCTGGAACATAGAAGAAGCGGAAACCACTTTCGACCATTAGGGAGACTGACACAAACCTCCGGGAAACGCATGGAAACCTTGGGTGCAAAGTCTCCAGAGGTTTCCGTTCAGGTTTCCTAAGTGGGCAGGGGCATAACTGCCTCGTCATTGCTTTTGTGCGGTGTGGGAGGTTTTCTGCACGTCCAGACCTTCTGTAGCCTTGGAACCTGCAGCGATAGGAGGCTTCCAACAGGAGAACCTGCGATTGGCAGCAGCTCATCAAGGAACGCAGGAAAGCCAAGATAGACGGGCAAGGAGGTGGTGATGTAGCAGTTTTCATGTGAACTGCCATTATCAATGATTGAGGGAACATCACTTGCCTCCCTCCCTCAAACTGTTCCATATTGTTTTTGTGTGTGGATTTGGCTCATGCAATTTGCACTGCCTGTCTCTGTCTGGCATTGTGTTTAAGTACTATGTTTAAATTAATAATAATAATAATATAATATAATAATATTACTTTAGGAGTGCCAACATTGGGTGAATTGGGAGTGAGAAATTGTGAGAGACCAAGCCCGACGGAGGGTAACGATGTGGGGGAGGGGGGAGAGGTTGTGGGTGGGGAGGGGGGGGGGGGTGTCCCCTCCCATTGGTATGGACCGTTTGCATTTTTCAGCCTGAAATTGTGCAATATGGTGCATACTGTAGCAAGTCTTTTAATTTACACTTGAATGCAATATTTATGCTTTAAATTGGATTAGCTATGAATAAGATTAGGCTAAATTGCATTCCTAATTACATTCCACAGTTGAGCCAGGCTCTGATCAACAGGTGCAGCACATGAATGATCTTAGCAGGGCCGGCCTTTGGAGTTGCGGGGCCCAATTGGGAACAACTTTGGTGAGCCTCTGGTTCCCAGCCAAGGTCTGTAGACTCATAGAAATATAATTAAAGTCTATTATAGACTTTATATCTCTATGGTAGAATGGAAAGTAATCAAAATGTGTGCTTAAAAAGCGCATGTGACTTAATAGACCAAACAGATCTAAGCTATATTTTAATATAAAATTGCATACATGTAAGCCTATAAGTAATAAACACAATGTGTAGATCACCTCTGAAAAGTACATAGTTACAATATCACTTGTTTTAGTGACTGTGAAATGAATTAAATAGATCCTGGAAAACCAA
Organism: Okamejei kenojei; assembly: GCA_035221665.1. Classification (NCBI taxonomy): domain Eukaryota; kingdom Metazoa; phylum Chordata; class Chondrichthyes; order Rajiformes; family Rajidae; genus Okamejei; species Okamejei kenojei. Next base: position 65,956,311 of record CM069143.1, on the reverse strand, counting down.
TAACCATTGGTGAAAAACCAGTCCAGTCATTAAATTTTGGGCTTCAGCCCCATCCTACCCTTTGGGCTTCTAACAACCATTCCTAACGTATGGTGTGGGAGGAAAGGAGAGTAATTGGAAGGGAAGGGAGAGACAAGTCTCCTGGGAGGGAGGGGGGGAGGCGAGGTGCGTGCAGAGAAAAATGGAGAGGAAGTCGGAGGAGCGGAGAGACAACCCAGAGGGGAGGGAGAGAATGGAGGAAGGAGTGGAGGGGAAGGAGTGAAAGAAGGGATGAGAGTGAATGAGAGAAGGAAGAAAGAGAGGAAGGGGGGGGAAGAGAGTAGGAAAGGAGGGAAGACGGGTCCTTATCGGTCCCGATGTAGGTGATCCGGATGCCCCGGTGACCGTGCAGACGGGGAGAGAGCTGACGTGTCCGATGATATGTGAAAACGTTGCTCCACCCCCTGGCCCGGCCCTCCCGGTTATAGAGTTACACCGTGACTCCCAGGGAGAGATAGGGGTGGAAGCGGGCTGTGTGGCGTAAGCACGGCGACTGGAGGGCGGGAGTGCATGCCGTGAGGGAACTGACTCACCTCCCCCCTCTTGCTGCCCCATTCTCCATTCCCCCCCCCTCACACCCCTCTCCCCCGATCTACCCCATACTTCTCCCTCCACCCGCCCTCTACCTCTCTCTTCCGCCCATATGTCCCTCTCCTCCCCCCGTCCCCCCAGGGTAGATCTACCCCTAGCCGAGAGTCGATTACTCTGGAGCGGGTCCCCCTTGCTCGCGAGGCCCAATTGGGAGCAATGGGTCCAATTGGCTTAAGGCCGGCCCTGGATCTTATATTCATGTATGGAAATCAATTAAAATCAAACACGTCTGCCATGTTTTTGACGCAACCTGATATCACTGCAGACCAGGTAAACTACTACCTGACCTTGACTCCATTGCTTACCTTCTCTCATTCCTAACGGCAGAGTCCAGCCTTACACCTGGCCCCCCTTGTTTCTACCCTGATCATACTTGCTTAGCTGCCCAGTGCTGACCACCTCCCATTGTCCCAGCTTTGACTGCGCACCTAGTACTATTCCCAGATACATGACCTCTGGATGCAAACACTGGCCTTGAGTTGAGTGACAAATGACAATAGTGCTACCTCCCAAAATTTAACTGAAGGAAATAATGGTTCCCCGGGCTATATTTGTGACAGGATTCGTAATAAATTAAGGTTTTGTCAACTAATTTACAAATCAGACCAATTACAAATGAATAACAATAGCCAACTCCGAAATACGAAGTGTTGGAACCAAGACATCACGACAACGGGCCTCATTCCCCCACTCACATCCGGCAGTGCTGTCCTGTCTGAACCAGGCCATGGGGGGGGGGGGGAATTATTTTGAAACTGGTGGGTGCTGAGCGATCACTAATCACTTGCCTTGGAGGTATCTGGTGATGGAGTGGAGCAACCGAGTGGGAGGGGGGGGGGGGTGTGGGAAGGGGTGAAAAAACCCCCCTCCCACGGTAAACCTATAATCTTCTGTATATCCGGTTACAGGGTGGTGGCATGATCACCAAAATCCTTCTAATTCCTGACAATGAATGACCATAACACGCTGGAGTGCAATAAATCTTAATAACAAAAGCCAAGGTGACAGGATACATCAATTCCCATAACAGTAAAGAATTCCTCAATCAAATAGACAAAATCTGGTCAAAACAATGTTACCCACACTCCATTGCCGCAGTTACGTATACACATATCACCACACATATAAGAACCCATCCTAACCCAAACAACCCACAAAAACCGACACAACAACGACGAAAAAAAAGAATATTATAACAAAACCACATTCACAATAACAAACAAACACAAACACCCTCCAAAAAGTCTCCAACTACCAACCACCGGCCTTGCGCCAGAACAAATATTTGTATGCCCCACCCTCGACCATCCCATAATAAAAGTATACAGGGGCTGGCTTCCAACTCTCATGCACAGGGCGAGAGAAACACCCGCGTTTGGGTTAGGTCAAGTTCTTCACGCACTCACTCACTGACACAAATATCCTCACCCTGCAACATCCGTGACGAAATTACAGATTCCAGCGATCAACAAAAATGTCAAAACTCATATCAACTGCATGGGCCCCGCTGAGTGAAAGAAGAGCCGGGTGCAGGAGGGATGGAAGCAAAACAGATGTCGTGGACAGCTGCGGATTGGGGAGCCGGGGCTGGCGAATGTTTGCGGGGCTGCCGGATATGCCGGGCTGGCGAGACGCTTGATGCAGCTCGGCCATGGCGCAGCCTCAGTGCAATAGTCCCGAGGTGTTGGAGCTCCCAAAAGCGTGAGGAGAGTTACATTTAGCTTCTGGGGGTAGTGAAAATCAAGGGATATGGGGAAAAAAACAGGAAAGAGGTATATTGGAGATGACAGCATGATCTTATTGAATGGCAGTGCTGGCTCAAAGGGCCAATTGGCCTATTCCTGACACCTATTTTATAGGTTTCGAAGCTGGAAGTATATGGCAATAAAACTCGACCACTTGATTTTGTCGCATTCTTGGCATGGTAGAGGTTAATGTAGTCATAGAGTGATACGGTGTGGAAAACAGGCTCTCAGCCCAACTGCCACACAGCCAACATGTCAGTACCACTGTTTTTGGTCCATATCCCTCAAACCCCTCCCACGTAGGGATTGTTTGAAATTGATGTATTAAAATCATGTTTTATTGCTATTGTAGAAGTGTGATTTTCAATGTTTTTTGTTTAACGTATATTTAAGGGGTAACATTTTCCACACAAAGGGGATGGGGAGGTGGAAAAAGCTGCAGAGGCGGTAGTTATAACCATTAACATATAACATAACAATTAAGACGGAAACAGGCCCTCTGCCCTACCAGTCTTGCGACATTTGTTATCCCTAGTCATTATGCATCAGAATTACTATTCCTTCAGTTCCATATATATCCATTACTCTAAATGTTTAAAAACGATAGAACCATTGAGGCCGACAAAAAGACTATGCGACCAAAGTATACGTTACCGAAACTCAGTCCTAATTATGTATGCTCTGTTTGCTAATAACAATGGTAAAAAAAAAACGTACCACGTTAAACTTGTTAATTCCTTTACCTTATGAGATCAATTCAGTCTAAACTTCTGCGTAAAGAATAAAGATAACTTGTTAAACTTTCTCTGAAATAGTTGCTGGAACTGGCAAATTCT
>CM069143.1:65922128-65952600 GCA_035221665.1 Okamejei kenojei | reverse complement strand
CAGTAGAGAGACGTAGTATTGCATGTCGCTTGGCACATATCACCAGAGACCTATCCTATCCATGTGCCTGGTCCAAGTGGCTTTTAAAGGTAGGGATAGTCCCCGCCTCAACCTACCTCCTCGGGCAGCTCGTACCATTACACCCAACCACGCCTTTGAAAAAGCTGCCCCTCGAGCTATTTAGTACATTTTCACACAAGGGGTGGTGGGTTGCAAGGAACGACTGCCAGAGGAGGAAGGAAGTTTTGATGGCAGGTTACTATCCGCAGAACATTTATGAAACAGTTAGACAGAGTGCATGGATAGGACAGGTTTGGAGGGATATGAGGACAAATGTAGGCAGGTGGGACATAGAGCTAGAGGTGGGACCACGTTTGGTCCGGTGTGGGGCAGTCGGGCTGAAGGGCCAGTTTCCAAGCTGTAAGACTCCCATGATCTCCTGATTCTTTCCCCTCTCACCTTCATCCTGGGCCAACCTGATTCTTGAACTCCGATCCTGGGTAAAAGGCTGTGTGTCATGTTTGCTCCCTGACTATGGGGTAGGGGCAATTCAAACAGTGGTGGTCTTAGGAGAAAGGCGTTCACGTCAGCGGCACCTCCGTGTCCACCAGTTCTTATTGCCCTGCCACCGAGCGCAAGAGACACAATAGAAGCGTAAAATGTTCGGGACTCCGTGTGTGTGCGGACGTCCGAGAAGTCGTGTTCAGTCTCTTGGCTCTGAAGACAACTTCATAGATCTTGTGTGTGGACTCGATTAAGCGAAGATGCAATTAGTTTATCAAACGCTTACACGAACTTATAGCAGACCATTCAGAGAAGCTCTGACTACAGACGGGAAGAAGCTGTTCCTGAGTATGTTCGGCTGCTGGGAGCGGCGGAGCCGGGTGAAGAGGAAGGATGTGACTGGGGTCGGGTCAAGTCTCTTGTTGTGGCTGGCTGCATGTTGCAAGGCACGACGTGACAGCTGTAGATGGAGTCTATGGCGGGGTGTCTGGTCTCGCTGTGCCTGCTGGTGCCAATATATTCTAGTCTTGCATTGCCAAAGGTGATCACAACCCAAGCGAAAACGAAGCATGGACTGCATGCCTGTAGCCCCATTAGTCATTACTCATAGTTCAACGCAAGCTGTCAACACCAACCACTGCAGGATATTCGCGAATCTGAATATTTCTGATTTCCCACTGCCTGTATCAAATCTAGCAGCGTCAACAGGAGCCTTTCATCTCCAGATTCCAGAATCTATCTTGTAGTGAGCATACAATGGAATGGCCAGGCAGAGTGGTGTTTGACAGTTACGGCGATTTATTAAACTGGCGCGCACCAGAACGTCCCACGCCAAAGTTCTGACCGGTCAAGTGTGACTTTGGTACATTTTTTTATTATTCACAAGATGACAAGTTTTCATCATAAAACTTGATTAACAGTAAATCGCGGTATATTCACAGAAACTCTGGTTTAATCAGTAAATAGGAGGTTTTGCACGGAGACTTCCTATTAACGGTAAAACTAGGGTCTTCGTTAGCTGAATGGAACCCATAGAAAGACTAGTTTTGGTCACAAACAGAATAGGTGATTGTCCGCAAAGTCGAAATTCATTAACAGTTGATCCATATTTCTTGTTACAATGATTGTGGTGTAACACCCTGTTCAATGAAATCCCGGTTTAGGTTCGTCTGCGGTTTCCTGTGTCCATATTTAATGCACTTATTCCACACGTCCCTTTTCACTAATTATTATATCTCACTTGCTTCACCCTACCCCATCTCTCTCTGTGTATTCCAGGCACTCGATGAGTTACCAGTTGCAGGCTAGGACGTAACAGCCTGAAGAAGGGTCTCGACCAGAGCAGTCTTTGGTCTCCAAATTCAGAGGCTAAGGACTATTCTTGCGCTATTCAGGGAGTGCAGTGTAGGTTCACATTGCGTTATTCCCGGGATGGCTTGGGATTGTCATGTGCTGAGAGAATGGTAGCGACTGGGCCTTGTTGTATCTGGAATTTAGAAGGGATCTTATTTGAAACATTGTGTTATTAAAGATTGTGTGCGAGGGTTTGGACACGCTAGAGGCAGGAAAACTCTGATCGAGGTACTTCTATGTTTCCATTCGTCTTGTTGATACTTTATCTTAGGGGAATCCAGAACCTCAGGGGCCACAGTTTAAGAATAAGGCTTATCAGAACAGGGACATTTTTTTTAAGAAGAGTTGTGAATCTGTGAGAATTCTTCTGCCTCACGAAGGCAGTGGAGGCCAATTCTCTGGATGCTTTCAAGAGAGTTAGAGCTCAAGTAGATAGCGGAGCCCAAGGGATATGCGCGGATATTGCTGATCTGTAGATCTGAAGCCAGGGAGATCTCACCATGCGTTCACACAAAGGACCAGCCGATACTGCAGATGACACAAACAGCTGGGCAGTTGACTCAGCGGGTCAAGCTTACTCTTCCTTGCCATCAGCTCTACCATTTGTGTCCTTACTCCAGTTTATCACCATCTAAATCTCTCGTTTCTCTCCCCTTTCTCTCTGAAGAAGGCGTCACCCATTCCTTCTCTCAGAGCTGCCGCCTGTACGCTGTGTTTACTCCGGCATTTTGTGTCTATTCGTCGCGGTGTAAACCAGCTATCTGCCAGTTAACTTCCTGCACGACCACAGCTCACACTTGGACTCGGATGTTCTGGGCACTCCAGCAGTGTCTCCTCTGTAGTACGCGTCGTTCCAAATCAACAACAGATTCCTTCCACATTACGAATAGCAATATCAGGAGTGTGAAAATAAAAATCCCTACAAAGGAAGACAGTTCCTACTTAGACTTGCCAGATGTCAATTTGGCCAGCTACCGACGCGCGGGCGGTCAGAGTCGCGGCCTCACGCGCCTCGAGACCCTTGACACCGGCTGCACTTGTACCCTTCTCTGTGCGCAGACCGCGTGGGGTTGTAGATACCCGGGAGCCCCGGTTTCCTCCCACACTCCAAGAAGAGACTCGGTATGTAGTAATCGGCTTGGTGGGATGGTAAAATTGATCCCAGTGTGCTAGGACAGCGTTAGGTGTACGGGGTTCGCCTGGGCGTGCGTAGAGCGTTGCCACGGCTCGGCGCGGACTCAGTGGCACCGTTGTCTCCGCGCGCTGCATTCTCTAAACCAAAAAGATGGATGACCTGTGTCGAATCAGACGCCCCGTGAACATTCAGTGCTTGAAATCACGCTGCCTCCTCAGCGGGACCAGTGCGTAATGGAATTCACATAAAGGTTCCCACATGTGTGCAATGACTGTTGGGATTTTGAAGAACCAAAAGCAATCAACATTGGGTTATTGATTATTATTGTTTTGTTCGCGATACAGTACCTCTGAGTATGTTGTCCACAGCCTGTGTAGTTCATTTAGTTTACCATACAGCATGGAAAACATCCCTTCAGCCCAGTCGAGTCAACAAGACTATCGACGCCCCACCCTAACACCTCCTGACATCACTAGACAAGACCAAAACCATTTTAACTTCGCAAAGTGCTGAGTAACATAGCAGGCCAGGCATATCTCTGAGTAAAAGGTGGTGACTTCGGGATGGTACCCCGGTCCCACCCAAAACGCCCCCATCCTTTTTTTCGCCAGAGAGGCTGCCTAACCCGCTGAGTACTCCAGCACTTTGTGTCCATCTTCTAGAAACCAAGTAATGGCAGTTGCTTTCTACCGCATAACTTATAACAGGAAGAACTGCAAACTCCAACACAGACACGCGCCAAAGCCGGAATAGAACCCGGGTTCGCTGGCGCTTGCGAGGCACGACTTTACCAACTGCTCCATCTGCCCCCCCCCCTTTTTTATTTTTTTTTTTTCTGGAGAGGACGCAAACGGATTCCCTCCACAGATGCTGCTGACCCATTGGTTTCCTCCAGCATTTGATTCCACCATTTGCTGTCCACTTGGGTCTCCCTCCAATAACAGAATCAAATCAATCCAGTTCATTTATAGTCATGTGTACCGAGGTACGGTGGAAAAAGCATTTTGTGGCGTGCTAACCAGCCAGCAAAAGACAATACGTGAGTACAATCACAACCGTTTGCGGAGTACAGATAAGGCAGTGTCAAGGCAATAGCCAGTGAATCTTATCAGATAGTCCAGATGGTCCCTGTGAGGGCGACAGTCGTTTCAGGACTGCTCTCTATCTGCCTTCTGTCTGTATGCTTCAGGCTGCCTGGATTAATAATTCGGAGGTTTCTTGTCGAAGGGAAGCTTTGCTTGAAAGGATGCGATACGGAATTATATCTCTGGTTCCCAACAAACAGGGAAACTCAGAGATAAGCGGCAAAAAGCTGGAGTAACTCAGCGGGACTGACATACTCCTTCCTTGCCCATCAGCCCACCATTTGTTCAATAACCTCTCAATATCACTGTCTATACCTTGTGCAGTCTGTACGGAGTCTGTACGATCTCCCTGGGCCGCGTGGTTTTATCCAAGATCTCCGATATCCTCCCACACTCCAAAGACGGATACAGGTTTTGTAGTAGTGTAAGTTGTCTCTTGTGTGTGTGTGTGTGTAGGGATCGCAAGTCGGCGCGGACCTCGGTGGGCGAAGGGCCTCTTTCCGTGCTGTATCTCTAAAGTAAACTAAATAACAATGTAAATCTATGATAGCCCAAAGACATAGACAATAGGAGCAGGAGCATGCCATTCGCCCTTCGAGTCCAGCAACGCCAATCAGACCCTACCCCCCAGTTCCTGCCTTCTCCATGATATCCCCAGACTCCCGCTATATTTAATAGCCCCCAATCAAGCTCGCTCCTGAAAAGCATCCAGCGAACCTGCTCCACAGCCTTCTGAGGCAGAGAATTCCACAGAACTCACAACACACTGTGAGAAAAAGTGTTTCCACTGTCTCCGTTCTAAATGGCTTACTCCTTATTCCTTAAACGGTTCTGGACTCCCCACCAACATCGGGAACATGTTCCTGCCTCCTAGCGGTCCAAACCCTTAACAATCTATATGTTTTTCCCAATGAGATAACCTCTCATCCGTATCTAAACTCCAAGTGTAACAAGCCCAGCCGCTCCATTCTCATCAGCTAATATAGACAGTCCCCCCCGAGCATCCCGAATTAACCTTGTAAACCCTACGCAGCACTCCCTCATAGCAAGACATAAAATGCTGGAGTAATTCAGCGGGACAGGCAGCATCTCTGGAAGGGAAGGCATGGGTGAAGAAAGCCAGAAGATAGGGTCCCACCCGAAAATCACCCATACCATCCCTCCATAGAATGCTGCCTGTCCCCGCGAAATTACTCCAGCTTTTTCGGTTGAAGCCGACATCATGCAGTTCCTTACCTCGGTTGTGGTGGGGGTGGGGGGGTGTGCCGTGGTGGTGGGGCGTCCGGCGACCGCGATGGCCAAACTCACCCACTGATTCCAATCAGATCTAAAAGTCCCCTCAAATGAGTTTTCCCTTTATGCTAACCGCAAGGCTTTCCGTGAATACACACAGCCTTTTCCAGTCAAAAGCGTAACAAAATCAAAACATGACGAATAAAACCCATCCCAAGTGGACAGCAATGGTTAAACAATGGGCAAAGGGGCCACCAAAATCATTTGAAGGACTTCAATTTCTCGTGTTGGAATTAAGTAAACATGCTCAGAGGCCTGCGAGACTCCAGCACGGTTTAATCAATGTCGTGTTCTTGTGGAGAAATAGCGTGACTTACCAACAGCCAAAATAAACTAGCTTGCCTTGCTTTGTAGGGCTTGCCGCTGAAATGACACTGGGCAAACTAGCAGAACCTCCCCACAAGATTGGCTGGCCACATCTACTCGTCCTCGCTAACCCACAATCCAGGAAGCATCCTTCCTTGAGCCCAGCTCTCTTTTTGCGGGGGCGGGAGATTGCAACCTTCACGTGGTCCGCCATGTTTCGACGAACGCAATTCAACCCCGCGTGCACAATCAATAAGTATTCAAATAGAACAGTTTTCCTGCAAACTTAGGGCTGTGCACGCGCCATAACGCAAGAAGAAGAAGAAGATCTTTTTTGATGCCCGTTTTCACACATCCTCACCCTTCCTTATCTCTGTGTCCCCCTCTCCCCTGAGTCCCCAGTCCTGAAGAAGGTCTCGACCCAGAACGTCACCCATCCCCCCTCTCCAGAGAGACTGCTGCGCCTGTCCCCCGCTGAGTTACTCCAGCGTTTTTGTGTCTAATCTCGGTGGTAAACCATCGTCTGCAGTTCCCTTCCTACTAAGATGAATGTTGTCCAACATCCACGGCAGAGTGAACGGTGGAGAGTTAAGGTGAAAGGCTCGCAGCCAGATTCAGGGAGAGTTTCTCCTCAGATGTTACCAACAACTGAAACCGTCCTCAATCATCTGGCCAGAGTGTGGATCAGACCTCCCCATCTGCCTCATTGGAGATCTTCCAGCTATCGTCCAACAAACAGATCAGATAATCCTCTTGGATGTGTTGGTTTTGACCAAGGGAGACACCATAAGCACACCTCCATTTGAGGAACAGTTTCTTCCCAGCTGTATATCAGGAACAACTGAACCATCCTACCACCAAGCTAGGTCCTGAACGACTATCTACTACCCCCATTGAGACCGTACGGACTTATCTTTAATTGGTCTTTATTTGCACTCAATTTTAATTTCCTTTATCCTTTATCGAGCACTGTGACCTTTGATTGTTAATCTTTCCTTTGATAGGATAGCCACAAACAAAGATTTTCATTGTACCTCAGTTACACCAATAGCCAAAAACGTAACGAAACCGAAACATTCGGTCTGGATGGAGCTGTTCCCAATCTCCATGCTGTAAATCAATCCTGAATAAAATGCTTGGCTGGCAATGCATCTGTAACCTTTAACAAGAGGGAGAGGTGGGTTTCCTAAGCCAAGTGTGCGGAAGAGCCTGCTGTTTCCGCACTCGCCTCACCTGTTTAACTCCAGGACCCACGAAAACCAAGAGGAAGCAAGATGTCCCACTCGATTCCAAAGCAGGGTCTCTGAGCCTTATTCATCCATATCCTGGCCAGAAATGCAATAGGAAATAGTGTCGTTCAAAGACAAAAACACCAGCATATCCTCCGCGAGCCCTGTAGCTGGAGTACTCCTCGCTGAGTTTAGAAGATTGAGGGGAGACCTCATTGAAAAAACGTAGCAGATAGTGAAAGGCCCGGATAGAGTGGATGTGGAGAGGATTTTTCCACAAGTTGGAGAGTCTCGACCAGAGGTCACAGCCTCTGATTAGAGGAACGTTCTTTTGGGGAGGAGTGAGGAGGATTTTTCTTTTGGTCCAGAGGGCGGTGAATCTGTGGAATTCTTTGGCCACGACGTGCTGGCGGAGGCCAAGTCCGTGGATATTTTTTAAGGCAGAGATAGATGGATTGTTGATTGTACGGGGGTCAGTGTACGGGGATAAGGCAGGAGAATGTGGCTCGGTGAGAGATAGAATCAGCCATGATTGAATGGCGAGTAGACTTGAAGGGCCGAATGGCCTAATGCTGCTCCAATCACTAAGATCTTATGTAACACCCAGGATGGCAGCAGATAAACCCTCTCCTTCCTGACCGACTCTGTGTCTCGGGGAGGGATGGGGGGAGGGCTTCCTGCAGCCGCTGTAGGCAACATCCCACTTCCCCCCTGCCCCAGCCCACCCCTCACGTCATCATCGCCAGCAGCTCCCCCCTCCCCTATATTCCAGGGGATGCCGACTGCAGTAACCGTGTCAACCCCCCCCCAGCCGGCCCCCCCCCCCCAACCGCCTGAACGACCCATCAGGTAATTGTATAATTAGCAGCAAGCAAGTTAGTTATATAGCCCATTGCGCAAAACAAGAGCAGAACCAAAGTGCTTTACACAAAGTATTAAAGAGCAATCACAAGCAATTAAAAACAGTCATTAAAAAGAATAGAAGATACAAACAAGCTGAAATAGAATAAAGGGCCTGTCCCACGAGCATGAGCGGCAAGCAACGACCAACCGAAGCGTGGGTCGCACAGGAGGACTTGCGGGGGGTCGCACGGAAGGTCGAGATAATCCCAGTAACAGGCCGGTCCCCCACCAGCATAGCGCCTACATGCGGCGAGCGCGACCAAACCGGAAGCGGGGGCCAACGCGGAGGCGGGTGAGTGGACTCAAAGTTGAGAGAAGTCCGCGGTAAGTTCGCAAGGACAGAGATGACATGGAGGCACGATGTGAGGCGGTGCGTACGGCGTCGAGGCGGCTTGCAGGCACGACAGGCCGTTAACCGCACGAATTTAGGAACAACGGTTCAGTTTTATGTTTTTCGGAGCACCCGCGCGATGTCGGGACCTACTCCGCACAACTCCATAACGCTCCGGGCAACGAAGTGGGACCGGCCACCGTGAGGCCGGAACGGCTCAACGACCAACAAAGGTCCGCGCTGGTGGGAAATAGGCCCTTAAAATCATAAAATGAAAGAATATAAGTTCTGGCGAAACTCAGCGGGTGATGCAGCATCATGGAGTGAAGGAATAGGCGACGTTTTCGGGTCTTGACCTGAAACGTCGCTAAATGCTTCGCTCCATAGATGCTGCCTCACCCGCTGAGTTTTCTCCACATTTTTATCTATATCTAACCCTCGATTTTTCCAGCATCTGTAGTTCCTTCGTAACAGAAGATCAGAAATGGTATTTGGCCCTGGACCATGCATGCTTGATAACACCAACATAATATTTTGAAATCAATTTTACTTCGGAGTCACTGAGTGAACTACGTGAAGAAGCCCCGCCTGGGCGCTAGAATCAGGGCATTACGTCGACGCTGACGGCAGAAGCAAGAGCTGCAGAGCGCAGCTCCTCGCAGGCGGTCCCCGAACGGACCCCGCAGGTAAGTAAGTGCAAGGAAAGAGGGGACGTTTCTAAAAAAGAAGCTACGCTGGTAAACCAGCAAAAACCGAAAGTAAAATCAGAGTCAAACGCTGGCTTAGATGATTTAAAGCATAAAATCAGAAAAAGGAAAAATGAGAAGTCTCAAAGGAAAATTTCACAGGTAAAAAGATTCGTCCAGGGTGAAGCAAAAGAGTGGGACAAGAGATTAATGCAGATTCCGGTTCCGATCAACCAGTGTGCCGTTGAATTTTACCCGTTAGTGAGACTATAATTTCTTTCTCCAGAAAAACAAACCACGGAGGAAAATGTTCCTAGAAAAAGCAAAAAGAAATCCGTGAGGCCCGTGGTTTCTGATAATGACTCTGATAATGAAAGTCCTCCGGATAATAAAGCTATATGGGCTGAAAATGGAACATGGAGAAAAGTAATCCAGAATATAATGAGACAAGGGTCACAGTACCCAGAAGTTTTCTCCCAAAATGACCCTGAGGGGTTTGAATATCCAGAATATGGCCTATGTGCCAAAATTGGGAATTTGAAACTCCAGACCACAGGATTAAGGCGGAGGAAGTCTCATTGGATATAATTCCAAGTGTATCAGGCTGCAAAGTCAGACCCTGCAAGTGGTGATGTGGATTATGAGTTGCACACCACGAATAAAAAAGAAAAGGCCAGATGTGCCTGATGTGCAAAAGATTTTTGCTATACCGGAAGGAAACATAGAAACATAGAAATTAGTGCAGGAGTAGGCCATTCAGCCCTTCGAGCCCGCACCGCCATTCAATATGAATCATGGCTGATCATCCAACTCAGTACCCGTACCTGCCTTCCTCTCCATACCCTCTGATCCCCTTAGCCACAAGGGCCACATCCAACCTCACTCTTAAATATAGCCAATGAAACTGGCCTCAACTACCCTCTGTGGCAGAGAGTTCCAGAGACTCACCACTCTCTGTGTGAATAAAGTCTTTCTCATCTCGTCTTAAAGGATTTCCTTCCTTCCCCCCTTATACCTTAAGCTGTGACCCCTTGTCCTGGACTTCCCCAACATCGGGAACAATCTTCCTGCATCTAGCCTGTCCAACCCCATTAAGAATTTTGTAAGTTACTATGAAGATGAGCCCCTCTTAATCTCCTAAATTCCAGAGAGTGTGAGCTATGGAAGAAAACCTAGCTGCCAATATTATCTATATGGTATCTCAATCACCAAATTCAAGATTCTGTGATGGTTGAAACAGCAGAATTATATAAAACACCAGATAAATTGGCACCTCATTGAAGGTACCTACGGTTAATCCGTCTATATGGACGCCTATGTCTCCATCCAGCATGAGAGGACAAGAAATAAGATTTCAAAGAATCCTCAAACTGATTTCAGCTGCCATTACAGCCTATGGAAGGCAAATGGAAGGGTCGGAAATGGTTAAAATCCAAAAAGATACTTGGGCTTATTGTGCAATTCCTTCTATGAAATTAATTGTATGAGGAAAATTGCGATTCGGCCCATAATTTCATCCAAGATTTGCAGGTCTGTGTCGATCAAGTGGTGTTCAGCTCCTGTTATCTATTTGGAGAGAACCTGCCTAAAACAAATAAGAGAAATGGATAAGAGGCTAAATCTATTAGCCACATGAGACCTTTCGTTTTTGGACAAAAAAGGTATTTTTCGTCAAGAAAGGGGATTTGATTTTGGAAACAGAGGACAGAATATGATAGAACAATATTACCATCCGACACAGCCTAATGTTCACACCGTATACGGGGAGAAGGAGACCGCCCACGTTCATATGGAGAGGTACAAAAAATGTATTTCTATTCTTAAAGAAACTGTGAACAAATCTCCAGTTGGAGGGAGATTACAAATGTTTTATGATGAGTGGGCTTGCCATCACATCTGATCGGTTATTTTACAAACAAGTTTCAGGAGCTATTATAACATTTAAAGAAGGTGTTAACTCTCCGGTACACAAATAAACCTGCTTATGGTTTTCATATTTTCTGCAATTGAAAGAGCAGAGATTAATGTGGAAATTGACAAATTGCTTTAAAAAAAGGTGTTATTGAAAAAACTGTTCGCTAAGATAAACATCAATTTGTGTTCAAATATATTTCCAAGAAGTAAAAACGATGGTGGTTGCAGAATTATTTCTGGACCATACAAATTTTAATACATTTGTCGAGTATAAACATTTTAAGATGGAAACATTCAAACTACAAGACATTTGATGTCAGCAGGTATGTTATATGGCCACAATTGATTTAAAGGACGCGTACTATTCAGTACCAAACACCAATTTTTTGAAGATATTTAAAATTTAATTGGCTGGGACAGCTGTGGCAATTTAAAGCTTAACCAAATGGTAAGTTCAGCTCCCAGGCTTTTACAAAGCTGTGAAACCAGCTTTAAGCTCAATTAAGAGCACAAAAGCACATCATATAATGGCTTATCCTGGGTGACATTTTAATCACAATTGTAATCAGAAAACAGCTGAAAAAATATCGTTTCAGCAACTAAATACCTTAATTGAGAAATTAGGGTCCCTTGATTCATCCAATAAATCCCATCTGCAGCCAACACAGTCAATTAACTATTTGGGGTTTGTGATCAACTCAGTTTACTATGTTAGTAACTTTGCCAACAGATAAGATTGATGGATATTATAATGACCTGCAGGGTCTTATGCACAAACCTTATCCCTCCATCCGGTAAGTAGCAAAAGTTATTGGGAAATTGGGTAGCAGCATTTCCTGCAGTGATTTGGTCCATAACATTACCAAAGACCTCAAAGAGATAAAATAAAAGCTCTAAAAAAGAAGAGCAGCGAGAGAGCAGGGCCATTTGATAGGCCTATGCAATTAAACACAAAAAATGCCTTATTGGAATTGCAATGGTGGATTGAAAATGTCCCATAAGCTGCTAAAAAACATTGTGATACCAACAGCCTGAAGTAATTTTACAAACGAGCTAGTGCTCTCGATGGGGGGCGACAGATTCATTACCAGCTGTGGGGGCAGGTGGACTGTCCAAGAGGAAATGTTTCTCCAAACATATGGTATTAACTAGTAGAGTAATTGGGGGCCTTTTATGGATTAAAAGCCTATTTGTACTATAAAAAAGAATCTGCATTACTAATACAATTAGACAATACAACACTGTTCATATATTAATCACATGGGGGATCAGATCAGTACATGTATTGTCTGTCAATCAATATGGCAGAGGTGTAATTGAGCAACCAAATTTGGATTTCGCAAAATTATAAAAAATCCCATGTACATACAATGTGGTGGCAGACAATAGATCAGGGTGTTTAAAGAATAACACAAATGGATGTTGAACCCAGTAATTTTCAGTAAAATTGTGATTCAATATGGGTTACCAGACATTGATCCTATTTGCATCAAGATTAAATCATCAATTACCTAAATATGTGTCTTGGAACCAATCGAGATGCAGGCAGTAGATGCTTTTCATTACTTGGGGAATATTTCGTTTTTATGCTTTTCCACCATTTGCTCTGGTTCAGCAATGTCAGAAGAATATAGAACAAGATTCTGCCACGGGATTATTGGTGATTTCAAATTGGGCCAACACAACCATGGTTCCCATTGATGTTAAACATGATTAAAGAACCATATATGTCAATTCCTAGCAGCAGTGATTTGTTTAATAAAACCGGTGACCAAAGAAAATTCATCCATTACATGCTTATATAATTTGTTAATCTGCAGTTTTTGACCAGACCACTACAAGAGCTTGATTGTCGATAGACTATGGATATTATAGTCGCATCATGTCGAGATAGCACCCAGAGACAATATATGACACATATAAAGAAATGGGAAAAATTTTTGTAAGACAAAAAAATCATATATAGCCTATCATACTGTGAACAAGAATGCAAACATATTGGAGTTCCTTGCCGAGCTTCATTTTTGAACAGCACTTAAGTTATAGTGCTATTAATAGTGCACGTGGATGGCATTGTCATCCTATTTAGGACAAATCTCTGATCAGAAATCAAATTGGATCACATCCATTAATATCGAGATTTATGAAAGGAATCTTTAACAAAAATCCACCCAAACCAAGATAATACAGAAATTTTGGGATGTCAGCATTGTACTGTACTCTACTCAGTCGCAATGGACTCCAATCGAAGTTTATCATTGGAAAAGTTAACATTTAAATTAGTAATGAATATGGCATTGGTTTTCAGCTCAAAGGGTGCAAACATTACAATTGCTACGTTTAGACCTGTATGCATATGGCTACAGATACATTGTGTTTTAATGTTTACGATCTTGATCAAACAAAGCAGACCAGGAAGAACTGGAGCAAAGGTAACGTTTCACAGCTTACCCGATTGATCCAACATGTGTGTAGTTAAACATAGAACCCAAATATAAAAAATTACCAAAACTCTTCGAGTAATGAAAAAACATTAATGATTACGCATCAAGAAACCACACACAAAAGCTTCAGTGCAAACAATTTCGAGGTGGTTAAAAACAGTGTTACTTTTTAGCAGGAGTAGACGACTGATGTTTTACAAATCTTCACAGATAAGAACACTTGTTTCAAATCTCTCCCTCCACCAGGGCAGCAGCTACAATCCGCCGAAGTTACAGGACGTACCACTCAAACACATTTTAGAAACCGCAGGGTGGTGAAAAGAAGAAACCTTTTCAACAAATGTTCTACAATAAACCTGTGTTCACACAATGACAGGCTTTGGACACGGCGTGTGGTTTTCACTTAATCACCTGCTTGGTTTCACTATCAATTGATATTATTGATTATGTTATCACTTATATCTTTTATCACTTTGTAATGGTTTTCCCCAGATGTAAAAAAAGGGTTTATTATATGTTCTTTTATCATTAAAAGATTTATGGAAAGAACTGAAACTGGTCTGGTAAAAGGTTTTTACTCGCCATGTATGTTTTGTTGACCTCCTGAGCCGTACTGTCGTATGGAAGAATTCCTACGACATGGACAATTCTACACAGAAGCTTCAAAAAAATCTTCACGTTGTCACTCACATGACTCCGAAGTAAAATAGTAAGATTAAACGAGAACTTACCTGTTTTAGAAGTTTGATCTTTATTATTATGAGGAGTAACGATTGAGGGATTACGTGCCCTCCACTCCCCACCCTCATAAAATAAATGATCATCTGGTAGTTCTAAATCTATGAGAAGCCTTACTATCTTACTCCGGCTATTATGTTCTGTGTTTTTCATGCCGCTGCTTTGAAGTATGCCGTTCTAGCGCCAGGCGGGGCTTCTTCACGTAATCCCTCATCGTTACTCCTCATAAAATAAAGATCAAACTTCAAACTGGTAAGTTCTCGTTTAATCTTACTATTATTTGACAGACTGGAAGCCAGTGTAAAGACCTCAAAACTGGAGTGATGTGATCCACTTTCTTGGCCTTAGAGAGGAGTCGAGAAGAATGACTTGGTGTGACCCTGGAGCCAGCCTACATTCCTGACGAAGGGTCTCGACACGAAACGTCACCCATTCCTTCTCTCCAGAGATGCTGCCTGTCCCGCTGAGTTACTCCAGCTTTTTGTGTCCATCTTCGGTGTAAACCTGCAAGCCTGTACGTCTTTGGAGTGCGGGAGGAAACCGGAGATCCCGGAGAAAACCCCACCCAGTCACGGGGAGACAGCACCCGTGTCAGATCGTACCCGGTCTCTACCCACTGCGCCAACCGTGTGCTGATTCCTCCAGCACCATGGTGCTTTGCTCAAGATTCAAAACACCTGCAGTTCCTTGTGTCTATTTATCTCATTCCCGGAGACTCATCACGACATTAGGAAGATCGCGAATACTATTTAATCCAGTTCATTAAATACTATTTAATAGTGTTTGAAAAATGGTCAGGTCTGTCAAATCTACAGGCTTGTGGCTTCATAAACCACACAGACGTGACTGATCTCTTGCCCATTCAATGTTGACACATTTTGTGGACTCATTTTATATTCCATTTCTAATTATAACCAGATTTGTGCTTTACTGCATAGAAGCAAACAGCACGGAAACAGGCCCTTCGGCCCAACGCCCACTCCGACCAACCTGTCCCACCTGCCTGCGTTTGGCCCATATCCCTCTAAACCTGTGCTATCCACGTACTTGTCCAAATGTCTTTTAAATGTTATATCGTACATCATCTACCTCCTCAGGCAGGTCCATTCCATAGAACCACACTATCTTGGAAAATAGTTGCCCCTCTCAAATTCCTAGTAAATCTTTCCCCGCTCATCTTAAACCTATTGTTGCTTGATTCCCCTACTCTGGGGTAAAAGACTTTGTGCATCCGTCCTCCTATCTATTCCCCCCCTCCTGATTTTGTACTCCTGTGTAAGGTCATCCCTGGTCCTTCCTGCGCTCCAAGGAATAAATAAAGTCCCAGCCGGCCCAACCTCTCCCTCTAGCTCAGGCCCTCGAGTCCTGGCAACATCCTCGGAGCAAATCTTCAGGTTCAGCACGCACATTGTGGGCCGAAGGGCCTGTTCCTGCGCTGTACTGTTCGATGTCTGTGTGTCAGCACGGATATTGTGGGCCGAAGGGCCTGTTCCCAGCGTTATGCTACGATCTATTTACTGAAATTCTTGAGCTCTGAAGCCACCCAGAAGTAGCATTCCAACTAACAGGGGAAAAAAGATGTTTTTGCTTAAAAAAAACTTTTTTTTTTTGGTTGCATGAACCCTTTTTTCTGCGAGTCGAACCCCCCCCCCTCACCCCAAAGCAACGAACCCACAGAGCCAGCAGAATATCCAGCTCTTCATATCCCCACCCAGCAGACGCTCAGTGACACTAAACTGGAATGATTTGGAGTGGGAACCGCAGAGAGTAGCTGCCAGCAGGTGGCCTTCTGTTTAGTGTCGCCCACCAAGGACGATGCCTTACCCCGTAATCGAGCTCGGAGTAGGGGCAATGCATTCAGCAG
Organism: Okamejei kenojei; assembly: GCA_035221665.1. Lineage (NCBI taxonomy): Eukaryota > Metazoa > Chordata > Chondrichthyes > Rajiformes > Rajidae > Okamejei > Okamejei kenojei. The sequence continues at coordinate 65,936,815 of CM069143.1, read as the reverse complement.
GCAGTGAGGCAACGTGCAGTGATAAACACTTCCATGTGCCTGCAGTGAATAATGACACAAACGTGAGTCATACCTTGTGCATCTGCAGACTTTCCTCGCTCGGGGAACAGCCGACGACACGTGTGTGGTGCAGGCAGCCCAGGGAGCAAGTGAACTAGTGTGAGGAGGAACTGCAGATGCTGGTTCACAACCCACGAAGATGGACACAAAAAGCTGGAGGAACTCAGGGACAGAAGGAACGGGTGGCGTTTTTGGGCCGAGACCCTGTCTTCTTCGTAAATTAATCAGACCCTCGATTCATTAACGCAAGACTCCGATCAGATCGATGTCCGTGTCAGCCCTGTGTGCCAGCAAGTCTCTTCAAGTTACATAATGCACACGCTGACATCTGCAGCCCATCTCTCAATCTGAAACTCTGCTTATGTTGCCAAGCTGTGTCTCTTCTTCACGCGCCATTTCTCCCCCCCGCCTCCCCCCCACCCCCCCACCCCCCATCCCCCCTCCCCCCCACTCCCACCCCCCAACCCCCCTCCCCCCCCACTCCCACCTAACCCCCCATCCCCCCTCCCCCCCACTCCCACCCCCCAACCCCCTTCCCCCCCTCCCCCCCCCACTATCCACCCCAAACACACTCCCCCCTAACCCCCCTCCCCCCCCACAGTTAAACCTTCAGTTCCCACCTCTCTGTGCTAGGAAGCGGCTTGCAAAGGAATGCAATTGTTTGAAACATAGAAACTTAGAAAATAGGTGCAGGAGTAGGCCATTCGGCCCTTCAAGCCAGCACCGCCATTCAATGTGATCACGGCTGATCATCCACAATCAGTACCCTTTTCCTGCTATTTCCCCATATCCCTAGATTCCGTTTAACCCTAAGAGCTAAATCTAACTCTCTCTTGGAAACATCCAGTGAATTGGCCTCCACTGCCTTCTGTGGCAGAGAATTCCACAGATTCACAACTCTCTGGGTGAAAAACGTTTTCCTCATCTCAGTCCCTCATTCTTAAACTGTGTGACCCCTGGTTCTGGACTCCCCCAACATCGGGAACATATTTCCTGCATCGGGCCTGTCCAATTCCTTAAGAATTGTATATGTTTCTACCAGATCCCATTTCATCCTTCTAAATTCCAGTGAATACAAGCCCAGTCGATCTATTCTTTCACCATACGACAGTCCTGCCATCGCGGGAATTAACCTGGTGAACCTACGCTGCACTCCCTCAATAGCAAGAATGATCGTCCTCAAATTAGGAGACCAAATCTGCACACAATACTCCAGGTGTGGTCTCACCAGGGCCCTGTACAACTTGCTCCTAAACTCAAATCCTCTCGCAATGAAGGCCAACGTGCCATTTTCTTTATCCACTGCAAGAGATGTGAAAAGTTTCGTAGAACAAATCAGAGCCGGCAACATGAAAACTTCTGAAGACGTTAGTTTAGTTTGGAGAAACAGCGCGGAAACAGGCCCTTCGGCCCACCACGTCCGCACCGACCAGCGATCCCCGCACACTAACACTATCCTACACACACTGGGGACAATTTTCACGTTTACACCAAGCCAATTAACCTACAGACCTGTGTACCGAGTACCGAGGTACAGCGAAAAGCATTGTTGTTGGGGGCTGTCCAGTCAGTGGAAAGACTATGCCTGATTGCCAACAAGCTGCCCACAGCGCACAGATACAGGACAAAGGGAATAACGTTTAGTGCAAGATATAGTCCGGTAAAGTCCGATAGTAACGCCATTAAAGTCCGGTTATCCGAAAGCTGCAGCTTTTCATACGATCGCATTTTAACCTTAGTATGCTGAACATTTCCAACCCACTAAATAACTGCAGCAATTCCTGCACAGAAGGTTTTGTTTAAAGAATTATGGCTTTCAAGTGTGTTTCTTGTAGGTTCAGGTTCATAGGTGATAGGAGCAGAATTAGGCCATTCAGCCCATCAAATCTACTCCACCATTCAATCATGGCTGATCTATCTCTCCCTCCTAACCCCATTCTCCTGCCTTCTCCCCATAACCTCGGACACCCGTACTAATCAAGAATCTATCTATCTCTGCCTTAAAAATATCTCTGTATGTCTCTGTATGACCCTATGAAGTTTGATAGCCACAGGGAAGAAGGATGTCCTGTGGCGTTCTGTGCTGCATCTTGGTGGGACCAGTCTCTGTTGCTGAAGGTGCTCCTCAGGTTGACCAGTGTGTCACGGAGGGGGGTGAGCTGTATTGTCCAGGATGCTCCGCAGTTTTGGGAGCATCCTCCCCTCCAAGACCAACCTGCCATGAATCCAACACCGCCCCCATTTCCAGTATCTGCAGTTCCTTGTTAGTTATGCCCCTGTCCCACTTAGGAAACCTGAACGGAAACCTCTGGACACTTTGCGCCCCACCCAAGGTTTCCGTGCGGTTCCCGGAGGTTCCCGGAGGTGTTTGTCAGTCTCCCTAATGGTCGAAAGTGGTTTCCGTTTTAAAAATCGGTAATTTCTTAGTCGAAGCCGTTGTGATGCTAGTTTGAAGGTGGTTGCCGGAGGACAAACCCCCCCCCCGGGAACCTCCGGGAAACCGCACGGAAACCTTGGTGGGTGGGGGCGCAAAGTCTCCAGAGGTTTCCGTTCAGGTTTCCTAAGTGGACAGGGGCATAAGACACAAAATGCTGGAGTAGCTCAGCGGTCAGGCCCGCATCTATTGGAAGATTGGACAGTTGGCATTTCGGATTGGAACCCTTCTTCATCTCTGAAGAAACGTCTCGACCCGAACTCACCCATTCCTTCTCTCCAGAGATGCTGCCTGTCCCGCAGAGTTACTCCAGCATTTGTGTCTAATTTCGGTGTAAAAACCAGCAGATAAAAAAACTGCAGTTCCTTCCTACACATTTTGCCTGCAGTTCCTTATTTCTGTATTGAACCTTTTTATTATCCGTGGATTTCCTTTCCTTGGTGGTTTCTCTTTTAACACTTATGGGCCTGTCACACTTTGGCAATTTTTTGGGCGAAATTCTTTTGGCGACAGTGGGGACAGTTTCTGCTGTCGTAGGTTGTTGTAGATTGTCGCAGGTGTTGTCGCAGGTGAATTCCATTAAAATTAGACCCAGGAAGTCGCCTAAAGAGTCGCCTAAGTGGGACATGCCCATTATTATTATTATCTCCTTTTGTCAGGTACAATCCTTTCACCGCCAGACTCTGCTGTTCCGACCACTTCTCGTAAAGCTTTCTCTGCAGATTCTCCTTGTTTGGGTTGCCCTGGCTGTGAGACACACAAACTAATGACGCCAGATTCTGCATCTGTGCGGTTTGGAAGGAGAACGAGCAAGGATTAGGCCAGGCTCATTAAATACAGAGCACCGTCCCCTCAAGAGATCAGCCGGCCAATATGTAACAGTACTCCGGTTCCTCCAGCACTTTGTGTTTTTCGCTCATGATTCCAGGCCCGGCGCGGTGGCGCAGCGGTAGAGTTGCTGCCTCACAGCGCCAGAGACCATACGTTCTCTGTTACACTGTTCCACAATGACAAATAATAGCTGCCACCATGTCTGGTCATTCTGTTTGTCTACAGTGAATACAGTTCAAACTTCACGCCACCAACTCTGCAAAGCAGGAGATGGGGACTTGAGGAGAGACGGGGGAGGGGGGAGGGAGAGAGGGAGAGCGAGACAGGAGAGAGAGAGAGAGAGACAGGGGCAGGAGAGAGGGAGAAGGAGATTGAGAGGGAGGGAGAGAGAGAGAGGGAGAGAGAGAGAGAGGGGGGAGAAAGAGGAGGAGAGGGAGATGGAGAAGAGATGGGGAGAGGGAGATGACAGAGAGAGGGAGAGCGGGAGAGAGGGAGAGGGAAAGGGAGATGGAGGGAGAGATTGGGAGAGAGAGAGGGAGAGGGAGAGAGATGGGGAGAGGGAGAGGTGAAGATAGAAGGGAGAGGGGAAGAGAGGGAGAGAGAGACTGACAGAGAGAGGGAGAAGGGAGAGGCGGAGGGGAGAGGGAGAGGGAGAGATGGGGGAGACAGATGGGAGAGATGGTTCTCTTCTTGGCTCTCTCTCCAGGGTGAGAGAGGGAGAGAGAGACTGACAGAGAGAGGGAGAGGGAGAGGGAGAAGGAGAAAGGGTCTTGAGGAAGGGAGGGGAGTGGAGGGAGAGGGAGAGATGGGGAGAGGGAGAGGGGGAGAGAGGGAGAGAGAGACTGACAGAGCAAATTAGATGGCTATTTTAGGATGCAGAGCAATGTCATTTTGTAACAGGAGTAAGTTTCTGAGGGACAATGCCTCATCATTCATTAAAGCAGGTGGCCTTGGCCAGAAGAAGAGATGAGAATGAAAAACAAAACTCAACTACTGGTGCTGTAAAGGGTGGTAACAGCCCATGGCTGAAATGCTTCTTCAGTCGGCTTTCTGTCCAAAAGTACTTTGGAAAGTCAAGGCACCGGGGTGAGGAACGTTGGTCTAAATCCAATAAAAATCGGAAGATGACTTTCACACCGGCACCCTCTGCCAGTAATCTGCCTCCCATGTGCGATGGGCCATGGGGAACCAATCTGCTCTGGCAAACGCCACAGATCACCGTGTTCCTCCCCCGGGGTTCAGTACAAGCAACTAACTTGGAAGGGAAATGGGAAGGGAACTTCAGCCCAAATTACAAAACTGGACACAATTACAAAATGATGTTATTGCAGAAGCATCCGACAGACCAATCTCAAATTCCTCCCTCCATTAGTTGGGTGGTGCACTCTGACTGAATTAATCTCGCTGTTAAAATAAGAATGCGATTTAGGATATGTTTGCTGTCTGGGTTGTGAGAACCAACACATTTGTTGGCGAGTGAGGGGCATGTTTGCTTCTGTTATGCAAGCTGACATATTGGGAAGCAAAGATCCTCGCTGTAGGATCTTTGTTGGGAAGGGCATTGGGTGAGTTAGTGTGTCCTTGGGGTATGCAGGTTGACATATTGAGAAGGGCATTGGGTGAGTTAGTGTGTCCTTGGGGTATGCAGGCTGACATATTGAGAAGGGCATTGGGCTAGTTAATGTGGGCTTGGGGTATGCAGGCTGACATATTGAGAAGGGCATTGGGCTAGTTAATGTGGGCTTGGGGTATGCAGGCTGACATATTGAGAAGGGCATTGGGCTAGTTAATGTGGGCTTGGGGTATGCAGGCTGACATATTGAGAAGGGCATTGGTGAGCGAGACTATTGCCTGCTTAGATGAGCATCAGTCAATGTTCCGTCTAAATCCAGCAATGTCACAGTCATAGAGTGATACAGCATGAAAACAGGCCCAACTTGCCCACACTGACCAACATGTCCCCACGACACTAGTCCCACCTGCCTGCGTTTGCCCCACATCCCTCCAAACCTGCTCTATCCATGCACCTGTCCAGATGTTTCTTAAACATTGCAATAATCCCAGCCTCAACTTACCTCCTCTGACTTTGTTCAATACACCCACCACCCTCGGCGTGAAAAAGTTACCCCTCAGGTTCCTAGTAAAACTTTCACCCCTCGCCTTAAACCTATGTCCTCTGGTCCTCGATTCTTCCCCACTCTGGGCAAGAGACTCTGTGCATCACTGGGCCATCACATAGATTGCAACACCCTGGGCCGTGAGAATGACTTCCCAATCGTGCAAAGTAAAGCATCAAAGTAAGGCAGAGATAAACAGATTCTTGATTAGTGCGGGTGTCAGAGGTTACGGGGAGAAGGCAGGAGAATGGGGTTAGGGCGGAGAGATAGAGCAGCCATGACTGAATGGCGGTGTAGACTAGATGGGCCAAACGGCCTAATTCTGCTCCTAGAACCTATGATCGGGGGAAAACTATCCAGCTTCATGCCGAATGGTTTAGTCCGACTAATGATCTAATTGGGTGTGCAGTTAAAGCTTATCACTCACCCTCCTATCACTTATGATCCAATGGCCTTATGATCAGCCACGAGCAGATTGCGGGCTTCTGCGATGGGAAGAGTGAAAGATGGATTTTCGTCCGAACGTTTTCTGGTGAAGATTTCCCCGCCCTCTTCTGCAAGCTTTATCCTGCATCTGTGCCCTGTGGACGGCTCGATGGTAACCATGCCACGTCTTTCCGCTGAATGGTTAGTGCCCAACAAAATGCCCCACACTGTACCTCGGTACACGTGACAATAAACTCAACTCAATTAAAGCTTGTGGTGAGCGATTTGTGACCCTGAGGTGTTACGGTAAAGGGCCAGTCCCACTTACGCAAATTTCTCGGCGACTGCCGGCACCCGCCGTAGGTCGTTGCCGGTCGCCGAAAATGTTCAACGTGTTGAAAGTTCAGCAGGCGACCAGAAAGACGCTACGACTCTTTGCGCGACTGAGGAGACGACTCACGACCGTACAGGCGACACGTCGCGGGGTGACGCCTGTATGGTCGTGAGCAGTCGCCCAAAGAGTCGTGCCTTGTTCTGGTCGCCGCTGGATTTTCAATATGTTGAACATTTTTGGCGACCTGTAACAATCTAAGACGGGTGCCGGCAGTCGGCGAAAAGGTCGCGTAAGTGGGACAGCCCTTAACTATATCTCTTGCCTGACCTCCTAATTTTCTGCAGAATTTTCAGCTTTACTCCTGTACTCTATCTAATCTGAGATAGGGAGATTGGGCTGCGGAGCAGAGATTGTTCCAGGGACTAAATGTCCCCCTCCCCCCCCCTCCACGCCAATATTTTCATAAATATTGTAGGTACATGATTGTAATAGATGCAGCTTGACGCATGCATGCAACTTACAACCTCCTTGGAATATAGAACAGTGCATCGTGAACAGGGAAGTCACGGTGGCGCAGCGGCAGAGCTGCTGCCTTCCAGCGAATGCAGCGCCGGAGTCCCGGGTTCGATCCCGACTACGGGCGCTGTCTTTACGGAGTTTGCACGTCCTCCCCGTGACCCGTCTGGGTTTTCTCCGAGATCTCCGGTTTCCTCCCACACTCCAAAGACGTGCAGGTTTGTAGGCTAATTGGCCAGGCAAATGTAAAAATTGTCCCTAGTGTGTGTAGGATAGTGTTAGTGTGCGGGGATCGCTGGGTCGGCACGGACCCAGTGGGCCGAGGGGCCTGTTTCCGTGCTGTATCTCTAAACTAAACTGAACAGTGTATGGAACAAGCTGCCAGAGGAGGTAGTTGAGGCTGGGACTATCCCAACGTTTAAGAAAGAGTTGGACAGGTACATGGATTGGAGGGATATGGACCAAACTCGGGCAGCTTGAGACTCGTGCAGCTAGGACATGTTGGCTGGTGTGGGCAAGGCCTGTTTCCATGCTGTGTCACTGTATTATTCTATCTCAGGAACAGGCCCTTCAGCCCACAATGTTTGTGCCAACCATGATGCCAAGACCAACTCTTATCTGCCTGCACCTGATCCGTATCCCCCCATTCCCTGCATATCCATGTGCCTATCCAAAAGCCTCTTAAATGCCACAATCCTACCTGCCTCCACCACCCCCACCCCTGGCAGCATGTTCCAGGCCCCCACCACCCTCTGTGTAAAAAGACCTGTCCTGCACATCTTGTTTAATCTTTGCCTCTCTCACCTTAAAGCTGCGCCCGCTAGTCTTTGGCATCTCCCCCTTGAGAAGAAAGGTTCCAACAGCCTAAAAAAAATGTCTGAAGAAGGGTCCCGACCCGAAACGTCACTTATTCATGTTCTCAGGGTGCTACCTGACCTGCTGAGCTACTCCAGCACATTGTTTCTTTTATTTTGCAAACCAGCATCTGCAGTTCTTGGTATCTTCGTCTGACTGCCTCCCCTATCTACCCCTCTCGTAAATTTTCCATTCCTCCGTCAAGATCAGTCAACAGGCAGACTGTGAAACAAGACGGGGTGGAACATGAAACAGGCGGTGACACTGGTATCAGGTCTAGCTTCTATAACTGCACAGTTATCTGTCGCCACAGGCGACTTTAAGCTGTTCGCCACATGGTCGCCGGGATGTCCTCCTGTATGGTCGCGAGTTCCCGTCTCCTCAAGTCGCCCGAAGAATCGTTTAGCGTCTTTATTTCTGGACGCCGCTGATTTGAAAAAAACGTTATCGGGACGTTGGCATGACGCAATGACGTAGCGTGACTTCTCCTGAAAACGTGGGTGTGAAGACGTAGATTGTCGCCAGGTGACGGTGGTTGTCACCGGCGCTGACTTTGTGTGAATTCCATTGGGGCGACTACCTACGTCAACCGGCGACAGGGGGTACAGGCGACTGAATTGTCTTATCTCGCCGTAGCTTGTCGCGGGTGGACGTAGGTGTGGTCGGTAGGCGTCCTAAAGGTCTCGGTTGGTCGGTCGCATTGCCCCGTTCGACTAGGTGGTTTTAGGTTGCTGTAGAACGGTCGTAACGGTGGTGGGGGGGGGGGGGGGGGGGTTCCCAGTCGCCAGAGAGTATTGTCTGTGGGGCAGGCCCGTTACAATCCATGCCAGGGGACCGCTCACTAACTCGTCGTAGGTCTCTTTGATCAGATTACGTGGGTTATGGGGGTTTAGTTTGTTTGAGAATGGGTGACGTTGGTGTGTGGTGGGGGGGGGGGTGTGGTGTGTGTGTGGGTTGTCGGGGGGGTGGGGGGGTGTGAGTGGGGTGGGTGGTGGTGTGGGGTGTGGGGGGGTGGGTGTGTGGGGTGGTTGTTGTGTGGGGGAGGGAGGGTGGTTGTTTTCACTAGTGGGAGAAGAGAGAGTATCCCCAGAGGGCTTAGGATGCATAGAGGGCTCAAGAATGCCACTGTATTAATGGACGTTCTCATTTAGGAAAGAGATGAGGAGGGAATATCCCCTCCTTGCGGACCCCCCGGGGACCCAGGTTCGAGGTTTTTCCCGATCTCGGTGCAGTCTGAGGGAGATGGCCCGCCGAAGATCACAAAAGCTGGAGTAACTCAGTTGGGTCAGGCAGCCATTTTTCTGGAGAGAAGGAATGGGTGACGTTTTCGGGTCGAGACCCTCTCAGATTGGTACGTTATCCCGTGATCCTGCAGATGGTTTTTCCCAAGTCTTCGGGGATTCAAACCCACACTCCAAGACCTACAGGTTTGTAGGTATCAACGTACATTGTTTCTTTTGGGAGGGAGGGAGCAAGCAGTAAAGAAGGCCTTCATTGCGAGAGGATTTGAGTTCAGGAGCAAGGAGGACCTACTGCAGTTGTACAGGGCCCTGGTGAGACCGCACCTGGAGTATTGTGTGCAGTTTTGGTCTCCTTATTTGAGGAAGGACATTCCTGCTATTGAGGGAATGCAGCGTAGGTTCACCAGGTTAATTCCTGGGATGGCGGGACTGACATATGATGAAAAGAATGGGCTCGACTGGGCTATTCGCTGGAATTTAGAAAGATGATAGAGGAGGGATCATAGAACATATAAAATTCTTAGAGGTAGAGGCCGTTGGGTAAGAGGAGGAGGGGGAGGAGCGACACCGACCGGTGTAAGTTCAAAATCTAGCGCGGGGCTTGTTTTTTCTATTCAGAGGCCCACAGGAAGCCGTTGGAATAAAGTGGAGGAGGGGGAGGAGCTAAGCTAAGGTTCAAAAATCTAGCGCGGGGCTTGTTTTTACCCAAATCCATAACATTCCATTTGGAGAAGAAGTGGGGTTTATTTTTAGGAAGCCGCTACTGATTGGTGGAAGTGGACCAGGGTAAGCAGCTGATTGGCAGTCAGATCCCCTCCCAGCAGTTTGTTGTGTACTTTATTTGTGTTGCTGTTGTATCTGTGTTAAGGGGGGGCAGTATGAAGGCCAGGGCAGTGTACTGTTCTGGATGTCAGATGTGGGAGGTCAGGGAATTGATTGATAGCCCTCCAGACTCCACATCTGCGCTAGGTGGTGTTGAGATGGGGCTCCTAAAGGGATCGTGTTTGGAACCTGGAGCAGCAGCTCGATGAACCTCCGTCTCCCTCAGGGAGAGTGAGGAGGGTAATAGAGAGGAGCTACAGGGAGGTAGTCACTCCCAGACCACAGGAGGCAGACAAGTGGGTCACGGTTAGGAAGGGCAAGGGGCAGAGGCAGGGGCTAGAGAGTACCCCTGTGACCGTACACCTGGAAAATATGTTACTCGGGTTTGAGTACGATTGGAGGGGACAGCCTAGCTGGGGGCACCAACAGCGGCCGGGCCTCCGGCCACAGAGACCGGCCTGATGCTCAGAAGGGTAGCAAAAGAGGAGGGCAATTGTAATAGGGGACTCTATAGTTAGGGGTCGGATAGGCGATTCTGTAGACGCAGTCGGGAGACCCGGATGGTAGTTTGCCTCCCTGGTGCCAGGGTCTCGCATGTGTCAGAACGTGTCCAAAAGATTTATGATAAGGGAGGGAGAGGAGCCTGATGTTGTGGTTACACATAGGTACCAATGCACATAGGCAGAAAAGTGATGAGGTCCTGAAGGGAGAATTTAGGGGAAAGTTGGGGGGAAAGTTAAGGAGAAGGACCTAACAGGGTAAACGATTTCAGGATTACTGCCTGTGCCGCGTGACAGTGGGAGTAGGAATGAAATGAGGTGGAGGATAAATGCGTGGCTGAGGGACTGGTGCAGTGGGCAGGGATTCAAGTTTCTTGATCACTGGGACCTCTTTTGGGGAAGGCATGATCTGTACACAAAGGACGGGTTGCACTTGAGCCCGAGGGGGGACCAATATCCTGGCAGGGAGATTTGCAAAGGCTACTGGGGAGACTTTAAACTAGAAGCTGGGGGGAGGGACTCGGGTAGAGGGGGCTAGGGGTCAGGGTGTTGTGGCAAGAGGCAGATGAAGGGAAGCACTCGGATCCAAAATGTAGACGAGAAAGGATGAAAAAGATAATAGACCGAGAATAAGGGATGGTGGGTTTCTAAAATGTGTATATTTTAATGCTAGGAGCATTGTAAGTAAGGTGGACGAACTTAGAGCCTGGATTGACACCTGAAAATATGATGTTGTGGCAATCAGTGAAACATGGTTGCAGGAGGGCTGTGATTGGAAACTAAATATATTCCAGGATTTCGTTGCTTCAGGTGTGATAGAATTGGAGGGACCAGAGGGGGAGAGGTGTTGCATTGCTTGTCAGAGAAGATATTACAAGCAGTGGCTTTGGCAGGATAGATTAGAGGGCTCGTTCTAGGGAGGCTATTTGGGTGGAAACTGAGAAGTGGGAACGGTGTAGCAACACTTTTAGGGGTGCTATTAATAGACCATAGCCAAATGGGGGTGTAGGGGAAGCGTGAATTGGAAGAGCAAATATGTAAGGAGATAGCAGATATTAGTAGTAAGCACAAGGTAGTGATTGTGGGAGATTTCAATTTTTTCAAAAATAGACTGGGAAACACATTCTGTAAATGGGCTGGATGGTTTGGAGTTTGTAAAATGTCTGCAGGATAGTTTTTTGCAGCAGTTACATAGAGGTATCGAGGGAATGCGTAAGGATTTTAAAGGAGTGAATTGGGACACTTTGTTTCATGGGAAGGATTTAGAAGAGAAATGGAGGACATTTAAAGGGGGAAATTGTAAGAGTAACAGAATCTTTATGTCCCTGTTAGGTTGAAAGGAAATAGTAAAAATTGGAAAGAGCCATGGTTTTCAAGGGAAATTGGACACTCGTTTTGAAAAAAAGGAGATATCTACAATAATTATTAGGAGGCATGGAGTAAATGAGGTGCTAGATGGAGTATAAAGAATGTAAAAATAATCTTAAGAAAGAAATTAGGAAGGCTAAAAGAATATATGAGGTTGCTTGGCAAGAAAGGTGAAAGTAAACCCAAAGGGTTTCTACAGCTATATTAATAGCAAAAGGATAATGAGGGGATAAAATTGGACCATTAGAGAACCAGAATGGACAGCTATCTGCAGAGCCAAAAGAGATGGGGGGAGTATTATTGAACAATTTCTTTTCTTCGGTATTCACCAAGGAGAAGGATATTGAACTCGGTGAGTGAAGGGGAAAGAGTAGAGTAGCTATGGAACTATGAGTTTTCCTTTTCTCTTTATTCAAAGAGGAGGAAGTACTGACACTTTTGAAAAATATAAAAGTGGATACGTCTCCAGGTCCTGACAGGATATTCCCTAGGACATTGAGGGAAGTTAGAGTGTAGAAATAGCAGGAGCTATGACAGAAATATTTCAAATGTCATTAGAAACGGGAATAGTGCCGGAGGATTGGCGTACTGCGCATGTTGTTCCATTGTTTAAAAAGGTTCAAAGAATATAACCTAGCAATTATTAGACCTATTAGTTTGACGTCAGTGGTGGGCAAATTAATGGAAAGGATACTTAGAGATAATATATATAAGCATCTGGATAAACAGGGTCTGATCAGGAACAGTCAAACATGGATTTGTGCACTGGAAGGTCATGTTTGACAAACCTTCTTGAATTTTTTGAAGCGGTAACTAGGGAAATTGATGACGGTAAAGCAGTGGATGTTGTCTATATGGATTTCAGTAAGGCCTTTGACAAGGTTCCCCATGGAAGGTTGGTTAAGAAGGTTCAATCTTTGGGTGTTAATGGCGAGAGTAGCAAGATGGATTCAACAGTGGCTGAATGGGAGATGTCAGAGAGTAATGGTGGATGGCTGTTTGTCAGGTTGGAAGCCGTGACCAGTGGGGTGCCTCAGGGTATCTGTGTTGGGTCCACTGTTGTTTGTCATGTACATCAATGATCTGGATGATGGGGGTGGAAAATTGGATAAGTAAGTATGCAGATGATACTAAGATAGGTGGTGTTGTGGATAATGAAGTAGATTTTTCAAAGTCTACAGAGAGATTTGGGCCATTTGGAAAAAGTGGGCTGAAAGATGGCAGATGGAGTTTAATGCTGATAAGTGTGAAGTGCTAACTCTTGGCAGGACAAATCAAAATAGGACGTACATGGTAAATGGTAGGGAATTGAGGGAATGCTGTGGAACAGAGAGATCTAGAATAACTGTGCATAGTTCCCTGAAGGTGGAATCGCATGTAGATAGGGTGGTAAAGAAAGCCTTTGGTGTGCTGGCTTTATAAATCAGAGCATTGAATATAGGAGTAGGGAAGTAATGTTAAAATTGTACAAGGCATTGGTAAGACCAATTCTGGAGTATGGTGTACAATTTTGGTCGCCTAGTTATAGGAAGGATGTCAACAAAATAGAGAGAGTACAGAGGAGATTTACCTAGAATGTTGCTAGGGTTCCAGCAACTATGTTTACAGAGAAAGGTTGAACAAGTTAGGTCTTTATTCTTTGGAGCGCAGAAGGTTAAGGGGGGACTTGATTGAGGTCTTTAAAATGATGAAAGGGATAGACAGAGTTGACGTGGATACGTTTTTCCCATTGAGGGTAGGGAAGATTCAAACAAGAGGGCATGACATGAGAATTAAGGGACAGAGGTTTCGGGGTAACGTGAGGGGGAACTTCTTTACTCAGAGGGTGGTGGCTGTGTGGAATCAGCTTCCAGCAGAAGTGGTGGAGGCAGGATCGATTTTAACATTTAAGAGTAAAGTGGATAGGTATATGGACGTGAAGGGAATGGAGGGGTATGGTCTGAGTGCAGGTAGATGGGACTAGGGGAAAACAAAATGGTCGGCACGGACTGGAAGGGCCGAGAGGGCCTGTTTCCGTGCTGTAATTGTTATATGGTTATATGGTTATATATGATTGGAAAGGCTAGATGCAGGAAAAATGTTCCCGATGTTGGTGGAGCCGCGGCGACCAGTGTTCGGGGAAGTCCTCCAGAGTCCAGGGTGGATGCTGCGTGTTCCCTCTCCGGGGACGCTCAGGCACGGACCTGACCCCGGAAAAGGGGCAGGCAGCCGACCGCTGTGCGGCCATCGACTGCCCGCTGCCTGGACCCGCCACTGGCCATCTTGGAAGGCAAAGGCATTTTTTTTTTAATTTTTTTTTTTTACAAATGCTTTTATTCAAACCAACAAATACAAAACAGTAACACGATCAGAGAATGCCTATATTGGCATTTTACAAAGAAAGTTCTCAAATTAAAATATTATCATTTTTATCAATAATACATTCGACCTCCTGCGGTGACCAGCGTTCACGGAAAGCCTCCACAGTTCCCTCTCTAGGGACACGCGGGCACGGACGTAACCCCGGAAGAGGGGCAGGCAGCCGACTGCTGTGCGGCCATCGACTGCCCGCTGCCTGGACCCGCGAATGGCCATCTTGGAAGGCAAAGGCATTGGGAGGCAAAGCGCTGGAGGAGTTGCCAGGAGGCAAGGAGATACAGAATGAATTTGGAGGATTTCAGATGAGCGACAGAATCCACATCTGTGGATCGTTAGAGAAAGCAGGACAGGTAATTTTACTTCTTTTTTCTTTAAAAATCAGACACATTGCCTCTCCGCGTCAGCCAAGGCTTTGAAGATAACAGCGGGGAGTGCTGTGCACAATACTAGTTGGGTCCACAGTATGAGCACTGCATACAGTTCTGGCCAGCACACATTACAGGAAAGACTTGATGGCTCTGGGGGAGGTGCAGAGGAGATTTACGAGGATGTCTCCAGGGCGTTCCAGCTTTGATGAAGTATTGGATAAACATGCGGGATTTTATTTTTTTCCCAGGTTTGTTATTTTCCTTTGTGCTGAGGCACGGTGGCGCAGCGGTAGAGTCGCTGCCTCGCGGCACCAGACACCTTGGTTCCATCCTGACCACGGGTGCCCTCTGCACGGAGTTTGTACGTTGCCTCCGTGACCTGCGCGGGCTTTCTCCGAGATCTCCGGTTTCCCCCCGCACAGGTTTGCAGGGTAACTGGCTTGGCGTAAATGTCCCC
>CM069143.1:65912128-65917128 GCA_035221665.1 Okamejei kenojei | reverse complement strand
ACTGCAAAAGACTATAGTATTATTGCACTATATTTGTTATTTATCGAACTTTTTCTGTTTTATTTTCTTCCCACGTTATGTGCTATGTTTACATATTCACATACTCTGTCGTGCTGCATCTGTCGTGCTCCATCCGGGACATATGACAATAAAAAATGATAACGAAGGGATAAGTACCTCATATTTCACTTGAACAGCTTACACGCCAGCGGTATGAATATTGATTTCCCTAACTCTCTCTTGAAAGTATCCAGAGAACTGGCCTCCACCGCCCTCTGAGGCAGAGAATTCCACACTCACCACTCTCTGTGTGAAAAAGTGTTTCCTCGTCTCCGTTCCTCGTGGCCTACCCCTTATTCTTAAACTGTGGCCCCTGGTTCTGGACTCCCCCCAACATCGGGAACATGTTTCCTGCCTCGAGCGTGTCCACACCCTTAATAATCTTATATGTTTTAATAAGATCACCTCTCATCCTTCTGAATTCCAGAGTGTACAAGCCCAGCCGCTCCATTCTATCAACATATCAGCATTCCTCCAGCTCTTTGTGTCTATCCTCACTATAGGACTTGCATTCGTAGTCTGGACTGATGCTTCTGAGTTTGATGCAGAGAGGATTTACGAGGATGTTGCCGGGAATCGAGGGTCTGAGCTGGAACACTAGTTCTACATTATCAATCGAGCCGTCCAAAGTGGACAGATACAGGATAAAGGGAATAGGTTTTAGTGCAAGATAAGGTCCAGTAAAGTCTGATTAAAGTCCGAGGGACTCCAGTGAGGTAGATGGTAACTCAGGGTGGTGAATCTGTGGTATTCTCTGCCACAGAAGGCTGTGGAGGCCGTCAGTGGACATTTTTAAGGCGGGGATAAATAGATTCTTGACTAGTACGGGTTCCAGAGGTTATGGGGAGCAGGCAGAAGAATGGAGTTAGGTGGGTGACACGGAAATTGCAGTCAAAACATGTGGGGGGGGGTGTGGGGAATACAATTTCTTGGCGGCTGCGCGCGCGCATGCGCACACACACGAGGCTTTGACCGTGGGCCCTGTGGGCGGTAACGTCGGGAGCTGACCTGGTTGGTGACCGACTCCGAACTCCAGCGACAGCTGCTTCGTCCGCCCCGAATTGTGGGGCTTGAATCGGCCCGTTCACGGGGCCTTTCACCGTCCGGCGGGGGCTTCAACATCGGGAGCCTCGATCTCCTCGATGCAGCAGTTTGATTTTAAGCCGCGACGGGCGATGAAAGGCCCCGCGAATGGGCCGATTCAGCCCTTAAAAAGCGGCTGATAAAGTCCGGATTACAAAACTTGGGGTGGGGGGGGTTGGGTGGGGGAAGATCATCCCCCACCTCTCAAAGCACTGGGGGGGGGGGGAGGGAACGTGTCCCCCCTGCCCCCCACCCCCCACGATTTCCGCCCATGGAGGGAGAGATAGATCAGCCATGATTGAATGGTGGAGTAGACTTGAGTCAAGAGTGTTTTGTTGTCATGTGTCCCAGATAGAACAATGAAATTCTTGCTTGCTACAGCTCAACAGAATATGTGAACATAGAACATAAACGAGAGAAAAAAAGTATATATACAAACACTCACAAACATCAAAAGACAAATATAGTGCAATTATAATAGCCTGTTGTAGTATTTGTTGTTGTGTCTAAATGTAGCCTAAATCTATCACTTATGACTTATGACACTTGAGCGGATTGCTCTCTAGTTGGTGATAGGATGGTTCTCTAGTTGGTGATAGGATGTTGCCTGTTAACAGTGGAAGGACTATACATGATTAGAACTGAGCCGCCCACAGTGTACTGATACAGGATAAGCGAATAACGTTTAGGGCAATTTAAGTACAGGTACAGAAAAAGTGAAGACCCTTACCTCGTGAAAGAAACCCCCGAGAAACTGTTCAGGGGTCCCTCCGTTCCGTTGTTGGAGCTTTTGTGGTGGAGCGGCAACAGCTCTATTTCGTGCTGAGTATTTGCCTCTCCGAGGAGAAGCTACTGGTGCACAGAAAGTTTTATTTAAAGAGTGCTGGCTTTCAAGTGTGTTTATTTTGGGTTCAGGTTCATAAGTGATGAGGGCAGAATTAGGCCATTCGGCCCCATCAAGTCTACTCTGCCATTTAATCATGGCTGATCTATCTCTCCCTCCTATCCCCATTCTCCCTATAACCTCTGACACCTGCTCTAATCAAGAATCGGTCTATCTCTGCCTTGAAAATATCCACTGACTTGGCCTCCACAGCCTTCTGTGGCAATGAGTTCCACAGGGCTCCGGTTTCCTCCCACACTCCAAAGGCGTGCAGGATTGTAGGTCAATTGGCTTGGTATAAATGGTTAAAGAATTGTCCCTCATGTGTGTGTGTAGGGTGGTGTTAGTGTACGGGGATCGCTGGTCAGCGTGGAGTCGATGGGCCGAAAGGCCTGTTTCCGCGCTGTATCTCCAAACTAAACTAAGCTGCTGACCTGGCGGCCGCGGTCAGCAGCGGGAGCTGCCGAGATGGCTCCTGCTCGTTCCCCGAAGACCAGAGAGCAGAGAGGAGGATGCTAGCGACAACGGATGTGAAACTCAAGGCTGGGAGGAGAGGAGAGGGGACCAGGGTCGGGCCCTCCCTGCCCTCGAGGCTCCCACCCTTCGATTTGATGGAATTTAGAAGGACGAGAATCGATCTGACAGAAACATGTACAATTCTTAAGGGATTGGACAGGTTAGATGCAGGCAAAATATTTTGGGGGAGTCCGGAACCAGGGGTCACAGTGTTAGAATAAGGGGTCGGCCATTTAGGACTGAGATGAGGACAAACCTTTTCACCCAGAGAGTTGTGAATCTGTGGAATTCTCTGCCACAGAGGGCAGTGGAGGCCAATTCACTGGATGTTTTCAACCGAGAGTCAGATTTAGCTCTTAGGGTACCTCCTGCACCTATTTCTATGTTTCCTAATACAATAATATTTATAATATTTATTATGATAATAAAGAATAACAATATTCCCAGGGAACAAAGATGGGCAGGCGAGGAGAGGAGCGTGGAATCGCTGGTCGATCCACACGACCAAGGAAGGCGATGGCCGGAGGCCCAGCAGCTGCCTGGGGCTCGCCTGGATCGGGTACTGCTCCATGAGACCCGGAGTGCGGATCGGCCTGGACTTTGGATCGGCTCCTGCACGCAGACCTTTTCTGTACATTTTGCTGATCGGAGATTGTGCTCGGTTTAATTTAGTTTAGTTTAGGGATTCAGCGCGGAAACAGGCCCTTCGGCCCACCGAGTCTGTGTCAACCAGCGATCCCCGCATAATACTATCCCACAAACACAAGGGACAATATACATTTACACCAAGCCAATTAACCTACAAACCTGTACATCTTTGGAGTGTGGGATGGAAACCGAAGATTTCGGAGAAAACCCGCACGGGTCATGGAGAGAACGTACAAACTCCGTACAGACAGCACCCGTAGTCAAGATTAAACCCGGGTCTCTGGCGCTGAAAGGCAGCAACTCTACCGCTGCGCCACCGTGCCACACTTGTACAATCCAATATTATAGTTAATTATATGCATAAAACTTTACATACAAAGCTTATTGCAAAAAAAATAATTTTACCGTATATTTGCATGTGTACAATAATTCACCATTGACCATTGTTCAAAAGAACGTAAAAAGGTAATCTCAGACCGTTTAATTATAGAGTCATACAGCATGGAAACAGGCCCTTCGACCCAACTTGTCCATGCTGGCCAAAGTGGTCCATCTATGCTAGTCGCAATAGCCTGCAGTTGATCCATAGTTACCACTAGGGGGCGCCGTACAATTGGCAGCCCCGCCAACAGTCTGATGGTTTTTTCGTCTTTTTGTAATTTTAAGTGTGTGTTAAAAGTTTGTTTAAAATTTCTCCGGTTTGTTTTATGTGGGAGGAGGGGTCGGGGGAAACTTTTTTCTCAGTTTCTCACCTTGCAGGAGCTGAGATTAATTTTCGGATCGCATTCTCCGGCCGCTCTGCGACCTACCATCGATGGAGATGGAGGCATCCTCGGACGGACCTTGGGCCCCACCGCGGGGCGTGGCCTTAACATCGGAGTCGATCTCTTGCCGGCCTGCGGATTTTACATCGGGAGCTCGCAGTCTCGGGCGAGGCCGTGGATGTCGGAAGTTCCAACCTTCGACCAGCCCCGAAGCGGGGTTTCGATCGTCCTGCGCGGGGGAGCTGACATCCCCTCCGATGCAGGAGCTGATCACCTCGACGCGGAGAGCTCGCCGCCGGCTACGGGAGACAAGAACGTCCCGTCAACGGAGGGTTCGAGGCCCCCGACAGCGGGAGAGCAAAGGGAAGAGATGGAAATTTTCTTCACCTTCCATCGCAGCGAGGAATGTGGAGGAGTAACTGTGGTGGATGTTTATGTTAAAATGCGTTTCGTGTGTTCCGTTGCTTTTTATTTGTTTGACTGTACGGCAAATCAAATTCCTCATATGTTGCAAAACATACTTGGCTAATAAAGTATGATTGTGATTGTGATATCCATCTAAACCTTTCCTATCTATGTACCTGTCCAATCTGTCATACTACCTGCCTCAAATATTTCAACCCAATGATGTTAAAAATGTTAGACAGGGATATGAAATTCGTAAACATTTGGTGAAATATGGGTTGATGTAACGAAAGCCAATGTGTGTCTGCATGAGACAAGTCATGTTTAACGGGCTGGCCCAGTGCTATTGATCAGATGACAGCATTGATAACAGCAATGCAGTTGATGTAAACACATTTTCAGAATGCCTTTGATAAAATGCCACTTAGTGAACTTGTTAGCAAAACTCAAGCCTGTTAGAATGAGAAAGAGCTTGCGGCAATGTGAATATGAAATTGCTTTCTGTTACAGGAAACAGAGTCTTAGAGAAAGATTGCTTTATTGACTGGAGTTTAGAGTGTACCGTCATCACCTGAAGGTTGGTACTTCAGAGGGTGGTGAATCTTTTAGTTTAGTTTAGAGATAGTAGTAAGCACAAGGTA
>CM069143.1:65824628-65907128 GCA_035221665.1 Okamejei kenojei | reverse complement strand
GGAGGAAACCGAAGATCTCGGAGAAAACCCACGCGGGTCACGGGGAGAACGTGCAAACTCCGTACAGACAGCGCCCGTGGTCGGCATCGAACCGGGGACTCCGGCGCTGCATTCGCTGTAAGGCAGCGACTCTACCGCTGTGCCCCCGTGACTTTTATTGTCGTGCGTCGCACGATAGAACAATGACATTCTTACTTGCAGCCGCACAACAGAACGTGTGAACATAGTAGATACAAAATGCTGGGGCAACTCAGCGGGACGGGCAGCATCTCTGGAGAGAAGGGGTGGGTAACGTTTCGGGTCGAGACCCTTCTTCAGACAGTAGACTGTAAACAATATAATAAATGGGGAAAAAAAATCTCACACACACGCACATATACACGTTAAATTTAGCTCTTAGGAACTAAAGGAATCAAGAGATGTGGGGAAAAAGCAGGAAGGGGTTCCGATGATCCATTAGCCATGATCATATTGAATGCTGGTGCTGGCTCAAAGGGCCGAATGGCCTCATCCTGCACCTGTTTTCAATGTTAATATACAGTGCCCTCCATAATGTTTGGGACAACGACCCATCATTTATTTATTTGCCTCTGTACTCCACAATTTGAGATTTGTAATAGAAAAAAAATCACATGTGGTTAAAGTGCGCATTGTTAGATTTTATTAAAGGCCATTTTTATACCATGTAGAAATTACCGCAGAGTTTATACATAGTCCCCCCATTTCAGGGCACCATAATGTTTGGGACACAGCAATGTCATGTAAATGAAAGTAGTCATGTTTAGTATTTTGTTGCATATCCTTTGTATGCAATGACTGCTTGAAGTCTGCGATTCATGGACATCACCAGTTGCTGGGTGTCTGCTCTGGTGATGCTCTGCCAGGCCTGTATTGCAGCCATCTTTAGCTCATGCTTGTTTTGGGGGCTGGTCCCCTTCGGTTTTTTCTTCAGCATATAAAAGGCCTGCTCAATTGGGTTCGGATCGGGTGATTGACTTGGCCACTCAAGAATTGACCATTTTTTAGCTTTGAAAAACTCCTTTGTTGCTTTAGCAGAATGTTTAGAATCATTGTCTTGCTGTAGAATGAAACGCCGGCCATTAAGTTTTGAGACATTTGTTTGAACTTGAGCAGATAGGATGTGTCTATACACTTCAGAATTCATTATGCAACTACCATCAGCAGTTGTATCATCAATGAAGATGAATGAATGAATACGTTTATTGGCCAAGTATTCACATACAAGGAATTTGCCTTGGTGCTCCGCCCGCAAGTGTCAACAAGACATACAGTGACAGTTAGGAATGACACACAAAACATTAAACATTAATAATAAAACATTATTGATTAAACATGTGAATTAGGTGAAATACCAGAGTAAAAGGAGGCTACAGATTTTTGGTCATTGAGTAGAACTACTACTCGTGGAATAAAGCTGTGTTTATGTCTGGCTGTGGCAGCTTTGACAGTCCGGAGTCGCCTTCCAGAGGGAAGTGATTCAAAGAGTTTGTGGCCAGGGTGAGAGTGGTCAGAGATGATCTTGCCCGCTCGCTTCCTGGCCCTTGCAGTGTACAGTTCATCAATGGAGGGAAGGTTGCAGCCAATAACCTTCTCTGCTGATCGGACGATTCGCTGCAGCCTCCAGGTGTCGTGCTTGGCGGCTGAGCCAAACCAGACCATGACGGAGAAGGTGAGGACAGACTCTACGATGGCCGTGTAGAATTGGACCATCATTGCCTGTGGCAGATTGTGCTTCCTCAGCTGCCGCAGGAAGTACATCCTCTGTTGGGCCTTTTTGACTGTGGAGTCGATGGTAGCCCCCCCACTTAAGGTCCTTGGAGATGATGGTTCCCAGGAACTTAAAAGACTCCACAGATGTGACTGTGGGGTTGTTGATGGTGAGTGGGGTGAGGGGAGGGGGAGCTCTCCTAAAGTCTACAATCAATTCCATTGTATTAAGAGCATTGAACTCCAGGTTGTTGCGATGGCAGGACGCCAGCTGTGTCACTTCCTGTCTGTAGGCAGATTCCTCCCCATCCTGGATCAGTCCAACCAGGGTTGTATCGTCCGCATACTTGAGAAGCTTGACAGAGGTGTCTGTGGAGGTGCAGTCGTTGGTGTAGAGAGAGTAGAGGAGAGGGGAGAGTACGCAGCCTTGCGGTGCGCCTATGCTGAGTGTTTGCGGGTCCGAGATGTGCTTTACCAGCCTCACATGCTGCTTCCTGTCTGTCAGGAAGCTGGTGATCCACCGACAGAGGGGTTCAGGCACAGTCAACTCGGAAAGTTTGGAGTGTAGTAGCTCTGGCACAATGGTGTTGAATGCAGAGCTAAAATCAACAAACAGGATCCTCGCACAGGTCCCCTGGCGGTCTAGGTGCTGTAGGATGAAGCGCAGGCCCAGGTTGACTGCATCATCCACAGATCTATAGGCCCGATATGCAAACTGCAGAGGGTCCAGCAGTGGGTGTGTGATATTTTTCAGCTTGGCCAGCACAAGCCTTTCGAATGTCTTCATGACTACAGAGGTCAGTGCAACAGGCCTGTAGTCATTAAGACAAGTAATCCTTGCCTTTTTGGGTACAGAGACACTAATGAAGACTTTGAAGCAGGCAGGGACAGTACAGGTTTGCAGGGACTGGTTGAAAATGTCTGTGTGGACCGGTGCCAGTTGTTCGGCACAGAGCTTGAGAGGGGAAAACATTGTCCGGTCCTGGAGATTGCCGGCTTTTCTGTCCTCTGAAAAGCCTCTCCACTTCCTCTACTTTTATTGTTGATGATGGAGAAGTGATGTTGTTCAGCACGGAGGGTGTGGGTGATTGGGTGTGAAGTGGTGATTGGAGAGGGGTGGGTGGGAAAGAGTCCAGTCTTTTCAGACTGGGGTCTTGCTTTAAGAAAGTGTGAAGCAGTGAATGGGGAGGTGGGTGTAAAAGGGCCCAGTCTTTGCAGACTGAGGTCAGGCTGTGAGTGGGTGTGAAGTGTTGGTTGGGGTGGGAAAGGGTCCAGTCTTGCGCTAAGTCGCTGTGAAGAAGGTGATAAGTGAACCAGTACCTTCAGCAGCCATACATGCCCAGGCCATAACGTTCCCACCACTGTGTCTCACAGATGAGGTGGTATGCTTTGGATCTTGGGCAGTTCCTTCTCTCCTCCATACTTTGCTCTTGCCATCACTCTGATATGTTAATCTTCGTCTCATCTGTCCACAAGACCTTTTTCCAGAACTGTGGTTGCTCTTTTAAGTACTTCTTAGCAAACTGTAACCTGGCCATCCTATTTTTGTGACTAACCAGTGGTTTGCATCTTGCAGTGTAGCCTCTGTGTTTCTGTTCATGAAGTCTTCTGTGGTCATTGACAAATCCACACCTGACTCCTGAAGAGTGTTTCCGATCTGTCGGACAGGTGTTTGGGGATTTTTCTTTATTATAGAGAGAATTCTTCAGTCATCAGCTGTGGAGGTCTTCCTTGGCCTGCCAGTCCCTTTGTGATTAGTAAGCTCACCAGTGCTCTCTTTCTCCTTAATGAGGTTCCAACAGTTGATTTTGGTAAGCCTACGGTCTGGCTGATAGCTCTAACAGTTTTATTCTCGTTTCTCAGTCTCATAATGGCTTCTTTGACTTTCATTGGCACAACTTTGATCCTCATGTTGATAAACAGCAGTAAAAGTTTGCAGAGCTGATGGAAAGACTGGAGGAAAGACTCGGTGCTGAGAGCTCTCTTATACCTGCATTAAGGAGGCCTTTAAACACACCTGAGCAACTACAAACACCTGTGAAGCCATGTGTCCCAAACATTATGGTGCCCTGAAATGGGGGGACTATGTATAAACACAGCTGTAATGTCTACATGGTGAAACCAAAATGTATAAAAATGGCCTTTATTAAAATCTGACAATGTGCACTTTAACCACGTGTGATTTTTTTCTATTACAAATCTCAAAGAGGCAAATAAATAAATGATGGGTCTTGGTCCCAAACATTATGGAGGGCACTGTATATACCCATAGACACACACACATAAAAAACAAACAATAATAGTGAAATTAAAGCAATAATAGTCAATGTAGTTCAGAGCCTATTTGGAGGTTGTGGTGTTCAATAGCCTGATGGCTGTGGGGAAGAAGCTGTTCCTGGACCTGGATGTCACAGTTTTCCGGATTAAATGAGGCTCCGGAACACTAGTGGTGGTGGGACTGTGCTTCTTTCTGCATCAATTCCATGGGGACAAGTTTTATGTATAAAATCCTGAGAGGAATAGAGCGGGCAGTCTCTTGCTCGGAGTAGGGGAATAGAGGACCAGAGGACCAGAGGACCAGAGGACCAGAGGACCGGAGGTTCAAGATTGTTCCCGATGTTGGGGAAGTCCAGGACAAGGGGTCACAGTTTAAGGATAAGGGGGAAGTCTTTTAGGACCGAGATGAGAAAATCATTTTTCACACAGAGAGTGGTGAATCTGTGGAATTCTCTGCCACAGAAGGTAGTTGAGGCCAGTTCGTTGGCCATATTTAAGAGGGAGTTGGATGTGGCCCTTGTGGCTGAAGGGATCAGGGGGTATGGAGAGAAGGCAGGTACAGGATACTGAGTTGGATGATCAGCCATGATCATATTGAATGGCGGTGCAGGCTCGAAGGGCCGAACGGCCTGCTCCTGCACCTAATTTCTATGTTTCTATGTTTCTATGTTTCAAGGTGAAGGGGTAAAGATTTAACAGGAATCGGAGGGGTAACCTTTCCACACAAACAGTGGTGGGTGTACAGAACAAGCTGCCAGAGGAGGTGGTTGAGGCTGGGACTCACACAACGTTTAAGAAACCGTTGGACGGGGACATGGGATATAGGACAGGTTTGAAGGGATACAGACCAAACGCAGGCAGGTGGGACTAGTGTAGCTGGGACATGTTGGCCGGTGTTAGGTGAGTTGGGCCGAAGGGTCTGTCGTGGGTGGTGATTTGGGAGATCTTCAAAGGAGTATTCTGGGCACGATGCGGCCATTTGGTTATGGAAATAGATGAAGGAGTGTTTTGGCAGAGCTGTTGGCGTTCTTTACCTGTGAGGGACCGGGCCAGTTTGCCTTTCTTTTGTGACTCATCGGCTAAACAAACCGATCTCCTCTGTGGTCGAAGGAAATAAAAGAGCAATTAATACACATACGTCGCTCTGCCTCCCGCCTCTGTCATCGATTATTAATTATTAATGATTAGCAGCCGACTATGTGTAGGGTTTATGAATGCCACGTGTGTACCGAGGTACAGTGAAAAGCTGCGTTTTGTTTGCTATCCAAAACAGATCAGATAATTCTCTTAGGTAGACAAAATTGCTGGAGAAACTCAGCGGGTGAGGCAGCATCTATAGATCTATTTACATCTATAGATGGTGCCTCACCCGCTGAGTTTCTCCAGCAATTTTGTCTACCTTTGATTTTTCCAGCATCTACAGTTCTTTCTTAAACAGATATTTCTCTTAGGGCTAACGAAATGAATGGATATGAGGTACTGATTCTGGATGATCAGCCATGATCATATTGAATGGTGGTGCTGGCTCAAATGGCCCACTGCACCTATTTTCGATGTTTCTATAATACTACATATAAATGTAATCGTCAAACTCAAGTGTAAGAGCTAGAACAAATGAGAGGATGTGGAATATCGTTCAGTTTAGTTTAGTTTAGAGATACAGAGCGGAAACAGGCCCTTCGGCCCACCGAGTCCGTGCCGACCAGCGATCCCCGCACACTTACACTATCCTACACGCATTAGTGAAAATGTACAATTACACCAAGCCAATTAACCTACAAATGTGTACGTCTTTGGAGTGTGGGAAGAAACCAAAGTTCTCGGAGAAATCCCACGCAGGTGACGGGGAGAACGTGAAAACTCCGTACAGACAGCGCCCGTAGTCGGGATCGAACCCGGGTCCCTGGTGCTGTGAGGCAGCGACTCTACCGCTGCGCCACCGTGCCACCCATTTTGATTTTTACATAAATGAGACATAAAACATACAGTAGTTCTCAGCATTGTAGCGCACCAGTTCCAGAGACAAAGTCCAATGTCCGCAATGGGCTAGAGGTGAATCGGACAGGGCCCTGGCTTATGGAAGGACCGTTCGGAAGCCTGATAACGGAGGGGAAGAAGCTGCTCCTGAGTCTGGTGGTGTGAGTTTTCTCTCTGTCTTTAAAGTCTAAAGGTTACTGTGATTGCTGCACTGTGCATAAATAAATAAGTTGCAGAATTAGGCCATTCGGCCCGTCAAGTCTTCTCCGCCATTCAATCGTGGCGGATCTATCTCTCCCTCCTAACCCCATTCTCCTGCCTTCTCCCCATATCCCCTGAGACCCGTACTAATGAAGAATCTATCAATCTCTGCCTTAAAAATATCCACTGACTTGGCCTCCACAGCCTTCTGTGGCAATGAGTTCCACAGATTCACCACCCTCTGACTAAAGACATTCCTTCTCATCTACGTCCTTTTATTCTGAGGCTACGTCCTCTGGTCCTAGACTCTCCCACTGGTGGAAACATCCCGTCCACATCCACTCTACCCAGGCCTTTCACTAGTCGTGAAGTTTCAATGAGCCCCCCCCCCCACCAATCGTTCTAAACCCCAGCGAGTACAGGCCCAGCGCCGTCAACCACTCATCATATGTTAACCCACTCAATCCCGGGATCATTCTCGTAAACCTCCTCTGGACCCTCTCCAATGTTAGCACATCCTTCCTCAAGCTGTGGTGCCCAATACTGCTCACAATAACGTTCTCTGGGAAACAAGTGCAACTTGTCAGAGTCCCGTTGAGCGGTGACGATACGATCAGTGCAATTACCTTTACGGAATTCAGAGAGACGTCATCTTTCAGCAAACTCTCCTGGCGACGCAGGAAGATCTCCTTGGCCTGTTTGGTGTTTTTCCCCTGCGGTAAGGTGTGTCTGTTGTAGGAGGGCATCTGTGGAAAGGGAAGCAGCTGATTATAGCAATGCTGACGTCTTAGTCACACGGCACAGAAACAGGCCCTTCAGCCCCACCAACATACCCAATCTACCCCTGTCCCACCTGCCCACGTTTGTTCCATATCACTCTGAACCTTGTTCCTATCATAGAAACATAGAAAATAGGTGCAGGAGTAGGCCATTTGGCCCTTCGAGCCTGCACTGCCATTCAATATGATCATGGCTGATCATCCAACTCAGTATCCTGTACCTGCCTTCTCTCCATACCCCCTGATCCCTTCAGCCACAAGGGCCACATCTAACTCCCTCTTAAATATAGCCAAAGAACTGGCCTCAACTACCTTCTGTGGCAGGGAATTCCACAGACTCACCACTCTCTGTGTGAAAAATGATCTTCTCATCTTGGTCCTAAAGGACTTCCCCCTTATCCTTAAACTGTGACCCCTTGTCCTGGACTTCCCCAACATCGGGAACAATCTTCCTGCATCTAGCCTGTCCAACCCCTTAAGAATTTTGTAAGTCTCTATGAGATCCCCCCTCAATCTTCTAAATTCCAGCGAGTACAAGCCGAGTCTATCCAGTCTTTCTTCATATGAAAGTCCTGACATCCCAGGAATCAGTCTGGTGAACCTTCTCTGTACCCCCTCTATGGCAAGAATGTCTTTCCTCAGGAGACCAAATCTGTACGCAATACTCCAGGTGTGGCCTCACCAAGACCCTGTACAACTGCAGTAGAACCTCCCTGCTCTTGTACTCAAATCCTTTTGCTATGAATGCTAACATACCATTCGCTTTCTTCATAGCCTGCTGCACCTGCATGCCTACTTTCAATGACTGGTGTACCATGACACCCAGGTCTCGTTGCATCTCCCCTTTTCCTAATCGGTCACCATTCAAATAATAGTCTACTTTCCTGTTTTTGCCACCAAAGCGGATAACCTCACATTTATCCACATTATACTGCATCTGCCATGCATTTGCCCACTCACCCAGTCTATCCAAGTCACCTTGCAGCCTCCTAGCATCCTCCTCACAGCTAACACTGCCCCCCAGCTTAGTGTCATCCGCAAACTTGGAGATGTTGCATTTAATTCCCTCGTCCAAATCATTAATGTATATTGTAAATAGCTGGGGTCCCAGCACTGAGCCTTGCGGTACCCCACTAGTCACTGCCTGCCATTCCGAAAAGGACCCGTTCACTCCTACTCTTTGCTTCCTGTCTGCCAGCCAGTTCTCTATCCACTTCAATACTGAACCACCAATACCGTGTGCTTTAAGTTTGTATACCAATCTCTTGTGTGGGACCTTGTCGAAAGCCTTCTGAAAGTCCAGATACAACACATCCACTGCTTCTCCCATATCCACTCTACTAGTTACATCCTCAAAAAATTCAATAAGATTCGTCAGACATGATTTACCTTTCGTAAATCCATGCTGACTTTGTCCAATGATTTCACCACTTTCCAAATGCGCTGCTATCCCATCTTTAATAATTGACTCTAGCAGTTTCCCCACTACCGATGTTAGACTAACTGGTCTGTAATTCCCTAACTGGTCTGGAATATCCATGTACTTGTCCAGGTGACTTTTAAATGCTGTCGTGGTAGCTGCCTCGACCACCTCCCTTGGCAAAAGATGCACATAGTAAGTAAGTAAGTTTATTGGCCAAGTATTCACATACAAGGAATTTGCCTTGGTGCTCCGCCCACAAGTAACAACATGACATACGGTGACAGTTACGAATGACTCAGAAAACACTAAACATTAATAATAATAAAACATTAATGATAAAACACCATTGATCAAGCATGTGAACCAACAAAATACCAGATCAAAGGGAGGCTACAGATTTTTGGCTGTTGAGTAGAGGAACGACTCGTGGATAAAAACTGTTTTTATGTCTAGCTGTGGCAGCTAGTAAAGTACGTGACCCCACCACTCGCCACATTTTCCCATCTCCCCCCCGTCTGCCTTCCGCAAAGACCGCTCCCTCCGCAACTCCCTTGTCAATTCTTCCCTTCCCTCCCGCTCCACCCCTTCCCCGGGCACTTTCCCTTGCAACCGCAAGAAATGCTACACTTGTCCCTTCACCTCCCCCCTCCACTCCTTTCAGGGACCCAAGCAGTCCTTCCAGGTCCGACAGAGGTTCACCTGCACCTCCTCCAACCTCATCTACTGCATCCGCTGCTCCAGATGCCAGATGATCTATATCGGTGAGACCAAGCGGAGGCTTGGCGATCGTTTCGCCGAACACCTCCGCTCGATCCGCAAAAACCAACCCGACTTCCCGGTGGCTCAGCACTTCAACTCCCCCTCCCATTCCGTATCCGACCTCTCTGTCCTGGGCCTCCTCCACGGCCAGAGTGAGCATCACCGCAAGTTGGAGGAACAGCACCTCATATTCCGCTTGGGGAGTCTGCATCCTCTTGGCATGAACATTGAATTCTCTCAATTCTGTTAACCCTTGCTGTCTCCTCCCCTTCCCACCTCTCCCTCAGCCCTCGTGCTCCTCCTCCTTTTCCCTTTTCCCCCCCCCGCCTCCCCCCACCCCCCATCAGTCTGAAGAAGGGTCTCGACCCGAAACGTTGCCTATTCCCTTCGCTCCTTAGAAGCTGCTGCACCCGCTGAGTTTCTCCAGCATTTTGTGTACCCTCGATTTTCCAGCATCTGCAGTTCCTTCTTTAACAACAAAGTGCTGGAGTAACTCAGCGGGGCAGGCAGCATCCCGGGAGAACGTGGATAGGTGATGTTTTGGGTTGGGACCCTTCTTTCGACTCGGAGTCTGAAGAAGGGTTTCTGACCTGAGATGTAACACATTGTCCCCTCACCCTAGAGCAAGCGCAAGCAGTCACAGGGAGAACATGCACTGTAATTAAATCTTGCTCTTTACTTTAGTTCAGTTTGGTTTAGTTTAGAGATAGAGCGTGGAAACAGGCCCTCCGGCCCACCGGGTCCGCGCCGACCCGCGATCCCCGTACATTAACGCTATCCTACGCTACACTAGGGGCGTAGCAGAGTCAGGGGATATGGGGAGAAGGCGGGAACGGGGCACTGATTGGGGATGATCAGCCATGATCACATTGAATGGCGGTGCTGGCTCGAAGGGCCGAATGGCCTACTCCTGCACCTATTGTCGATCGACTATTTTTACGTTTTACCAAACCTGTACGTCTTTGGAGTGTGGGAGGAAATCAAAGATCTCGGAGAAAACCCACGCAGGTCACGGGGAGAAGGTACAAACTCCGTACAGACAGCGCCCGTAGTCGGGATCGAACCCGGGTCTCCGGCGCTGCATTCGCTGTGAGGCAGCAACTCTACCGCTGCGCCACCGTGACTTCTCATCTTAAATCTATGTCCTCTGGTTTTTGATTCTCCCGACGCTGGGCAAAGGATTGTGTGCACGTCCTCCACCTATTCCCCTCGTGGTCTTGTCCACCTGTGTCCGTGCGCTCATCCTATCTGCTCCCCTCTCGATTTTATATGCCTCGATAAAATCATCCCTCTGCTGCCTGTGCTCCAAGGAACAGAGTCCCGGCACAACCTCTCCCTGTAGCTGAGGCCCTCAAGTCCCGGCAACCTCTCTGCACCCTCTCCAGATTAGCGGCATAAAGGTGTCACACCAGCATTGGAGATTAGGGACACAGCCCCTTCGGAGACAGGCCCTTCAGCCCATCAGGTCCATCACCCAATCATCACAGAACCAATAAATTCGTACCGTTTGCCGAATTCGATAAAGGTTTCTTAGCAAGAGCTCCTGGATATTGTCGAGCTGTTCTGGTGACACTGGGCGTTTGGAGACTTCAGAGGCTTTCTCATTCCTGTGTGGAGAAGATTAAAAACATGATACACTCTCATGGTTAGATGGGTGAGGGGCGACCTCATAGAAACGTTATCGAATCGTGAAAGGTCCTGGATAGAGTGGATGTGGAGAGGATGTTTCCAGCAGTGGGAGCGTCCAGGACCAGTGGGCACAGCCTCAGAATAAAAGGACGAACCTTTAGGAAGGAGATGAGGAGGAATTTCTTTACTTAGAGGGTGGTGAATCTGTGGAATTCATTGCCACAGACAGTTGTGGAGGCCAAGCCAATGGGTATTTTTAAGGCGGAGATTAAAAGATTCTTGATTAGTGCGGGTGTCCTAGTTTAGTTTTGTTTAGAGATACAGCGCGGAAACAGGCCATTTGGCCCACCAGGTCCACGCCGGCCAGCGTCCCCGCTGACTAAAGGGCCTGTCCCACTCTCACCACCTCATTCACGACCTCTGCCGAGTTTGCCCTTGACTCGTACTCGCAGCATGGTCGTCGCGAGGTCGTAGGTGGTCGTAGGTAGGTCGTAGCAGGCCGTGATGCTAGTCGTAGGTACTCGTGGCATCAAGTAGGTCGTGGCGTTTTTTCTAGCCTGATGCAAAATGTTCAAGAGTAAAAAAGGTTGTGAATTAGGTTGTGAAAGTGGGACAGGCCCTTAACACTATCCTACACACACAAGGGACAATTTTTATAATGTTTATTTTTTTTTAAATAATGTTTATTTACCAAGCCAATTAAGCTACAAACCTGCACGTCTTTGGAGTGTGGGAGGAAACTGAAGATCTCTGAGGAAACCCACGCAGGTCACGGGGAGAGCGTGCAAACTCCGTACAGACAGCAGCCGCAGTCAGGATCGAACCCGGGTCTCCGGCGCTGCATCCGCTGTGAGGCAGCGACTCTACCGCTGCGCCAACGTGACGGGGTTATGGGGAGAAGGCAGGAGATTGGGGTTGAGAGGGAGAGATAGATCAGGCATGATGAAATGGCGGAGACGACTGGATGGGCCGAATGGCCTAAATCCTGCTCCTATCACTTATGAACTTCATCAAACGTGATTGGATTTTATCTTGCATTGAATGTTGTATCCGTAATCATGGGCAGTTTTTACTGTGAGCAGTTTGATTGTAATCATGAATTGTCTTTCTGCTGTTACAGGGGCCCTGCACAACTGCAGAAGGACCTCCTTGCTCCTAAACTCAAATCCTCTCGCTTTGAAGGCCAACATGCCATTCGCTTTCTTCACTGCCTGCTGTATGTACCTGCATGTTTACTTTCAGTGACTGGCGTACAAGGACACCCAGGTCTCGTTGCACCTCCCCTTTTCCTAATTTTGGTTAGCAAGCAACAAAAAGCTTCTCACAGTACCTCGCCGCACGTGACAACAGACTAAACTGAACTAAGCCAAGCCAAGACAAGCCAAATCTCACAATTTGGAGACAGTGGATATGTAGGGCGGGGAAGAACATGGATCACATGCGGACAGAGGAGATTAGTTTACCTTGCCGTCATGTTTGCACAGACACAGTGTTCCTCAGGTCTACAGTTTTATGCTCTGTGTGCCCAGTCACTGCATCCGATTAAAAAAATCTCTTGTCTCTGGAAATGCTTTAATAATTGATTTATTTATTGCTTCAGCAGCTGAAATTTCCGCTGGCATCAGTTTGATGATCTTAGGCCCTGCCCTCAGCGAACTGCATCCTCCACAGTCCGAAAGGGCAGCAGTAAATTACTGAAGTGGAATCAGGTTGCCGCTGCTTACCTGGAGTTGAGTTTGAGTTTCTGAGTCTCGTTGAGTTGAGGTACAGTGAAAAGTTTTCTGTTGGGTGTTAACCAGTCAGCGGATAGACAATCCATGATTACATCCGAGCCGGATACAGGACCAAGGGAATAACGTGAATAACGTTCAGTGCAAGGTAAAGCCCAGTAAAGTCCGATCAAAGATAGTCCGAGGGTCACCAATGAGGTAGATGGGAGGTAGCCCCAGCTACAGATACATTAGTTTAAGTTTCAGTTTCAGGCTCTGGTTCTGGTTGATCACTACGCAAACACCTCTTCAGTGGTTGTCTCGCCCAGTTGAGGTTTCAATAACGTTCCCCCCGTGACCCGCGTGGGTTTTCTCCGAGATCTTCGGTTTCCTCCCACACTCCAAAGACGTACAGGTTCGGTTGAGTCTAGTTTATTGTCACGTGTACCGAGGTACAGTGAAAAGCTTTTGTTGCGTGCTCACCAGTCAGCGGAAAGTAAGACCACACATGATTACAATGGAGCCATTCACAGTGTACACATACATGACAAGGGAATAAGGTTTAGTGCAAGGCAAAGCCAGCAAAGTCCGATCTAGGATAGTCGGAGGGTCACCAATGAGGTAGATAGTAGTTCAGGACCGCTCTCTGGTTGTGGTAGGATGATTCAGTTGCCTGATAACAGCCGGGAAGAAACTGTCCCTGAATCTGGAGGTGTGTGCGTTTTCACACTTCTGTACCTTTTACCCGATGGGAGAGGGGGAGAAGAGGGAGTGGCCGGGGTGCGACTGGTCCTTGATGATGCTGCTGGCCTTGCCATAGATGGAGTCCATGGAAGGGATGGCTGAAGTTGGGGTCAGCTTGTTCCTGAGAGACGTGGATGTTTCTGGCGAGGGCCGTGGAGTTATGGCCTTTACGAGGTGCGCCGTTTATTTACTACTTGCGCTGGGTTTGGCTTTGTCTGGGCTTGTACCAACCTCTTGGCCGTCTACAGCTTTATCACTGCACCCGGGGGGGGGGGTGCGAGCCAGGGGTGTAGATCACGGGGGAGGACATGCAAACTCCACACAGGCAGCACCCGTAGTCAGGATCGAACCCGGGTCTCTGGCGCTGTGAGGCAGCGACTCTACCGTGCCCAATGACGTGGCCTCCACCACCGTCCGTGTGGACGATTAGGACCCGTACACCTTGAACAGCGCCCAGTCATAAGCTCATCAGTGATCGGAGCAGAACCAGGCCATTCGGCCCATCAAGCTCATCAGTGATAGGAGCATTCTTCTGCCTTCTCCCCATAACCCCGACACCCGTACTAATCAAGAATCCATCTATCTCCACCTTAAAAATATCCATTGACTTGGCCTCCACAGCCATCTGTGGCAATGAATCCCACAGATTCACCACCCTCTGACTAAAGAAATTCGTGGGTAGACAAAAATGCTGGAGAAACTCAGCGGGCGAGGCAGCATCTATGGAACGAAGGAATAGGCGACGTTTCGGGTCGAGACCCTTGTTCAGACTGATGTGGGCGGGGGTGGGGGGGGGAGAAGAAAGGAGACTAGGCTGTGGGGGAGCTGGGAAGGGGAAGGGAAGGAGGGAGAGAGCAAGGACTACCTGAAATTCCTCCTCATCTCCTTTCTAAAGGAATGTCCTCTTATTCTGAGGCTGTGCCCTCTGGTCCTAGACTCTCCCACGATAGCGGAGACCTCCTCTCCACATCCACTCTGCCCATCTACTCACTGCAGAGATGCCGTCGATGCGGTTCCGCCCAGCTGGCCTGTCTCCGCCAACTCAATGGCGTGTTTCTTCTCCAGTTTCTGGTACAGCATCACGATGCTGGACTTGGGCAGGTGCTGTTCCCTGATGAATAGCTTGTTGAGATACTTGCTGTTGAAGTTTTCAAATCTGCAGGAAGTGGGAAACACAGTTCAGTGGGGGTGGGGGAGGAGTCTCTGTATCAGTGTTTTATGTTCAGTTTCAGGTAAGTTCATCGTCACGTGTACCGAGGTGCGGTGAAAGGTTTTTTTTTTGGCGTGCTGACCAGTCAGCGGGCAATACATGATTACAACCAAGCCACTTACAGTGTACAGATCTATGATAAAGGGAATAACGTGAATACAATAGACAACAGACAATAGGTGCAGGAGTAGGCCATTCGGCCCTTCGAGCCAACACCGCCATTCAATGTGATCATGGCTGATCATCCCCAATCAGTACCCCGTTCCTGCCTTCTCCCCATATCCCCTGATTCCGTTATCTTTAAGAAACATATAAAATA
This sequence comes from Okamejei kenojei, assembly GCA_035221665.1. Taxonomy (NCBI): domain Eukaryota; kingdom Metazoa; phylum Chordata; class Chondrichthyes; order Rajiformes; family Rajidae; genus Okamejei; species Okamejei kenojei. The sequence continues at coordinate 65,892,373 of CM069143.1, read as the reverse complement.
CAAGGTAAAGTCCAATAAAGCCCGATCAAAGATAGTCCTAGGGCCTGAGGTAGATAGTAGCTCACGACAAGTGCTGCAATAGTTAGGTGTAGGAAGGAACGGCCAAACCGCAGGTTTGTTTTTTTTTTTTGATGAAATATTTTTTATTAGTTGTAAATACATACATAATAATAGAAAATACAACATCTCTATACATTCGTAAATATTTATTATATTAACATTTAAGACATTTAATATTTCGATAATTTTTTTTAAATAAGTAAGAAAAAGTTAGAGAAAATAATATAGAGATTAAAAAATCGAAAATAAGGAAGTGAATGGAGTATTAAAAAGTTACCCTGCGCAAACGCTGGTTTAAACCGAAGATAGGCACAAAATGCTGGAGTAACTCAGCGCGGATCAGTAAAGACACAGCCGCATCTCAGGGAGAGAAGGATTAAGGGCAATGTTCCGGGTCATTGAAACATAGAAAATAGGAGCAGGAGTAGGCCATTCAGCCCTTCGAGACAGCACCACCATTCAATATGATCATGGCTGATCATCCAAAATCAGTACCCCGTTCCTGCTTTTACCCCATATCCCTGGATTCCTTTAGCCCTAAGAGATTTATCTAACTCTCTCTTGAAAACATCCAGTGATTTGGCCTCCACTGTCTTCTGTGGCAGAGAATTCCACAGATTCACAACTCTCTGGGTAAAAATGTTTTTCCTCATCTCAGTGCTAAATGGCCTACCCCTTATTCGTAAACTGTGACCCCTGGTTCTGGACTCCCCCAACATTGGGAACATTTTTCCTGCATCTAGCCTGTCCAATCCTTTAAGCATTTTATGTTTCCATAAGATCCCCTCTCATCCTTCTAAATTCCAGTGAGTACAAGCCCAGTCGATCCATTCTTTCATCATATGTCAGTCCCGCCATCCTGGGAATTAACCTGGTGAACCTACGCTGCACTCCCTCAATAGCAAGAATCTCCTTCCTCAAATTAGGAGACCAAAATTGTACACAATACCTCAGGTGCTGTCTCACCGGGGCCCTGCACAACTGCAGTAGGACCTCCTTGCTCCTAAACTCAAATTCTCTCACAATGAAGGCCAACATGCCATTAGCTTTCTTCACTGCCTCCTGTACCTGCGTGCTTACTTTCAGTGACTGATGTACAAGGACACCCAGGTCTCAGTGCACCTCCCCTTTTCCTAATCTGACACCATTCAGATAATAATCTGCCTTCTTGTTTTTGCCACCTAAGTGGATACCCTCACATTTATCCACATTATACTGTATCAGCCATGTTCCTGCCCACTCACCAAACCTATCCAAGTCACCCTGCAGCCTCATAGCATCCTCCTCGCAGCTCACACTGCCACCCAGCTTTGTGTCATCCGTGAACTTGGAGATGTTACTTTTTAATTCCTTCGTCTAAAGCCTTCTTCAGACTGAGAGCCAGTGTCTCGAGCGGAAATGGCATCCATTCCTTTTCTTCAGAGACGCTGCCTGTCCCGCTGAGTTACTCCAGCATTTTGTGTCGATCTTCGAGCCCAGCACAGACCACCGATTACACACTGAGACAGGCAGCACCAATGCAGACTGAAGAAGCTTATACCTGTCTTTCCAGTAATATTGGCCCCAATGTCCGCAGATATCTTCGATCCCCGCCAACAAATGGTCCAGGAACTGCAGAAAGCACAGTTTACAAATCAGTTCGTCAGTCGTTAATCTTGGCCATCTCACAGCCCACCCGCGTCCCTGTCTATTGCAGACAGACACACAATGCTGGAGTAACTCAGCGGGATAGGCAGCATCACTGGAGAGAAGGAATGGGTGACGTTTCGGGTCGAGACCCTTCTTCAGAACCTTCTTCCATGAGTCTGAAAAAGTGTCTCGGCCCAAAACGTCACCCATTCCTTCTCTCCACAGATGCTGCCTGTTCTGCTGAGTTACTCCAGCATCTTGTGTCTATCTTTGGTTTAAACCAGCACCTGCAGTTCCTTCCTCCACTTACCAGTTGTCATGAGCTACTATCGACCTCAGACCCTAGGACTATCTTTGAACAGACATTATTGGACTATATCCTGTATTAAAGTGTGAAAAACCACAACCTCCCAGATCAGGACTATGTTTCTTCCCAGCTGTTACAGGCAACTGAACCATCCAACCTACAACCAAAGAGAGTTGATCTAGAATCGGCGGAGAACACACAGAGTAGGGAATCGAGAACTAGATCGGGGAGAACACACAGAGTAGGGAATCGAGGAACTAGATCGGGGACACACAGAGTAGGGGAATCGAGAACTAGAGGACATAGGTTTGAGGTGAGGGGGGAAAGATTTAATAGGGACCTGAGGGCCAATTTTATTCACACAAGGGTGGTGGGTGTATGGAACGAGCTGCCAGAGGAGGTAGCTAAGTCAGGGACTATCGCTATGTTTAAGAAACATTTGAACAGGTACATGGATAGGACTGGTTTAGAGGGATATGGGCCAAATGCAGGGACATATTGGTCGGTGTGGGCAAGTTTGTTTGCAAGTTCATAAGTTCATGTTAAATGTGCAGAATTAGGCCACTCGGCCCATCAAGGCTGATCTACCTTTCCTTCTCAACCCCATTCTCCTGCCTTCTCCCCATAATCCCTGACACCCGCACTAACCAAGAATCTGTCAATCTCCACCTTAAAAATATCCACTGACTTGGCCTCAACAGCCGTCTGTGGCAATGAATTCCACAGATTCACCACCCTCTGACTGAAGAAATTCCTCCTCATCTCCTTTCTAATGGAACGTCCTATTATTCTGAGGCTGTGCCCTCTGGTCCTAGACTCTCCCAGTAGTTGAAACATCCTCTCCACATCCACTCTATCCGGGCCTTTCACTATTCCGTGAGTATCCCCTTCTAAACTCATAAGATGTTTGTTATGAAGTTATTGTCATTTCTGAAGAGCATCATTTCGCCAAATAAAAAACTGAAAAGTGTGGCGTGCAAAAGTATTCAGCCCCCCTGAGTCAAAATACTTTGTAGACAGAACCAACCTTTCAGCTGCAATTTACAGCGCTGCAAGTCTTTTGCAGGTATGTCTCTACCATCTTTGCACATCTAAGACTGAAATTTCTGCCCATTCTATCTTTTGCAAAATAGCTCAAGCTCATCAGATGGATGGGAAAGACGCAGTGAACAGCAATTTCAAGTCTTGCCAGATGATGTCAATTGAATTTAAAGTCTGACTTTTGACTGAGCCATTCTAACACATGAATATGCCTTTGATCTAAACCATTCCATTGTAGCTCTGGCTGTATGTTTAGGGTCGTTGTCCCTGCTGGAAGGTGAAACCTCCGCCGCCAGTCTCAAGTCTTTTTGCTGACTGATACTAACAGTTTTCTTCCAAGATTGCCCTGTATTTGGCTCCACTCCCATCTTCCCATTAAACTCTGACCAGCTTCCCTGTCCCTGCTGAAGAAAAGCATCCCCATAGCATGATGCTGCCACCACCATGTTTCACAGTGGGATTGTGTGTTCAGGAGGTGATGTGCCAGTGTTAGTATTTCCGCCACGCATAGCGTTTTGCATTAGGTCAAAAACTTCAATTTTTGGTTCTCATCAACAGAGCACACACCTTCCTCCACATTTTTGCTGTGTCAGACCCCCCCACATAGCTTGTGGCAAACTGAAACAAAACGGACTCTTATGGCTTGTTTCAACAATGGCTTTCTTCTTGCCACTCTTCCATAAAGGCCCCCGATTTGTGGAGTGCACGACTAATAGTTTCCTGTGGACAGATTCTCCCCACCTGAGCTGTGGATCACTGCAGCGCTCCTCCAGAGTTACCATGGGCCTCTTTGGCTGCTTCTCTGATCAATGCAACTCACTTGCCCGGCCTGTCAGTTTAGGTGGACGGCCCATGTCTTGGTATGGTTTGCAGTTGTGCCATACTCTTTCCATTTTCGGATGATGGATTGAACAGTGCTCCCGTGAGATGTTACAAAGCTTGGAATATTTTTTAACCTAACCCTGCTATAACCCGTCTCTCACAACTTTATCCCTGACCTGGTCTGCTGTGTTCCTTGGGCTTCATGATGCTGTTTGTTCACTAATGTTCTCTAACAAACCTCCGAATCCTTCACAGAACAGCTGTATTTATACTGAGATTAGATTACTCACAAGTGGACTCTATTTACTAAAATTAGACTCGTGACTTCTGAAGGCAAAATTGGTTTTGCACTGGAATTTACTTAGGGGTATCAGAGTAAAGGGGGCTGAATACTTTTGCACGCCACACTTTTCAGTTTTTTATTTGTAATAAAATTTGGAAACCATGTATCATTTTCCTTCCACTTCACAACTATGCGCCACTTTGTGTTGGTCTATCACATAAAATCCCAATAAAATACATTTACGTTTGTGGTTGTAACGTGACAAAGTGTGGAAAAGTTCAAGGGGTATGGAAACTTTTGCAAGCCACTGAATGCTCCATGGTTACTGATGCAGAAACCCTCTCTGTTCAGACTGGTGAACCAGCAGACTGCTGCAGTGCAAAGCTGCTGGCCAAGATTCCTTTCGAATGACTGTATTGGCAGCTTCTGCTCCTGAAGCTAGTTGATGGAGTTAGGTTTTTTGGAATTTCTCGTTCACCGTGGAATGAGGCAAAGATGAAAGTGTTGTGGGCAGAGAGACCAAGCCGACTGCTGTCCTGCTCCCTGCTCCCCACAACTCTGTCTCAGCCCCCCTCCCCACTGCAGGCAACGCGCTCAAAATAACAGAGGCAAATATTAAAGAGCCTTGACTGCAGACTCACTGTGTGCATGGGTGTTGCGTGGGTCTTGGGTGTGTGGGTGTGGCGTGGGTCTGTGGTACACACACAGTGTGCGTGGGTCTTGTGTGTGTGTGGGTGTGTGCGTGGGTCTGTGTGTGTGGGTGTGTGCGTGGGTCTGTGTGTGTGGGTGTGTGCGTGGGTCTGTGTGTGTGGGTGTGTGCGTGGGTCTGTGTGTGTGGGTGGGTGCGAGGGTGTGTGTGTGGGTGGGTGCGTGGGTCTGTGTGTGTGGTGTGTTGTGTTGTGTGTGTGGGTGTGAGCGTGGGTCTGGTGTGTGTGGGTGTGTGCGGGTGGTGTGTGGGTGTGGTGCGTGTGTGTGTGGGTGTGGTGCGTGGGTCTGTGGTGTGTGGTGTGTGCGTGGGCTTGGGTCTGTGTGTGTGGGTGTGTGCGTGGGTCCACCTGTGTGTGTGGGTGTAGTGCGTGGGTCGTGGTTGGGGTGTGTGCGTGGGTGTGTGCCGTGGGTCGGTGTGTGTGGGTGTGTGCGATGGGTTCAGTGTGTGGGGGTGTGTGCGTGGGTTTGCGTGTGTGGTGTGTGTGTGTGGGTGTGTGCGTGGGTCTGTGTGTGTGGTGGGTCTGTGTGCGTGGGGGTGTGTGCGTGGGTGCGTTGGGTGTGTGCGTGGGTGATGTGCGTGGGTCTGTTTGTGTGTGTGTGTGTGGTGCGCATGTGTGTGTGTACAAGTGTGTGTCTGTGTGTCTGTGTGCGTGTGTCTGGGTCCGTGTGCATTTGCAATCAGTGTATGCAATGCTTGTGAGTGTGTTGTGTTATTTGTTTTCTCTCGCCCGGGGAGTTGTGTCTGCGCTGTGTGGTGTGTCTGGGTGTGTGTCTGTGTCAGTGTGTGTATGTGTGTATCAGTCTTGCGTGTGTGTGTGTTGAGCGTATGTGTGCATGCGTGTACGTGATTGTGTGCATGTGGAGGGTTGTGCATGTGTGTGAATTTAGCGTATGTGTGCGCGTGTGTGTGTGTGATTTAGGCGTAAGTTAGAGCGTGCGGTGTGTGTGGGTTGTGTGTGTGTGCGTGTGTGTGATTTAGCGTATGTTAGTGAGCGTGTGTGTGTGTGTGGGTGTGCATGTGTGCGTGCATGTGGCGTGCACGTGTGCGTGCGTGTATGTGATTGAGTGCATGTGTGTGTGTGGGTATGTGTGTGCCGTGCGCGTGTGTGTGCGTGTGTGTGCCACGTGTATGTATGTGCGTGTGCGTTGCATGTGTGTTGTTGTGCGAGTGTGTGTGCGCGCGGGAGTGTGTGTGCGTGTGGGTGTGTGTGTGCGTGCGCATGTGTGTGCGTGTGTGTGTGCATGTGTGTGTGTGCATGGTGTGTGTGGTGTGTGTGTTTGTGCGTGCGTGTATGCGTGTGCGTCAGGATTGCAGTCTGGGTGGTGAGGTGGTTTCTCAGATGGGCCGGGGACACAGACGATGACATTCTCTATGGGGCAATGAGAGTCAATGTGGGCAATGATTGTACGACCAGCGATCCCACACAAAACACACTGGGGACAATTTACATTTACACCAAGCCAATTAACCACTAAACCTGTACGTCTTTGGAGTGTGGGAGGAAACCGAAGATCTCAGAGAAAACCCAGACAGGTCACGGGGAGAACGTGCAAACTCCATACAGACAGCACCCGTAGTCGGGATGGAACCCGGGTCTCTGGCGCTGCATTCGCTGTGAGGCAGCAACTCTACCGCTGCGCCACCGTGCTGCCAAACATTGCTTGAGATGAGGGCAGGACCTCGAAACTAAAACTCAGGACTCAGAGTTGAGCATTGCACTAACGTGTAGAGGCTGTGTCGGACTCTAACTTACCCGGATGTGAATCTGCTCGCTGACAGTGGGTGGGGCCTGGCTTGTTCTCTTCACTTCCAGTAACTCCACCAGTGGTTTAATCGTCATGCCCTGGAACAACAGAGGAAAGAAGAAATCATTCCAGTCTGAAGAATTGTCTCGGCCCGAAACGTCACCCTGTCCTTCTCTCCAGTCCCGCCTGTCCCGCTGAGTTACTCCATCTCTCTCTCTCTCTCTCTCTCTCTCTCTCTCTCTCTCTCTCTCTCTCTCTCTCTCTCAGTCATTTTGTGTCTATCTCTGGTTTAAACCAGCATCTGCAGTTCCTTCCTGCACAGTCTCACTTCATGTCAGTTCAGTTTAGTTTATTGTCACGTGTACCGAGGTACAGTGAAAAGCTGTTGTTGCGCGTTATCTAGTCTGCGGAAACACAATACACGATTACAATCGAGCCATTTACACTGTACAGACATGTGACAAAGTCCGATCAAACGATAGTCTGAGAGTCACCAATGAGGTAGATAGTAGTTCAGGACCGCTCTCTGGTTGTGGTAGGATGATTCAGTCGCCTGATAACAGCCGGGAAGAAACTGTCCCTGAATCTGGAGGTGTGCGTTTTCAAACATCTGTACCTTTTACCCGATGGGAGAGGGAAGAAGAGGGAGTGGCCGGGGTGCGACTGGTCCTTGATGATGCTGCTGGCCTTGCCGAGGCAGCGTGAGGTGTAAATGGAGTCCATGGAAGGGAGGTTGGTTTGTGTGATGATCTGGGCCAATATCCTGGCAGGGAGATTTGCAAAGGCTACTGGGGAGACTTTAAACTAGAAAGGCTGGGGGGAGGGACTCGGGTAGAGGGGGCTAGGGGACAGGGTGTGGGGCAAGAGGCAGAGAAGGGAAGCACTCGGATCCAAAATGTAGGCGAGAAAGATGAAAACATAGAAACATAGAAACATAGAAATTAGGTGCAGGATTAGGCCATTCAGCCCTTCGAGCCTGCACCGCCATTCAATATGATCATGCTGATCATCCAACTCAGTAATCCCGTACCTGCCTTCTCTCCATACCCTCTGATTCCCTTAGCCACAAGGGCCACATCCAACTCATTCTTAAATATAAGCCAATGAACTGGCCCAACTACCCTCTGTGGCAGAGCGTTCCAGAGACTCACCACTCTAAGATAATAGACAGAGAATAAGGGATGGTGGGTTTCCAAAATGTGCATATTTTAATGCTAGGAGCATTGTAAGTAAGGTGGACGAACTTAGAGCCTGGATTGACACCTGGAAAATATGATGTTGTGGCAATCAGTGAAACATGGTTGCAGGAGGGCTGTGATTGGAACTAAATATTCCAGATTTCGTTGCTTCAGGTGTGATAGAATTGGAGGGACCAGAGGGGGAGGTGTTGCATTGCTTGTCAGAGAAGATATTACAGCAGTGCTTTGGCAGGATAGATTAGAGGGCTCGTCTAGGGGAGGCTATTTGGGTGGAACTGAGAAGTGGGAACGGTGTATCAACACTTTTAGGGGTGTATTATAGACCGCCAAATGGGAGCGTGAATTGGAAGAGCAAATATGTAAGGAGATAGCAGATATTAGTAGTAAGCACAAGGTAATAGTGATTGTGGGGAGATTTCAATTTTCCAAAAATAGACTGGGAAACACATTCTGTAAATGGGCTGGATGGTTTTGGAGTTTGTAAAATGTGTGCAGGATAGTTTTTTTTGGCAGCAGTACATAGAGGTATCGACCAGAGAAGGGGGCAGTGCCTGGACCTCCTGTTAGGAAATGAGGCAGGTCAGGTGACGGAGGTAATGCGTTTGGTGAGCACTTCGTGACCAGTGATCACAATACCATTAGTTTCAAATATAATTATGGGAGAGAGTCAGAACTGGACCTAGGGTGGAGATTTTTGATTGAGAAAGGCTAACTTTGAGGGAATGCGTAAGGATTTTAAAGGAGTGAATTGGGACACTTTGTTTCATGGAAGGATGTAGAAGAGAAATGGAGGACATTTAAAGGGGAAATTGTAAGAGTACAGAATCTTTATGTCCCTGTTAGGTTGAAAGGAAATAGTAAAAATTGGAAAGAGCCATGGTTTTCAAGGGAAATTGGACACTTGTTTCAAAAAAAGAGAGATATCTACAATAATTATAGGAGGCATGGAGTAAATGAGGTGCTAGAGGAGTATAAAGAATGTAAAAAGAATCTTAAGAAAGAAATTAGGAAGGTTAAAAGAAGATATGTAGGTTGCTTTGGGCAAGAAAGGTGAAAGTAAACCAAAAGGGTTTCTACAGCTATATTAATAGCAAAAGGAGTAACGAGGGATAAAATTGGACCATTAGAGAACCAGAATGGACAGCTATCTGCAGAGCCAAAAGAGATGGGGGAGATATTGAACAATTTCTTTTCTTCGGTATTCACCAAGGAGAAGGATATTGAACTCTGTGAGTTAAGGGGAAAAAGTAGAGTAGCTATGGAAACCATGAGATTCAAAGAGGAGGAAGTACTGACACTTTTGAAAAATATAAAAAGTGGATAAGTCTCCAGGTCCTGACAGGATATTCCCTAGGACATTGAGGGAAGTTAGTGTAGAAATAGCAGGAGCTATGACAGAAATATTTCAAATGTCATTAGAAACGGGAATAGTGCCCGGAGGGATTGGCGTACTGCGCATGTTGTTCCATTGTTTAAAAAGGGTTCAAAGAATAAACCTAGCAATTATAGACCTAATTAGTTTGACGTCAGTGGTGGGAAAATTAATGGAAAGGATACTTAGAGATAATATATATAAGCATCTGGATAAACAGGGTCTGATCAGGAACAGTCAACATGGATTTGTGCCTGGAAGGTCATGTTTGACAAACCTTCTTGAATTTTTTGAAGCGGTAACTAGGGAAATTGATGAGGGTAAAGCAGTGGATGTTGTCTATATGGATTTCAGTAAGGCCTTTGACAAGGTTCCCCATGGAAGGTTGGTTAAGAAGGTTCAATCTTTGGGTGTTAATGGCGGAGTAGCAAGATGGATTCAACAGTGGCTGAATGGGAGATGTCAGAGAGTAATGGTGGATGGCTGTTTGTCAGGTTGGAAGCCGGTGACCAGTGGGGTGCCTCAGGGATCTGTGTTGGGTCCACTGTTGTTTGTCATGTACATCAATGATCTGGATGATGGGGTGGAAAATTGGATAAGTAAGTATGCAGATGATACTAAGATAGGTGGTGTTGTGGATAATGAAGTAGATTTTCTACAGAGAGATTTGGGCCATTTGGAAAAGTGGGCTGAAAGATGGCAGATGGAGTTTAATGCTGATAAGTGTGAAGTGCTACATCTTGGCAGGACAAATCAAAATAGGACATACATGGTAAATGGTAGGGAATTGAAGAATGCTGTGGAACAGAGGGATCTAGGAATAACTGTGCATAGTTCCCTGAAGGTGGAATCGCATGTAGATAGGGTGGTAAAGAAAGCCTTTGGTGTGCTGGCCTTTATAAATCAGAGCATTGAATATAGGAGTAGGGAAGTAATGTTAAAATTGTACAAGGCATTGGTAAAGACCAATTCTGGAGTATGGTGTACAATTTGGTCGCCTAGTTAATAGGAAGGATGTCAACAAAATAGAGAGAGTACAGAGGAGGTTTACTAGAATGTTGCCAGGGTTCCAGCAACTATGTTACAGAGAAAGGTTGAACAAGTTTGGTCCTTATTCTTGGAGCGCAGAAGGTTAAGGGGGGACTTGATTGAGGTCTTTAAAATAATGAAAGGTAGACAGAGTTGACGTGGATACGTTTTTCCCCAATTGAGGGTAGGGAAGATTTCAAACAAAGAGGCATGACATGAGAATTAAGGGACAGAGGTTTTCGGGGTAAGTGAGGGGGAACTTCTTTACTCAGAGGGTGGTGGCCGTGTGGAATGAGCTTCCAGCAGAAGTGGTGGAGGCAGGATCGATTTTAACATTTAAGAGTAAAGTGGATAGGTATATGGACGTGAAGGGAATGGAGGGGTATGGTCTGAGTGCAGGTAGATGGGACTAGGGGAAAACAAATGGTCGGCACGGACTGGAAGGGCCGAGAGGGCCTGTTTCCGTGCTGTAATCGTTATATGGTTATATGGTTATATGGGCTGTGTCCGCAATTCTCTGCAATTTCTTGTGGTCTAGGATGGAGCTGTTCCCAAACCGAGCTGTAATGCATCGCGGTGAAATCCCATAAATCAGCAGCACATTAATGAATCCATAGGTCTAGATTTTAAACTTTATAGAGACACAGTGTGGAAACAGGCCGTTCGGCCCGCCGAGCCTGCGCCGACCAGTGGTCACCCCGTACACCAACACTGTCCCACACACACTGGGGAAAATCAACAATTTTACCGAAAAACCAATGAACCTACAGACCTGCACGCCTTTGGAGTGTGGGAGGAAACCGGAGCACCCGGAGAAAACCCACGCAGGTCACGGGGAGAACGTACAAACTCCGTACAGACAGCGCCCGTGGTCAGGATTGAACCCGGGTCTCTGGCGCTGTGAGGCAGCAGCTCCACCGCCGCGCCTCCGTGCCCGCTGGTTTCGGGTTATTATTGTCACGTGTACAGCGACAGGCAAAGTTCTGTCCAACAAACATGGACACGAAGCACTGATTCAGAAGCCTGACAACAGAGGGGAAGACGCTGTTCCTGAGTCTGGTGGGGCGCGCTCTCACGCTTCCGTACGTTCACCCTCTCCGCTTCATGCCTGAAACTTGGAATGAAACATTCCCTTAAGATGCAGCTGCCTAATGGACCAATCAGAGTAAAAAAAACATCTGCAGCGAAGCAGGTGTTTTAGTCTCCAAATGTTCAAATCCCACATCTGACACACGGCACGGTGGCGCAGCGGTAGAGCACAGCGCCAGAGACCCGGGTTCGATCCTGACCACGGGCAGACACAAAATGCTGGAGTAACTCAGCGGGACAGGCAGCATCTCTGGAGAGAAGGAGCGGGTGGCGTTTCGAGAAGAAGAGAGAGGACGAGATGAGAGTCGAGCCTTCAGACTGACTATCTGTACGGAGTTTGTACGTTCTCCCCGTGACTTGCGTGGGTTTTCTCCGGGTGCTCCGGTTTCCTCCCACATTCCAAAGGCCTACAGGTCGGTAGGTTAATTGGCTTCTAGAAATTGCCCCTGGTGTGTTGGACATGGGAGGTGGGTGATAGTGGACTCGGTGGGCTGAAGGGCCTGTTTCCACACTGTATCTCCAAACTAAACCAACGTGCGGGGATCGCTGGCCGGCACGGACTCGGTGGGCCGAAGGGCCTGTTTCCACACTGTATCTCCAAACTAAACCAACGTGCGGGGATCGCTGGCCGGCACGGACTCGGTGGGCCGAAGGGCCTGTTTCCACACTCTATCTCTAAGCTAAACTAGGATGCAAGGCTTTCATTCAGTCAAATTTAATATTGAGCAACTAAGCATCCCATTGAATCTGATTTGTGTAGTTCTCATTTGAGCTGCTTAAACCTTTTTATTGATCCGTGGATGCGAAGCGCTGACTCCAGCAGTGAGTAGATGTTACAAAATTACTATTATTATTTTTATTGATTTGCACTCACTCACAACGTTGGCCCTTGTAGCTTTTCAGGGGATTAATGCGCAAAATAAATGGATTGATTGAAGTTTTGAAAGATTTATTTTTTATGGTAACATTTTTATCTATTTATTTATTTGTCACGTACTGAGGATTAGTGAAATTCATTTTTGGACACAAGTATCACTAGACATACGAACTTCAGACCGAAGAAGGGTCTCGACCCGAAACGCCACCCCAGACCTCCCAACATTTGATTGTCAAAATTCATAATATTTCCCCTCAAAATTCATATTTTTTAAATGAAAATTCATAATATGTCGCGGCGCCCTATTCGGGGTCCCATGTCACAAATTTCTAAATTGTGAAGAAGTATTTTTAAATGCCAAAATGTGAAAAAGGTACATGTATGCTGAAACATTTATAATTCTTTGTTAAACTTTGATAAACTTGGCACTAGACTCACCTTCATTTCTCTCACTTGGGGTTGTTGCCGGCGGCTATGCGCCTGCGCACTGGTGCAGATCAGCGGGCTGCCGGCGGGCGGGTGCGGCACATGCGCACTTTGGCCAGGTTGCCGGCGGGTCTGCGCCTAGCGCACTGGGTGGGGGTGGGGGGGGAGGCCCGGTGATGGGGCTGCCGCGAGCGGCCGGCTGGCGGCAAGAAAGTGCCGCTGATCGCGCGGGCCGGCGCCGCCCGGCTCTGGGCCGGCGTGGCGTGGCTCGAAAATGGCGCCAGGCCCGGCAACCCTCCCCCACTGCGCACGCGCGGCCACTGGGGGCCCGGCAACCCTCCCCACTGCGCACGCGCGTCCACTGGGGCCCGGCAACCCCTCACCCACTGCGCCAGAGATGCCAACCTTCCAGAGCACAAATCAGTAATCATAAGGCTAAAAATCAGTAATTTTGGAGACAAAATCAGTAATTTTTTGCGCAAAGCAATTTTTTTTTCTGCATGATGGCAAGCGCGGCTCCCACAGGCAAGCGATAGCGCATAATGTTAACATTAACATACCTGTATGTTTCATTAGTTGGTATTACATAAACATGTATTAACTCACCATTGAAAATGCTCTATTGAAAGACTGGATGAACGAGTTCATTATCAATATGTCTTGATATGTTTATACACACACACTCACACATATACGCGCACACTCACACACACAGACACACTCACACACAACACTCCAGTGATGGAAATGGGTTTTAGGAACTAAGGGTACTCTGGGTCCGTGAAGCTGAGTTTTTTTAAAGAAGGAACTGCCCCCAAACGTCGCCTATCTCCTTCGCTCCTTAGATGCTGCTGCACCCGCATGAGTTTCTCCAGCTTTTTGTGTACCCTCCGTGAAGCTGAGGTTGGGAAGGAGGGGGGGGGGGGGGGGGGGGGGGGGGGAACTCTGTCTCTGTCTGTGTGTGTGTGTTGGCTGCAGCCATCGTCTGCTTTAGATGAGGGAAGCAGGTCGGTGATTGATCAAAAGGCCCTAGGAGACTGTCTGATTGGCTGCCAAGTGACCAGCGCATTATGTGATTGGACACAATGCCCTGGAGACGGCGGCTGATTGGGCAGGAGGAGACCGATTTATTGATTGGACGGGAATTTTTAAGGGTAGCTGGTCGGTGATTGGACGCAACCCCCTTAGAGACAGTCGTTGATTGGCCACCAAATAATCGGGCGCAAAAAAATTAAAATAGGAAAACAATAAAATCGAAATTACGATTTAAATCGGAAGAATATCATGCCTGATCTGCAGCAAAGATACATAGAAACATAGAAACATAGAAATTAGGTGCAGGAGTAGGCCATTCAGCCCTTCGAGCCTGCACCGCCATCTTTGATCTGCAGTTCCTTCACACCAACCACTAGTCCCCCTTGATATTTTATTTAATGTTATTAATTTGCTGGGGTGGGGCAGGGGGGAGGGTGAGGGTGGGGGGAGGAGGGAGAGCGAGGGGAGAGGGGGGGGGGGGGGGGGGGGGGGTGGGAGGGATGAGAGAGGGGGGGAGGGAGAGAGAGAGGGAGGAGAGAGAGAGAGGGGAGAGAGAGAGAGGGGAGAGAGAGAGGGGGTAAGCGAGAGAGCATGGGGGAGAGAGAGGGAGAGAGGGAGGGGGAGAGAGCATGGGGGGGAGAGAGGGGGGGGGGGAGAGAGAGAGAGAGAGGGGAGAGAGAGGGGGTAGCGAGAGAGCATGGGGGGAGAGAGCATGGGGGGGAGAGAGCGGGAGAGAGAGAGCGACAGAGAGAGAGGGTGAGAGAGTGAGGAAGAAGAGAGAGGAGAGGGCGGGGCGGCAGCCCGCAGGGGCCTGAGCGAGGCATGGAGCGATCTGAGGAACAGTGAAAAGCAGCGGGGTGACCAGCCGATCGTGGCTTCCGCAAAGGGAAGCGCACCCACCACAGCGTGACAGAGCCGGGCCGGTCGGGGGAGACAGACGATCGTGCCTCCCTCGGAGAGAAGGTTCGTCCCCTGTGACAGGGTAGAGGGGAGAGAGGAAGGGAGGGAGGAAGGGGAGGAGGTGAGAAAGGGGGGGTTGGATGGGAGCCGGACGAGTGAGTGGGCTGCAAAATGCGGAGAGAGACAGAACGGCCTCTGACTATCTGGAAACCCGCAGCTGAGTGAGCCGGCAGGCGATGGGAGGGGCGAGAGCTGCACGGGCAGCGAGAGAAAATATTTAAAGAAGGAACTGCAGATGCTGAGAAATCGAGGTACACAAAAAGCTGGAGAAACTCAGCGGGTGCAGCAGCGTCTAAGAGCGAAGGAGATAGGCGACGTTTTTTTTCGGGTCGAGACCCTTCTTCAGACTGAAACCCGAAACGAGTCGCCTATCTCCTTCGCTCCCTTAGATGCTGCTGCACCCGCTGAGTTTCTCCAGCTTTTTGTTTGTACCCCAGCGAGGAAAAACCTCTTCAGCGCGTGGGAGCCTCTGAGCCCGTGATCTGTCCGATTGTTCACTCGTCCCTTGGATTAAGTAGCGCAGGATAAAGCTGGGAATTCATGCACAGGATGGAAACTGGAAACTGGAACGTAGGAGAACGTCGTCCCCTCTGCGTACCCCCCCCCCCCCCCCCCATTTCCATCACTGGCACTCACACACACACTCACACACTCCCAAACACACAACAAGTATGTGCTAACTTAAAATCGGCAAAATCCGGGATTTACGATATGAAAATCGTACCGCCCGTAATTGGCCAATTTTCCGTAGAAATTACGGAAATCCGTACCAGTTGTCATCTCTGCTGCGCACAGCGCGGCCACTGGGGCCCGGCAACCCTCCCCCACTGCGCACGCGCGGCCACTAGGGCCCGCAAAGTGCCGCTGAATCGCGCGGGCCGGCAAACCGGGGACACGTGGCGCCGGCGTTCACCACGGGAGGAAGAATTTAGCGGATAATTAGGGTATAAATCGGGATGGCGGGAAGGGAACCTAAAAAGCGGGAATATCCCGCCAAAAGCGGATAGTTGGGAGGTCTGCCACCCGTTCCTTCTCTCCAGAGATGCTGCACGTCCCGCTGAGTTACTCCAGCTTTTTGTGTCTATCTTCAGATACAGTCCGCATGCGTAGCAGTGGTACCCTGAGACGGTGTGCAGACAGGCAGTTTTGGCCATTGTCAAACCCCAGTTGTTGTAAGTGCAGGGATCTCTACCTGACCATGAAGGTCTGTTGTCAAGATACAGCATGGACACACGCCCTTCGGCCCATCGAGTCCATGCCGTCCATCGGTCGCCCGTTCACACTAATTCTGTGTTTGCACAGGCCAACTGGACACAAATATAACTTTATCACCAAGGTGAGTGTGGTAGTTTTCGAATGGGGTCTTCTACCCAGAGGCAGGTAAATCAGGAACCAGACGGTGGGAACCTTTAGACAGGTACGTGGATAGGGCAGGTTTAGAGGGATATGGGCCAAACGCAGGCAGGTGGGACTGGTGTAGATGGGGCATGTTGGCCGGTGTGGGCAAGTTGGGCTGAACCAGACCTGGGCAAGGGCCATGAACAAGCACTGTAACGTTGGCAGGTCCAGTGTGGGGATGATTTCTCAAGTTTATTCTCATATCTCCATGCAATACAGAAGGAAGCCATTCAGCCCATCATGAGAGGACTAGATCGGGTAGACACACAGAGTCTCTTGCTCAGAGTAAGGGGATTGAGAACCAGAGGATGCAGGTTTAAGGTGAGGGGGGAAAGATTTACTAGGAACCTGACGGGCAACATTTTCATGCAAAGGGTGGTGGGTGTATGGAACAAGCTGCCGGAGGAGGTAGTTGAGGCTGGGACTATCGCAATGATTAAGAAACATTTTGACGGGTACATGGATAGGACCGGCTTAGGATATGGACCAAAGGCAGGCAGGTGGGGCTGGTGTCGATGGGACATGTTGGTTGATGTGGGCAAGTTGGGCTGAAGGGCCTGTTTCCACACTGTATCACTCTTGTGACTATAACTCGAACGTGAATATGGGAAGACAAGCAAACACTCTGTGGTGAGGGGAGAGGAGGCAGGAACTGTGAAGCCAGAGGGAGGGGAAGGACGACAGGGGAAGGGGAAACAGGGAGAGGCATACGTTTGGGCGGCACGGTGGCGCAGCGGTAGAGTTGCTGCCCTACAGCGCCAGAGACCCGGGTTGCATCCTGACTATGGGTGCTGTCCGTACGGAGTTGGCATGCTCCCCTGCGTGGGTTTTCTCCGGGTGGCCCTCCAGAGACGTGCAGGTTTGTAAGTTGCTTGGCTTCCAGTAATTGTCCCCGTTGTGCGAGCAGAATAGAACTAGTGTACGGGGTGATCCCTGGCCGGCGCGGGCCGAACGACCTGATTCCACGCTGTATCCGTAACGGGCCTGTCCCACTTACGCGACTTTTTCGGCGACTGCCGGCACCTGCCGTAGGTCGTTGCCGGTCGCCGAAAATGTTCAACGTTGAAAATCCAGCGGCGACCCGAAAGACGCCTCTTTGGGCGGCCGAGGAGACGACTCATGACCGTACAGGCGACACGTCGCGGGGTGACGCCTGTGTGGTCGTGAGCAGTCGCCCAAAGAGTCGCGCCTTGTTCTGGTCGCCGCTGGATTTTCAACCTGTTGAAAATTTTCGGCGACTTGCGACGACCGACGGCGGGTGCCGGCAGTCGGCGAAAAAGTCGCGCAAGTGGGACAGGCCCGTTAGGAAAAAAAAATGTTTTTAAAATTTGCAGAAATGTGGAAGCTTAATTTCGTTCAAAGAAATTCTCCACCTACCTGGACAAAGACTGTGAAAAAGATGACCACGATGGTGGCTGTGGTGAACAGCTTCTTCTGAGGGAAGTTGGGAAGTAGGAAGACGAGGGAAAAGCAGATTGCTCCACGCAGGCCGCCGTAGGCGATGATGAACTGGTTCTTCTTTGTTACCACGTTCACCCGGAACTTGTTCACGATGAACGTCAGGAAAATCACTCCTGCGCCCAAACACAGAAAGCCATCACCAGCCGCTTTAACACTCATCTTTTCACACAGAAGCTCACAGGATGACACCAGTGGGAAATGTTTGATTCGTTGAAAGATCGGGCGGCCTGGGGGCGCAGCGGTCGAGTCGCCGCCTCACGGCGCCAGAGACCGACCGCCGGCCCTGTCTGTGCGGAGTTTGCACGTTCTCCCCGTGACCCGCGTGGGTTTGCTCCGAGATCTTCGGTTTCCTCCCGCACTCCAAGTACTTTGCAGGTTTTGTAGGTTAATTGGCTTGTTGTAAGTGTAAATTGTCCCTAGTGTGCGTAGGATAGTGTTGATGTGCGGGAATCGCTGGTCGGTGCGGACTCGGTGGGCCGAAGGGCCTGTTTCTGCACTGCATCTCTAAACTAAACTACAATTAGTACATATTAGAGTGCTTTTTGATTATCTATTCTGTCACCAACTGGAGAAGCAGTCCTGCTGCCTCATTGGAGATCGGACAATTCTTTCTCAGCTGTTATCAGGCAACTGAACCATCCTATCGCCAACTAGAGGGCGGTCCTGGCCTACCATCTGCCTCAATGGAGACCCTCAGACTATCTTTATAGAGTCATGGAGTGATACAGCATGGAAACAGCCCCTTCGGCCCAACTTGCCCACACCGACCAACATGTCCCGTCTACACTAGTCCCACCTGCCTGAGTTTGGCCCATATCCCTCCAAACCTGTCCTATCCATGTACCTGTCTAAATGTTTCTTAAATCTCGCGATAGTCAACCACCTCTTCCGGCAGCTCGTTCCATACACCCACTACCCTTTGCGTGCTTGAAAAAGTTACCCTTCAGGTCCATATTAAAATCACCCACCCCAGCTCACCTTCAACCTATGTCCTCTGGTCCTCGATTCAAGATGCAAGAGACTCTGTCCAATCTATCTCTCATGATTTTGTACACCTCTATAAGATCACCCCTCATCCTCCTGCATTACAAGGAATAGAGTCCCAGTCTGCTCAACCTCTCCCTGTAGCTCACACCCTCTAGTCCTGGCAACATTCTCGTAAATCGCCTTTGCCTTCAGGCCTTCATTAGTACATAAAGTGCTTTTTTATTATATATATTCTATCACCAACTAGAAATCAGTCCTGAACCTCCATCTACCGCATCGGAGACCCTCGGACCATCTTTAATCGGACTTTACTGGACTTTACCTTGCGTTAAACGTCATTCCCTTTATCCTGTATCTGTACACTGTTGATGGCTCGATTGTAATCATGTGTTGTCTTTCCGCTGACTGGTTAGCACGCAACAAAAGCTTTTCACTGTACCTCGGTACACGTGACAATAAACTACACTATTTGGAATTTCAACCTTGCTCTCTCAATCTTGAAAACTGCTCAAAATGTTTTTGTCAATTAAATTAGACTTTAGGACATTGGGTTAAGGTGAGGGGGGGGGGGAAAGATTTAATAGGAACCTGAGGGGTAAGTTTTTCACAAATTGACGTTCTCCCTGTGAGCGGGTGGGTTTTCTCCAGGTGTTTCGGTTTCCCCCCACATCCCAAAGACGTGGGGATTTGTAGGTTAATTGGCCTCTGTAACTTGCCCCGAGTGTGTAGGGAGTGAATGGGAAAGTGGGATAACATAAAACTAGTGTCAACGGGTGATCGATGTTCAATGTGGCCTTGGTGGGCCGAGAGGTCAGTGTCCCTGTGGTATTTCTAAACTAGTTAATGCGAAGCTGTAACGTTGCACTGGTTAGAATTTAGTTTAGTTTCGAGATTTACTTTCGGGTGGCGCAGCGGTAGAGTCTCTGCCTCACAGCGAATGCAGCGCTGGAGACCCGGGTTTGATCCCGACTACGGGCGCTGTCTGTACGGAGTTTGCACGTTCTCCCCGTGACCCGCGTGGGTTTTCTCCGAGATCTTCGGTTTCCTCCCACACTCCAAAGACGTACAGGTTTGTAGGTTAATTGGCTTGGTAAATATAAAAATTGTCCCTAGTGGGTGTAGGATAGTGTTAGTGTGCGGGGATCGCTGGTCGGAGCGGACCCGGTGGGCCAAAAGGGCCGGTTTCCGTGCTGTATCTCTAAACTAAACTAGTCTAAACTATACAGCGCGGAAACAGGCCCTTCGGCCCACCGGGTCCGCTCCGACCAGCGATCCCCGCACACTAACATTATCCTACACACACTCGGGACAATTTACAAACTTACCTAAGCCAATTACGACCTGTACGTCTTTGGAGTGTGGGAGAAAACCAGTGGCAGCGCGGAAAAGCTACGGGGTTGCAGGGAGAACGTGCAAACTCCACACCGACAGCACAGGGGACTGAGGATCTAGTGGGAGGGAGGAACTGAAGGGAATCCACATTCGTCAGGAAATGGTGTCTGGCAATTAACCATTTCCCAACCCGGGCATTAACCTGGTGAACCTACGCAACTTTCCCTCAATGGCAAGAATGTCCCTCCTCAAATTTGGAGACCAAAACTGCACGCAATACTCCAGGTGTGGTCTCACTGGGGCTCTGTACAACTGCACGAGGACCTCTTTGCTCCTATAATCAACTCCTCTCGTTATGAAGGCCAACGTGCCATTCGCTTTCTTCACTGCCTGCTGTACCCGCACGCTTACTTCCAGTGACCGATGAACAAGGACCCCCCCCAGATCCCCTTTGACACCATGTGACAATAAACTAAAGTGCAAACTGCAACTGTGACAAGGCGGAGAGGAGAGGTTAGAAGGTTATTGAAAAGAGAGAAAATAAACTTTAATTACCACCAGCTCTCCAGACAAGGCAAAAGAGCATTGTGAAACAAACATATGGCCAGCTCCACTCGTGCTTGTCCCCGATAGTGGACACGCCGAGGAAAATAAAGATGAGTGTCTCACTCACGCTGCTCCACATCTTCATGAAATATTTGATGGTAGTGTGAGACTTCTGAGAAATATTGGCCTCCACGTAACGTTTCATGCTCATTGAACAAGCTATTATTCTGGAAAAGACAATTCGCAAAATGGTCACAGTTAATTAACAAACTCGATCGGCAACAGACACGAGGTGCAGGAGTCGGCCATTCGGCCCTTCGAGCCAGCACCGCCATACAATGCGATCGTGGCTGATCGTCCCCGACACAACTTTCAGCTGGAAACAAGGCACGGTGTGGCAGCGGTAGAGTTGCTACCTCACAGCGCCAGAGACACAGGTTCGATCCCGACTACAGGTGCTGTCTGTGTGGAGTTTGCACTTTCTCCCTGTGAATCCATGGGTTTCCTCCCACACTCCAAAGACGTACAGGTTTGTAGGTTAAATGGCTTCTGTATATTGACCCCGTCATGGAGTGATACAGTGTGGAAACAGGCCCTTCGGCCCAACTTGCCCACTCCGGCCAACATGCCCCAGCTACACTAGTCCCACCGGCCCGTAATTGGTCCATGTCCCTTGTGTGTGTAGGAGAGTGCTAGTGTACGTGGGAATCGCTGGTCAGTGCGGACTCGGTGGGTCGAAGGGCCTGTTTCTGCGCTGTATCTCTAAACTAAACTAAACTGCAGATGCTGATTAATATACAAACGGACACAAAATGCTGGAGTAACTCAGCGGGACAGGCAGCATCTCTGGAGAGAAGGAATGGGCGACCTTTTCAGGTCGAGACCCTTCTACAGACTGGTGTCTCGCTCCAAAACGTCACCAATTCCTTCTCTCCAGAGATGCTGCCTGTCCCGCTGAGTCACTCCACCATTTAGTGTCTATGTCTGCGCATAAATTAAACTTCGGCAGTAATTAGACAAGCGTTTCATTCTGAAAAACAGGTGAATCGCGCATGCGTAAAACGCGGGGTCCCTGGAATTAGAATTATCAACACCAGGGTTGCGTTAATCAGCATCTTAATGAAACCATAGATGCTGCATCATGTAAAATGCATACCCTAATTCACATCGGTAATACCTTGCAGTGAGAAACACTCGATGCATTAACGAGGGGACTAAAAGGGCATAGACTAATCAATTATTTAAGGCAAGCAACATCACATTCATAAATCACACAAGCTCTTACGCTTCTGCAGAAACCATTAACATTTTGGAAATTGAATTCGATGGATAGATACGCAGAGGTGTTTGTGGGGTTAGGAGGGAGAGACAGATCAGCCGTGATTGAATGGCGGAGTAGATTTGATGGGCCGAATGGCCTCGTTCTGCTCCTACCACGTATGAACGTGCGAAACTTAGCCCTGTATAAAACAGTCTTGTTTATGCAAGTTGCGCTAATTCTGCAGCAGAATAAATCAATTCAAACGTTTTTAAACAACGGTGTTCCGACTTAAATAGACAATAGACAATAGGTGCAGGAGTAGGCCATTTGGCCCTTCGAACCAGCACCGCCATTCAATGTGATCATGGCTCATCATCCCCAATCAGTACCCCGTTCCTGCCTTCTCCCCATATCCCTGACTCTGCTATCTTTAAGAGCCCTATCTAGCTCTCTCTCGAAAGTATCAAGACAACTAGCCTCTACCACCACTGAGGCAGAGAATTCCACAGACTCACAACTCTCTGTGTGAAAAAGTGTTTCCTCGTCTCCGTTCTAAATGGCTTACCCTTATTCTTAAACTGTGGCCCCTGGTTCTGGACTCCCCCAACATCGGGAACATGTTTCCTGCCTCTAGCGTGTCCAAACCCTTAATAATCTTATATGTTTCAATAAGATCCCCTCTCATCCTTCTAAACTCCAGAGTACACAAGCCCAGCCGCTCCATTCTCTCAGCATATGACAGTCCCGCCATCCCGGGAATTAACCTTATAAACCTACGCTGCACTCCCTCAATAGCAAGAATGTCCTTCCTCAAATTAGGGGACCAAACCTACACACAATACTCCAGGTGTGGTCTCACTAGGGCCCTGTACAACTGCGGAAGGACCTCTTTGCTCCCATACTCAACTCCTCTTGTTATGAAGGCCAACATGCCATTCGCTTTCTTCACTGCCTGCTGTACCTGCATGCTTACTTTCATTGACCGATAAACAAGGACCCCCAGATCCCGTTGTAATTCCCATTTTCCCAACTTGACACCATTTAGATAATAAGCATGGCCACTTTCTGGCCACTGGCACAAAAAGATGCACATTTGCACCTAAATTGTTCTCTGAGGAGGCCAAGTCAATGGATATTATTTAGGCAGAGATAGATAGATTCTTGATTAGCACGGGTGTCAGGGGTTATGGGGAGAAGGCAGGAGAATGGGGTCAGGAGGGAGAGATAGATCAGACATTACTTGAGAACAAGGGAGGGCCTGATGCGGGATACTGTGTATCTTTTCCGGAAAAGGAATTTATGACCTTATAAAAATATAATTAATTAATACAGATGATCGACCACAACCCTTATCTTGGCAGCTTCCCACTGAAATTGGATCGATAGTCGATGACATTAGCTTATTTTAGTTAAGAGTGTGGAAACCTCATATATTTCTCTGTAGTTAACTTTTATTAGAGGCATGTACATATCCTAGTCCAAACCGTTACAAACTTTGATAAACGGTTACATATTAAATATTCAGGATTCCAAGGACTCCACTACCAATGTAGCAGGAGTCTACATTTATCGGTTACATATTAACATTGACTCTAATTATTATTATTAATTTTTTTTAGATAGAAAAAATAAAGAGAAAGCAAAAAAAGACACTTGAAAACATAAAATAAACTATCCATAATACAACTTAGGAGATAGGTCCGTAGGTAAGAAAACAAAACTATTCGTCTAGTCCTGGGTTCAAGCTTCCGTCGAGCCTCAGCGCTGGCCCATTCTACCCCTTCGAATAATCTATGAACGGCGACCATATTCTAGTAAATAATTCAGGTTTGTCGATTAAGACAAATCTAATTTTTTCCAGATTTAAGGTCTCCGACATCTCCATAATCCACATTTGAAACCTCATATATTTAAGGCAGAGATAGATAGAGTCTCGATTAGTCCGGGTGTCAAGTAACCTACAAACCTGCACGTCTTTGGGATGTGGAAGGAAACCGGAGCACCCGGAGAAAACCCACGCAGGTCACGGGGGTGAGCGTGCAAACGCCGCACAGCCAGCGCCCGTGGTCAGGATTGAACCTGTGAGGCAGCAGCTCTGCCATCAGCTTCAAAGGATTATCAATGGCACTGACGCAGCTGCTGGAGAATGTATATGGAATGCTTGAGTAGGACTGGCCACGGGCGCTGTCTGTACGGAGTTTGCACGTTCTGCCCGTGACCGCGTGGGTTTTCTCCGGGTGCTCCGGTTTCTTCCCACACTCCAAAGACGTGCAGGTTTGTAGGTTCATGGGCTCCGGTAAAAATTGTAACAAAGGTGAGGCGGGAAAGATTTAATAGGAACCTGACGGGTAACATTTTCACACAAAGGGTGGTGGGTGTATGGAACAAGATGCCGGATGAGGTAGTTGAGGCAGAGAGAAACGCAATGTTTAAGAAACAATTAGACAGGTACATGGATAGGACAGGTTTAGAAGGATACGAGCCAAACACAGGCAGGTGGGTAGACAAAAATGCTGGAGAAACTCAGCAGGTGAGGCAGCATCTATGGAGCGAAGGAAATAGGCAATGTTTCGGGTCGAAATCCTTCTTCAGACTGGGGCTAGTGTAGATGGGGCGTTCGTTAGTGGGGCCAAGTTGGGCTGAAGGGCCTTTATCCACTCGTATCAGTCTGTGACTGTGCTGGCAAAGATGTCAAACCAATTCCCCCACTCATTATTCCCACAATAAGGGCCTGTTTCAATCTTTTGATTAACCTGTGGTGTTGGGACTTGTAAAGGGCCTGTCCCATTTGGTGATTTTTTTCGGCAACTGCCGGCGCCATATCAGTGTCGCCAAAAGATTTTGAACATTTCAAAATCCAGCGGCGACAAAAAAAATGTTGCTACACTTGACAAAACACCGCGCGTCAATATGTCATCACCTGATACATCAGTCAATGATGCTGGCAGTCGCTGAAAAAAATCACCAAGTGGGACAGGTCCTTTAAGGCTCCCAACCCAGCCTGAAATCAGGCAGAGGATGAGAAGGGGAAGATGGTTAACGGGCGCATAATTAAGGACCAGTCGCACCCCAGCCACTCCCTCTTCTCCCCTCTCCCATCAGGCAAGAGGTACAGAAGTGTGAAAACGCACACCTCCAGATTCAGGGACAGTTTCTTCCCAGCTGTTATAGAAACATAGAAACATAGAAATTAGGTGCAGGAGTAGGCCATTCGGCCCTTCGAGCCTGCACCGCCATTCAATATGATCATGGCTGATCATCCAACTCAGTATCCTGTACCTGCCTTCTCTCCATACCCCCTGATCCCTTTAGCCACAAGGGCCACATCTAACTCCCTCTTAAATATAGCCAATGAACTGGCCTCAACTACCCTCTGTGGCAGAGAGTTCCAGAGACTCACCACTCTCTGTGTGAAAAAGGTTTTTCTCATCTCGGTCTTAAAGGATTTCCCCCTTATCCCTAAGCTGTGACCCCTTGTCCTGGACCTCCCCAACATCGGGAACAATCTTCCTGCATCTAGCCTGTCCAACCCCTTAAGAATTTTGTAAGTTTCTATAAGATCCCCTCTCAATCTCCTATATTCTAGAGAGTATAAACCGAGTCTATCCAGTCTTTCTTCATAAGACAGTCCTGACATCCCAGGAATCAGTCTGGTGAACCTTCTCTGCACTCCCTCTATGGCAATAATGTCCTTCCTCAGATTTGGAGACCAGAACTGTATGCAATACTCCAGGTGTGGTCTCACCAAGACCCTGTACAACTGAAGTAGAACCTCCCTGCTCCTATACTCAAATCCTTTTGCTATGAAAGCTAACATACCATTCGCATTCTTCACTGCCTGCTGCACCTGCATGCCTACTTTCAATGACTGGTGTACCATGACACCCAGGTCTCGCTGCATCTCCCCTTTTCCTAATCGGCCACCATTTAGATGCTAGGCAACTGAATCATCCTACCACAACCAGAGAGTAGTGCTGAACTACTATCTACCTCGTTGGTGACCCTCGGACTATTAGTTTAGTTTGGAGATACAGCTGGGAAACAGGCCCTTCGGCCCATCGAGTCCGTGCCGGCCAGTGATGCCCGCGCACTAACACTATCCTACACACACACAAGGGACAATTTACATTTATTGTCACCTTGTGTTGTCTTTCCGCTGACTGGTTAGCACGCAACAAAAGCTTTTCACTGTACCTCGGTACACGTGACAATAAATTCAACTCAACTGAACCTGTACGTCTTTGGAGTGTGGGAGGAAACCGAAGATCTCGGAGAAAACCCACGCGGGTCACGGGGAGAACGTGCAAACTCCGTACAGACAGCGCCCGTGGTCAGGATCGAACCCGGGTCTCTGGCGCTGCGAGGCAGCAGCTCTACCCGCTGCCCCACCGTGCCGCCCCTAATCCAATCTGATTGTCTAATGAATCTAATTGCTTTCTCACTCTCACTTTCTGATCAGTAACGCAGGCACACAATCAGTTTTGATGAACAGCCGGTAAATCATCAATATTGATCAATAAACATGGTTTTACTTTGCATCTTCAACATTGCACAGAATCTGGCCCTTCAGCCCATCTACCCCTGCCGGCCAGGGTGACATACTGGGCTAGCCCCATTTGGTTTCATTAGTTTAGTTTATTACAGTCACGTGTACTGAGGAGTGGTGAACATTTTTTGTTGTTGCATGCTATCCAGTCAGTGAAAAGACAATTTATGATTACACTCACGCCAACCACAGTGTGTAGATACAGGATAACACGTTTAGTGTAAGATAAAGTCCAGTTAAGTCCGATTAAATATAGTCCAAGGGTCTCCACTGCGGTAGATGGGCGGTCAAGTTCCGTTCTTCTCTACTTGGTGATAGGACGGTTCAGTTGCCTGCTAGCAGCTGCAAAGAACCTGTTCTTAAATCTGGAGGTGTGTGTGTTTTAAAGCTTCTGTACCTCTTGCCTGATGGGAGAGGGGAGAAGAGGGAGTGACCGGGGTGAGGCTGGTCCGAGGCAGCGTGAGATGTAGATGGAGTCAGTGGGAGGGATGTTGGTCTGCGTGGCTGTCTGGGCTAACTCTTCCCCTCTGCTATCAGTCTCCTGAACGGTCCTCCCATAAACCAGGGCACTGTCCGATTCACCTCTACCCCATCACGGACGTTGGGCTTTGTCTCTGGAACTGGTGCGCTACAATGCTGGGAACTACGTTCTGCCCTCTCTATCTTCCCCTTTGCTCCACCTGTTGTACTGGAGTGTATGTTTACATGGTCTACCTGACTGGTTAGCATGCAAAATGAAGCTTTTCACTGTACCTCGGTACACGTGACAATAAACCGAAACCTGCTACGTTGAACATATTTATCAGTCTCTGTCATCCTTTCTTCTACCACAAACTCGCGAGGATCCCGGAAAAAATTGATATTGATTGAATAACCAAAGTTTAATTTGATTTGTAACCGAATCAATGACCCAACATCAGTGATTTTGTTAATAGACACACACAAATGATTACAGAGTCTCAGGCGCAGATAAACGCTATAAATGATTTCAAGTAGACAGATGAAGGTAGACGGAAATGCTGGAGAAACTCAGCGGGTGAGGCAGCATCTATGGAGCGAAGGGATAGGCGACGTTTCAGGTCGAGACCCTTCTTCAGACCGATGTCGGGGGAGGGGCAGGGGGAGAAAGGAAGAGGCGGAGACAGTGGGCTGTGGGAGAGCTGGGAAGAGGAAGGGAAGGAGGGAGAAAGCAAGGACTGCCTGAAATTAGGGAAGTCAATGTTCATACCGCTGGGGTGTAAACTACCCAAGCGAAATATGAGGTGCTGTTCCTCCAACTTGCGCTGGGCCTCACTCTGACAATGGAGCAACAGATAATAACCTAAGCCACATTTCCGTCTATTTTAAAAGTGGAGTTGTTATGGGCTTGCTGCTGTTTAGTTTGGAAGGCATTTGAATTACCACTTAATTAAAGGGGTTCAGAGAGCAAGACAGAGTCAGAGGGAATTGTGCCAACTCCAGACAGATTTGCAGCAACTGCTCCTTCTGCAGTCGAGCGGGGTGGATGTGAGGGAGGAACTTAGAGAGTTGAAGGACCGGCAAGCTCAGCTCTTCACCTCTGAATCCTCCAAGATCATCTTCCGATCTAGGGTCCGCCATGTGGAGCAGGATGAGACGTGCTCACATTTCTTCTTCCATAAGGTTCACAGGGGGAGCTCTGTGATGAACAGCCTTAGGGAGGAGGACGGCACGGTAACATCCTCACGACAGACGTGCTGAGGATCTGCAAATCCTTTTACACAGATTTATATGACCAAAAGACACAGACAGTACCTCCTCCCAGAACTTCCTGTCCTCAATCACGGAGGTCTTGGAGGACAGCAAGCGGGGAGTCTGGACCAACCACTGACCCTAGAGGAGCTGACTGGCTCCATCCGTTCCTTTGACTCGAATAAAACTCCCGGAAGCGATGGCTTACCGGCCGAGTTGTATTTGGCTCTGTGGGACTGGATGGGCCCGGACCTGCTAGAAGTGTACAACGACATGCTTCTAGCTGGTAGCATGTCAGACTCCATGAGGAAGGGCAACATCACCCTAATCTACAAGCAGAAGGGGGAGATGAAGGACATAAAGAATTGGAGACCCATAACACTCTTGAATGTGGACTAAAGATCCTGTCCAAGGCCATCGCCAACCGGGTCAAGTCTGCTCTGGGACAGGTGATCCATCCGGACCAAACCTGTGCTGTACCTGGCAGGAAAATCTCAGACAGCCTAGCGCTGCTGAGAGATACCATCGCCTACGTGAGGACAGACGGGTGGATGCCTGCCTAGTCAGCTTGGACCAGGAGAAGGCCTTCGACAGGATTTCGCACACGTACATGAGGGACGTGCTCTCCAAAATGGGTTTTGGGGAGGGAATCAGGAATTGGATCAAACTGCTCTACACCAACATCGTAGTGCAGTCCCAAATCAATGGGTGGGAATCAGACAGTTTCCCTGTAAGGTCTGGAGTTAGGCAGGGTTGCCCTCTCTCTCCTGTCTTGTTTGTCTGCTGTATTGAACCTTTTGCTGAATCCATCAGGAAGGATGCGAGCATAAGAGGCGTGACATTGCCAGGCAGTGGGGCATTTAATTAAAGACCTCCCTGTACATGGACGATGTCGCTGTCTTCTGCTCGGATCCAGGGTCGGTTCGCAGACTGATTAGTATCTGCGACCAGTTTGAGTCGGCCACGGGAGCCCAGGGTGAACCGCAGGAAGAGCGAGGCCATGCTCTTTGGCAACTGGCCCGACAGATCTTCCGTCCCCTTCACCATCAAGCCTGACTTCTTGAAGGTGCTGGGGATCTGGTTCGGGGGGCTGAGGCATGTAACAAAAATTGGCTGGAGCGATTAGCCAGGGTGGGGAGGAAGCTGGAGCTGTGGAGGCAACGCTCCCTCTCCATAACGGGAAAGAATTTGGTCATCAGGTGTGAGGTGCTCTCGGGGCTGCTGTACTTGGCACAAGTGTGGCCTGTCCCTCCCTCATACGCCACAGGGATCACCCGGGCCATCTTCCACTTCTCTGGGGGTCGAGGATGGACCGGGTGCGACGGGCCACAATGTACAAGTCGGCAGACAACGGGGGTAAAAGCGTGCCCAACGTCGCCCTCATTCTGATGGCCACCTTCGTGTGTGGCTGCATCAGGCGGAGTGTAGAGCCAAGGCACGTGGGCACAAGTGTCACTACCTGCTGAGGTTCTACCTGTCCCCGGTGTTGAGAAGGATGGGCCTGGCGCAGGTGCCACGCAATGTGCCAGTCAGCTGGACATTGCCGCCCCATCTGTCGTCGGTGGAAGGGTTCTTCCGGACCAAACCTCTGACCATATGTCCATCGGGCAGTGGTCAGCACTGAATGTCCTGCAGGCACTGCAGGGAAAGGACTCTATGGACCCGGTGGCGTGGTTCCCTGAGCAGACTGCCCAGCTTGTCTGGCAAAATGCCTCATCGCCAGAACTCACCAACAAGCACCAAGACCTGGCTTGGCTGGCGGTGAGGGGAGCCTCCCAGTCAGATCCTTCCTGCACCGTCGGAACCTCACTGCCAGCGCACGCTGCCCTCGGGACGGCTGCTATGGCGAGGAGGACGGTTGCCCACCTCTTCACAGAGTGTGGGTTTGCTAAAAGAGTCTGGAGAAAAATGCAAGGGTCCCTGGTACGCTTTATCCCGAACAGCTCCGTCACAGAGGACTCTGTGATTTACGGACTGTTCCAGGGACACATTCAGAGGCTGACATCGAGTGCTGCTGGAGGGTCATCAATTCGGTAAAAGACGCCCTTTGGTCTGCCCGAGCATTGTTCACCACCCAGCAGAGCGAGATGTCCGTCAGGGAATGTTGCCGACTGGCCCGCTGCAGACTGCAGGAGTACGTGCTGAGGGACGCACTGAAGCTCGGTGCAGCCAACGCCAAGGCTCGGTGGGGGAGGGCCACAGTCTAACGCCCTTCCGCTGCTGGACATGGGGGGTACAGTATGGTGGAGACGCCCCTCAATATAAGGGAAGGTATCCCACGCCATTGTGGCACGAGTGGGGGACTGATTGTGGAAATTTGGGGAAGAAATGTCTAAACTGTATTGATCAATTTGTACAACCCGAAAATGTTGGATGGATTTTCCGCAAGGTTAATGTATTGTATATATTTATTATTCGAATAAAGTATATTTTGAAATTTAAAAAAAAAAAATTTGAATTACCACTGTAGCGCATAAATAAAAGCTGTGTATCACTAACATCGAATATCAAAGGAAGCCCATACAATTCACATATGATGTATATTACATTCTTGACATTGTCTTTAGACTTTAGAGATGCAGCACAGAAACACTAACGGGCCTGTCCCACTTGGTGTCAGTTGCGCGTCATTTTCGCGACATCATTTACGCATCACGACACATGACGCGCGCAAGGCATGCATGACGCGCGCATGGTGTGTGTGGTGACGTAGGCAGTGATGCGCGGTTTGCGCATGCGCCACAGGACTTTGGGATTCCTAAATCTTTGCACGCCGCCTGCGTGACGCACAAATGACGCCCAGGTGGCAAAGGCCCTTTACACTATCCTACACACACACGCACGCACACACACACACACTGCACACACACACGCACGCACACACACACGCACGCACACACACACACACGCACACACACACGCACACACACACACACACACACACACACACACACACACACACACACGCACACGCACACACGCCCACACACACATGCAAGCACGCACACACACACACACACACACGCACGCACGCACACACGCCCACACACACACACACACACATGCAAGCACGTACACACACACACACACACACACACACATACACGCACGCACACACGCCCACACACACACACGCACGCGCACACACACACACGCACGCATGCACGCCCACACACACACACACGCACACGCACGCACGCACACACACACGCACACACACACACGCACACACACACACACACACGGCACAATTTTACGATTTTTACCGAAGGAGCCAATTAACCTACAAACCTGGAGTGTGGGAGGAAAACCCATGTGGGTTATATAGAAACATAGAAATTAGGTGCAGGAGTAGGCCATTCGGCCCTTCGAGCCTGCACTGCCATTCAATATGATCATGGCTGATCATCCAACTCAGTATCCTGTACCTGCCTTCTCTCCATACCCTGATCCCCTTAGTCACAAGGGCCACATCTAACTCCTTCTTAAATATAGCCAATGAACTGGCCTCAACTACCTTCTGTGGCAGAGAATTCCAGAGACTCACCACTCTCTGTGTGAAAAAAGTTTTTCTCATCTCGGTCCTAAAAGACTTCCCCCTTATCCTTAAACTGTGACCCCTTGTTCTGGACTTCCCCAACATCGGGAACAATCTTCCTGCATCTAGCCTGTCCAATCCCTTAAGAATTTTGTAAGTTTCTATAAGATCCCCCCTCAGTCTTCTAAATTCTAGCGAGTACATGCCGAGTCTATCCAGTCTTTCCTCATATGAAAGTCCTGACATCCCAGGAATCAGTCTGGTGAACCTTCTCTGCACTCCCTCTATGGCAAGAATGTCTTTCCTCAGATTAGGAGACCAAAACTGTACGCAATACTCCAGGTGTGGTCTCACGCAGACCCTGTACAAACTGCTGTAGAACCTCCCTGCTCCTATACTCAAATCCTTTTGCTATGAATGCTAACATACCATTCGCTTTCTTCACTGCCTGCTGCACCTGCATGCCTACTTTCAATGACTGGTGTACCATGACACCCAGGTCTCATTGCATCTCCCCTTTTCCTAATCGGTCACCATTCAAATAATAGTCTACCCTCCTGTTTTTGCCACCAAAGTGGATAACCTCACATTTATCCACATTATACTGCATCTGCCATGCATTTGCCCACTCACCCAGCCTATCCAAGTCATCCTGCAGCCTCCTCACAGCGAACACTGCCCCCAGCTTCGTATCATCCGCAAACTTGGAGATGTTGCATTTAATTCCCCATTCCCTCGTCCTCCATTCCCTCGTCCAAATCATTAATATATATTGTAAATAGCTGGGGTCCCAGCACCGAGCTTTGCAGTACCTCACTAGTCACTGCCTGCCATTCTGAAAAGGACCCGTTTACTTCTACCCTTTGCTTCTTGTTTGCCAGCCAGTTCTCTATCCACATCAATACTGAACCCCCAACACCGTGTGCTTTAAGTTTGGATACTAATCTCTTATGTGAGACCTTGTCGAAAGCCTTCTGAAAGTCCATATATAACACATCCATTGGTTCTCCCTTATCCACTCTACTAGTTACATCCTCGAAAGATTCTATAGCTTCGTCAGACATGATTTACCTTTCGTAAATCCATGCTGACTTTGTCCAATGATTTCACCACTTTCCAAATGTGCTGCTATCCCATCTTTAATAACTTTAAAAACTGACTCTAGCCATTTCCCCACTACCGATGTTAGACTAACTGGCCTGTAATTCCCCGTTTTCTCTCTCTCTCCCTTTTTAAAAAGTGGGGTTACAGGGAAAAAATGGAAACTCCACACAGACAGTGCCTGTAGTCAGGATTGAACCTGGGTCTCTAGCGCTGGAAGGCAGCCACACTGCCGCTGTGCCATCTCGAATAGCATAGCATTGTAGAATTATTTTAAGTCTCTATTTTAAATTTATGGTTCATGAACAAACAAGAAATATCCAAACTTGACACACAAGATTTGGATTAATTTCTATTTGCTCCCTGGTATATCCATGTCACAGTCATACCACACGGAAACAGGCCCTTTGGTCCAATCCGTCTAAGTCAACCAATATACCCCACCTAAATGCATCCTATTTATCTGCATTTGGCCCATATACCTCCAAACCTTTCCCAACCATGTACCTGGCCAAGTGTCTTTTTTTTTAAATATATTTTTATTAGAAGTAAATACAGATTATGATGAAAACATTTCATGTGTATCAATCATACATTATTAATATTACCAATTGAAGATTCATTCTGCTAATTTTTTTTTTAAACTATAGATAGAAAGTAAGAAAGAGAGAAAAAAAAACCCATAAACGTCAAGATAAAAAAAGAAAGAATGGAATGATTTACTAGTAATACATCACTGGAGATAGGTTCGATGATTATGAAGTATAACTTTACATCTGATCCTGAGTCCAAGTTTCAGTTAGGTTCCCCTGCCGAACCAATCTAGCCCTTCATATAATCGATGAATGAAAACCATATTTTAACAAAGAGTTCTTGTTTGTCCATTAAGACAAATCTGATTCTTTCCAAGTGTAAGGTCTCCGACATTTCCATAATCCACATTTTAATTGTGGGGGTTATAGGACCTGTCCAAAATTTTAATATTAATTTCTTCCCAGTTATTATACTGTAGTCTAGAAAGTTTCTTTAACTTGTTGTGAGTGTTAAGACTCTGTTCTGATATTCCAAGTATTATTTGTTTTGAGTCGAGATCCAGTTTAGTGTTAACAACTTCAGAGATTATTCTAAAAATATCCAGAAATTTTTGATTTTTATACAATTTGCAAAAGTATGTGTTAAGTTAGCCTCTAGATGCTGACATTTATCACAGATAGGGGAGATATGTGGGAAAATTCTATTTAATTTTACTTTAGAGTAATGTAATCTGTGTAATACTTTAAATTGTATTAAAGCATGTCTGGCATTTAACGAGCATTGATGTGTATGTTGTAGACTTTTGTCCCAAATATCTTTCGTTATAGGTTGGCCTAATTCATTTTCCCATGTATGTCTATATGATTCCGTTGATGGAACCTCGCTATCTAAAAGGGTATTATAAATATAAGTTGTTAATTTTTCAGTATTAGGATGTTTATTCAAACATTAATCAAGAATGTCTGGTTCCCTAATATAATTTTGTGTATTAGATTTAATATAATCTCTAAATTGTAGATATCTAAAAAAATTATTTGAGTGTAGTCCATAAATCTGTTGCAACTCCTGAAATAAAAGTGTCTTTCTTATAAAGATGTCCCATCTTTTTAATTCCGTTAATTTTCCATTGTGTGAAACCTTTATCCAGTATGGAAGGTTTGAATAAGGGATTGTTTACAATGGGGAGACATTGTTTCCAGATTCGTATACCACTGTGTATTATAGGGTTTTCCCTATAGGTTTTTTTGTGCAAACATAATCGAACCGATTTCAAAAGGTAAACAATTTTCCTTTTCCATCCTTAACCAGTCTGGCTGCTGATCCATTTCTTCCAGCCAGAAATTCATGTTTTTAATATGGACTGCCCAGAAATAAAACAGAACATTTGGTAAAGCTAAACCACCATTAGTCTTTGATTTACATAAATGTGTTTTGCTTATTCTATGATTCTTATAATCCCAAATAAAACCTGTAACAATGGAGTCGACTTTTTTTTAAAAAGATTTTGGGATATATATCAGGATTGACTGAAATAAGTACAGTAATTGTGGCAAAAATATCATTTTTATAGCATTAATTCTACCGAACATCGAAATGGGAAGTGTTTTCCAATACTGAATATTCTTATTTAGTTTATTCAGTAAAGTTGGGAAATTTGATTTAAATAAAGAAGTATATGTCTTAGTTACATAAATTCCTAAATATTTAAATTTTTCCTCAACTATTTTAAAAGGGGATTGTTGTAGTGTATGTAAATTGAGTTCCGTTATTGGCATGATTTTGCTTTTATTCCAATTAATTCTATATCCTGAAAACTGACCAAATTGAGATTTAATAGATTTGGAATACTAGTTTCTGGCTTTGAAATATATATTAATACATCATCTGCATATAAAGAGATTTTATTCATTGTGTCTTTAGTATTATACACGTGTATTTCAGGATGAGCTCTGACACTTTCTGCTAATGGTTCAATTGCAAGAGCGAATAATTATGGGGATAGCGGACATCCTTGTCTACAACCTCTAGAAAGATTAAATTTAGTTGATAACATTTGGTTTGTTAGTATTCTAGCTATTGGGTTACAATATAAAAGTTTAACCCATGTACAATACTTCTCTCCCAATTGAACATTTTCCATCACCGAAAATAAATACAACCATTCTACCTGATCAAATGCTTTTTCAGCATCTAGCAAAATAATTGTAAGGTCTGTATTAGCAATTCTATTTGAGTATATAATATTAAATAGTAGTCTCAAATTGTGAAATGAATAACGTTTTGAAATAAAACCTGTTAGGTCGGGGTGTATTAATTTATTAATCACTAAACTCAATCTATGAGATAGGATATTAGTTAATATTTTCTGATTAGTATTTAAGAGAGCTATTGCTCTATATGAACCTGGATCTTCCACTGGCCAAGTGTCTTTTAAATGCTGTTATAGTACCTGCCTCAACTACCTCCTCTGGCAGCTCTTTCTATATACCCGCCACCCCCTGAGTGAAAAGATGCCCTTCAGGTTCCTAATAGATCTTGCCTCTCTCAACTTAAATCTATGTTGACTCTGTAATTTTGATTCCCCAACCTTTGAATGAATTAATAAGTTTATTGGCCAAGTATTCACATACAAGGAATTTACCTTGGTGCTCCGCGCACAAGTAACAACACGACACACAGTAACAATTAAGATTGACACATAAAACATTAAACATTAATAATAAAACATTAGTTTAAATATGTGAATGAAATAAAATACCAGAGCAAAAGGAGGCTACAGACTTTTGCTTATTGTGGGTTCCTATGTAAATATTTACCCTAAAAAACATTTTGAATGTCTTTTTCCTTACATCACTTTGCAAAGACTACCCTCGGATCAGATTTAGACCATCACTCATTCCTAATCACTGTTTATTTCTTTAGTTCAGTTTAGAGATACAGCGCGGAAACAGGCCCTTCGGCCCACCGGGTCCGGGTCGACCAGCGATCCCCGCACATTAACACAACCCTACACCCACTAGGGACATTTTTTACATTTACACCGAGCCAATTAACCAACACACATGTACGTCTTTGGAGTGTGGAAGGAAACCAAAGATCTTAGAGAAAACCCACGCAGGTCACGGGGAGAACATACAAACTCCGTACAGACAACACCCGTAGTCGGGATTGAACCCGGGTCTCCAGCGCTGCAATCGCTGTAAGGCAGCAACTCTACCGCTGCGCCACCGTGACCACCAGTTTTGCATCAACCTCATTGGAACATAAGTTTAGTTTAAAGATACATCGTGGAAACAGGCCGTTCAGATGACAGACACGAAAAGCTGGAGTAACTCGGTGGGGCAGGCAGCATCTCTGGAGAGAAGGAACGGGCGATGTTTCGGATCGAGACCCTTCTGCAGACTCGGACACTAGTTCTATGTTATCCGACTTTTTCATGCACTCCCTGCACACTAGGGACAATTGACAGAGGGCCAAATAAACGACACCCTCGCATATCCTTTGGGATGTGGGAGAAAACCGGAACACCCGGAGGAAACCCACATTGTTCCAGTGGAGAGCTCCAAGCAGACGGCCCCCAGGTTAGGATGGAACCGACTCTCTGACACTGTGAGGCTACTGTTATCAGGCAACTGGACCATCCTACCACAACCAGAGAGCGGTCCTGAGCTACTATCTACCTCACTGGTGACCTGCGGACTATCCTTGATTGGACTTTGCTGGCTTCACCTTGCTTGAAACATTATTTCCTTATAGTGGCTCGACTGTAATCATGTATTGTCTTTCCACTGACTGATTAGCGCGCAACAAAAGCTTTTCACTGTACCTCGGTACACGGGACAATAAACTAAACGGAACCCAATTAACCTGCAACGCCACTGTAACACCCATTTAACACAAGTGTTGTGAATTGCAACAATTACAGCCCTGGGAATAATCTTCTTCCCTTAGGAAGTCCACATTAGTCCTGCAAAGAGCACCTCCAGCGTACCTCCAGTAATCTATATTGCACAGGAACACGAGCGGCATTCTCCATTGAGGTAAAAGTTCGTAAGTTCACAAGTGATGGGAGCATAGTGGTCGTTG
This sequence comes from Okamejei kenojei, assembly GCA_035221665.1. Classification (NCBI taxonomy): domain Eukaryota; kingdom Metazoa; phylum Chordata; class Chondrichthyes; order Rajiformes; family Rajidae; genus Okamejei; species Okamejei kenojei. The sequence continues at coordinate 65,855,290 of CM069143.1, read as the reverse complement.
ATGGGATCACAGGTGACGGATTCTATCTAACTCAGCACCCGTAGTCAGGATCGAACCGAGGTCGCTGGTGCTGCAGTGCAGCAACTCTACCGCTGTTCCACCGTGCCGTCCCCAGCATCCGCGTATCCTGCATCACACCCTAATTTAGTCAAGTCAAGTCAAGTCAATTTTATTCCTATAGCACATTTAAAAACAACTCCTGTTGACCAAAGTGCTTTACAGCAGTGCAGGTACTAACGTGCTACATACAATGGTACACAGATCTAACAATACATACAGTGGCTTGCAAAAGTATTCATACCCCTTGAACTTTTCCACATTTTGTCACGTTACAACCACAAACGTAAATGTATTTTATTGGGATTTTATGTGATAGACCAACACAAAGTGGCGCATAATTGTGAAGTGGAAGGAAAATGATACATGGTTTTCAAATTTTTTTACAAATAAAAAAATTGAAAAGTGTGGCGTGCAAAAGTATTCAGCCCCCTTTACTCTGATACCCCTAAATAAAATCCAGTGCAACCAATTGCCTTCAGAAGTCACCTAATTAGTAAATAGAGTCCACTTGTGTGTAATCTAATCTCAGTATAAATACACCTGTTCTGTGAAGGCCTCAGAGGTTTGTTAGAGAACATTAGTGAACAAATAGCATCATGAAGCCCAAGGAACACACCAGACAGGTCAGGGATAAAGTTGTGGAGATGTTTAAAGCAGGGTTAGGTTATAAAAAAATATCCCAAGCTTTGAACATCTCACGGAGCACTGTTCAACCCATCATCCAAAATGGAAAGAGTATGGCACAACTACAAACCTACCAAGACATGGCCATCCACCTAAACTGACAGGCCGGCAAGGAGCATTGATCAGAGAAGCAGCCAAGAGGCCCATGGTAACTCTGGAGGAGCTGCAGAGATCCACAGCTCAGGTGGGAGAATCTGTCCACAGGACAACTATTAGTCGTGCACTCCACAAATCAGGCCTTTATGGAAGAGTGGCAAGAAGAAAGCCATTGTTGAAACAAACATAAGAATTCCCATTTGCAATTTGCGGAAGCCATGTGGGGGACACAGCAAACATGTGGAGGAAGGTGCTCTGGTCTGATGAGACCAAAATTGAAGTTTTTGGCCTAAATGCAAAAGTATGTGTGGTGGAAAACTAACACTGCACATCACCCTGAACACACCATCCCCACTGTGAAACATGGTGGTCGGCAGCATCATGCTGTGGGGATGCTTTCTTCAGCAGGGACGATGGATGGAGCCACATTGAGACTGTTAAAGTCTGGGAGACTGGGGCGAGGTTCACCTTCCAGCAGGACAACGACCCTAAACATACAGCCAGAGCTACAATGGAATGGTTTTAGATCAAAGCATATTATGTGTTTAGAATGGCCCAGTCAAAGTCCAGACATAAATCCAATTGAGAATCTCTGGCAAGACTTGAAAATTGCTGTTCACAGACGCTCTCCATCCAATCTGACTGAGCTATTTTGCAAAGAAGAATGGGCAAAAATGTCAGTCTCTAGATGTGCAAAGCTGGTAGAGACATACCCCCAAAAAGACTTGCAGCTGTAATTGCAGCGAAAGGTGGTTCTACAAAGTATTGACTCAGGGGGGCTGAATACTTTTGCACGCCACACTTTTCAGTTTTTTATTTGTAATAAAATTTGGAAACCATGTATCATTTTCCTTCCACTTCACAATTATGCACCACTTTGTGTTGGTCTATCACATAAAATCCCAATAAAATACATTTACGTTTGTGGTTGTAACGTGACAAAATGTGGAAAAGTTCAAGGGGTATGAATACTTTTGCAAGCCACTGTATATAAATACATACATACAGCGCTCCCTCAGAGGACCTCAAGAAACGCTTGTGAGTAGAAATAGGTTTTAATGGCCCTGTCTCACGGTGCGAGTTGACCCACGAGGTACCCCGAGTGAAAGACTCGTGGTTGTGTACGAGACTTCAAGTTTATGATCAAGTGTTTAACCGTGTTCCCACGGGTATGTCATTGCTGCGATGTTCCAACTTCCTCTCCCGAGTTACCAAGTTCCTCTCCCGATACTCTTGAGCCAACCGTGAATGAAGGTATGTTTTAATAAAGCAACAATGTTAAAGAAAACATCTCCATCCTGTGGCCTTGAGTTACAGCGTGGCTGCATCTATTGATACGACCTACAAAGGGAAAATGCGCACCCTCCAGCAACCAATAACGTGGTAAGTGCATTTCTTGGTGCTTTATGTTTTTAAATACTGTATTTCCGGGGTGGGGGGAGAGCTCCGTTCACAGTGTTTGGGGAGTCTGGCGTTGTGAAAGTGGGGATTGGGGTCAGTAACCCACTTGCCACGCTGCAGCCTGAATGCAGGTAGATGGGACTAGGTGACAGTAATAAAGCGTGTGAGGGTGTGACCAGCGGGCGAAGGTTTGTTACATTTGGAGGGGCAAGTGAAATATAATGCTGATAGGTCTGAGGTGTCGCACTTTAGGAGGGCTGATAAATGAGGACATGTGCAATGAGTGGTAGCAACATTGGGAATATCGTATCAACAAGGAACGTTGATGTACAAGTGAAAAGAAATCGCTTGAAGGCAACATCGCAGCTGGATAAAAGATAGACACAACGTGCTGGAGTAACTCAGTGGGTCAGGCAGCATCTGTGGAGAAAAAGGGTGGGTGTCATTTCGTTAGAAGGGTCCCGATCCGAAACATCTCCCCAGAAATGCTGCCTGATTCGCGGTGTTACTCCGGCACTTTGTGTCTATCTTTGGTATAAACCAGCACCTGCAGTTATTTGTTTCTACTTGGGACAGCTAGATGTGGTGGTTAGGAAGATGGTGATACAAAAAGCTGCAACTATTGTCATCTTGGGCAAAACACGGAGCACTGGCGGAACTCAGGGGGTCAGGCAGCTTCCGTGGAGGGAATGGAGGGGGACGTTTCCTATTAGGACCCTTCTTCAGACCGATGGTGAAGAATGGTCATTCCGAAGAAAGGTCGCGGCCTGAAATGTCGCACTCCATTGCCTGACCCACCGAGCTCTTGTCCAACGAGCACTTGATGGGTTGCAACATGTACGCAATCCTTGCTTTCATTGACCGAGGCTTAGAGGAGTCTATTGAACCCAAGAACTTTAGAGGGAGTGCGGGCATCAGAAGCAGGTGAGTTTGACAGGAGCGTGGGAGCCGCACGCAGCGAATGGAATGAATAGTGTTCTGGAAGCCGAACCCAGCGTGAGAGAACGAGCACGGGTATTGGGTCCCAACAGGAATAGGTTAAAGGCTTGAAGAGAAGATGGAGACAGAGACACTCACATTCAACAAGGACAGTAATTCTGCTATAACACGATCGTTGCTTTGCGAAGTAACGTCGTTTTTTTAATAGAAAATCATGTTATAGAAACAATCGTAGCAATGGGGAAAAGGTGTTTCACGCTTGCAGTAATCAAGTTATTTTCCTGTGTGATTTTACAAACATGGTCTTTTGAATAACTATAAATTTATTTATGTTACTGCAAGCTAAAATACTAAAGGTTGTGTGTTACATTGTTTAATAGAGTTTCGTTGTTCAAATATCAAAGGAAGCGATTGTTTGTCAATTTCTCTGGTCGTTATAGTGAGAGTTGGGCTCCGGTGATCGGGTTGAACATGAGATCATGGTGTCTCGTCACTGCTGGAAGGCGACATGGAAGCATTTTTGTCTGCTTGCAAATTTCCAAACTAACTGTAGTTCCCAACCTGAAGGGCCCGTTTCTGTGCAGTATGAAGCGATGATGAAAACAGAACAGTACAGAAGAGCCAGGGTGTGTAGGAAGCTCAGGCAGAACAGGGCAAGAGGGACAGGAGCAGAGGCTGTATGTGTGGGGAACTAGTGGTACGTCCACAACTCTACCCCCACTCTGCATCTCTTCGTCCCACCACACAGACCAAACTCCCCGCCAACTTAACTAAAGACCTTTCCTACCCGGGCCATTCCTTCCTCTCCCCGCTCCCATCTGAAGAAGAAACAGAAGCTCAAAAGCGCGCATCAGTAGAATCAGGAATGCATTCTTTCCCTCTGTTATCAGGCTTCTGAATGGTCCTTCCATAAGTTGGGGGACCGTCCGATTCTCCTCTACCTCATTGTGTCCATTGGACTTTGTCTCTGGAATTCAGCGCTAAAATATTGAGAACGAGAAGATCTGCATTTTGTCTCTGTCCCGATCTATGTACATGAATTTAGTTTACTTCTATTTATGTGTAGTATTAGATGGTTTGAGTGGATAGCATGCAAAACATAACTTTACACATGAAAGTAATAAATCGGAACCTAATGTTCTTTGTATCGGGTAGTTGTGCATCGTCGGGGCGAGTTTGTCGGCAGCAAGCATCTTTCTGAAAGCAATGAATGCTGAGGGCAAACCTTAACAACCTGAATACGGACTTCCAGAAGGGTCTTGACAAAGTCGCAATACGTGGTGTAAAATAAATATTGAAAGCATGTACATTAGGTCAACAAAATATTACACAATCTTGGTAAATGCTTGTGGGAAAGTGAATAGTGTGTGCCCCCCCCTTCCCAGATCACAGTCACAATCATCGGTAGCCACAGTCACCCGTAAATAAACCCACTACATCCAATATGTGACGTTTTATGATCATGGATGACAATCCATTTAACCTCAGTGCAAATTCAAATGAAGGTTCCTGCTCCCGCCTTCTGCTGTCACTTTCAACGCTGCTACTACTGGAGTCTGGCCTCGGGTAACTCCATTCCCACCTGGGAAATGAAACGTTTCCATTGACGGTGCCACGGTAGACTCACGAGTCAGTAAGGTAAACGCACGGGCCACTACGTTATTACAACGAGTTTAATTGTTTCCATTTTTAACTTGAACAGTTAGTTTGACTCGTGGAAAAAAATCAAACGTGTTTGATTTTTTTCACGAGTTAACAAGTTTCCCCGAGTACCTGCCGTTAGCGCCACGAGTCGCTAAGTTGCTCGGGCGAGTTCCGACGTTCCCGCTACGTGATCACCACGAGAGAAAACTCGGGGTCACTCGTGGGCCAACTCGCACCGTGAGACGGGGGTTTAAGTCTGGACTTAAAGGAGTGGATGGAGGGGGCAGTTCTGATGAGAAGAGGGACGGTGTTCCACAGTCTAGGTGCTGCAGCCGCAAAAGCGTGGTCGCCCCTGAGCTTAAACCGGGACCGCGGGATAGTCAGTAGCCCCAAGTCGGCCGACCTGAGGGACCTGGAGGTTGAATGGTGGGTTAGCAGATTTTTGATGTCGGTGGGGGCAAGCCCGTTAAGGGCTTTGTATACATATAGGAGGAGCTTGAAGTTGATTCTGTACCGTACTGGGAGCCAGTGGAGAGAGGCCAAAATCAGGGTGATGTGGTCCCTTTTTCGGGTACCCGTCAGAAGTCTCGCTGCGGCGTTTTGGACCAATTGCAGGCGGGACAGGGAAGATTGGCTGATGCCAGTGTAAAGGGAGCTGCAGTAATCGAGGCGGGAGGATATAAATGTGTGGATGATCTTTTCAAGGTCGTCAAATTGGAGGAATTATTTGGTTTTAGCTATCGTGCGAAGCTGGAAGAAGCTAGCTTTTACCACAGCATTGACTTGTTTGTCAAACTTCAACGCGGAGTCAAATATCACGCCAAGGTTTTTAACGTGCGGTTTGAGTAGTGGGGTAAGGAAACTAATTTAGTTTCTGGGAGAAAAATAATTGGGGAGGAAACAAGGTTCTAATTTTCGAATTAGCCTCAACGAGCAGCTCGGAACATAAGGTCATATGCAATAGGAGCAGAATTATGCCATTCGGCCCATCAAGTCCACTCCGCCATTCAATCATGGCTGATCTATCTCCCCCTCCTAATCCCATTCTCCTGCCTTCTCCCCATAACCCCTGACGCCCGTACAACATCGGCAGCCTCAACGCAGCAGACTTTTTTTAGTGAGGAGGTGCCTGGAGGAGTGTGATGGATGTTTGTGTTAAATTGTGTTAATTGTGAGTTTTGTTGCTTTTTTACTGTTGTGGCTGCATGGTAACGACGTTTCGTTCAAACATGTTTTGGATGACAAATAAAGAAATCCTAATTTTAATTCTAATTAAGAGTCTATCCATCTCTGCCTTAAAAATATCCATTGACTTGGACTCCGCAGCCGTCTGTGGCAATGAATTCCACAGATTCACCACCCTCTGACCAAAGAAATTCCTCTGCATCTCCTTTCTAAATGAACATCCTTTTATTCTGAGGCTGTGCCCTCTGATCCTCGACTCTCCCACTAGTGGAGCCTATCCTCTCCACATCCACCCCAACCAGGCTATGATGACTGTAATGCAGTGACGTGCGGTGAGGTCAATGGCTGGGGAGGCACCGGCTAGTAGCAGTGGCCCGGCCCTCCCTGTATCGATCGCCGCGTCTCCCCGGGAGAGAGAGAGAGAGGTGGAGCCGGGGCTGTGTGCTTGAAGCACGGCGACTGGAGGGGTGGGAGCGTTGCCCCGGGACCCTGAGGGAACGACCCACCTTCCCCTGTCCCCCTTCTCCATTCTCCCTCACACCCCCCTCCCCGTCTACCCTTTTCTTCCCCTCCGCCCCTCTACTCTCTCTCCACCCCTCTCTCCCCCTCCACCCGGGGTAGATCTACCCGAGCCAAGAGTACATTACTCCAGCGCGGGGCCCCCTGAGGCGGGGGCCCCCAATTGGGAGCTCTCAGCGGCCCAGAGCCTCCGATTCGGCTGCTACAAATCAACAAATCAACCTACCAGTCAGCGCCGCCCACGACTGGAAAGTCGGCGCTGCCAGCGGTGGAAGCCAGTGCTGCACCGCCGCTACTGAAGCTAGTTACCGTGGAGGGAGAGCGAGGCAGCGTCAATTACGTGGGCTGAGCCTACATAATTGATGCTCGCTCTCCCTCGACTGGACTCAAGACACGCCCCCTCAGTGAGGCAGATGTGATCGCTGCCTCCCCTGGTGCTTTTTCATTGCAGTTTTATGACGAGACCAGCGACCCTAAATTTAATATATTGAAACGTGAAAAAAGCTACCTGGACTATGGAAGGCGAGGACATGTAATGAAGGGGTTTCCAAGCATTACACTGGTGACATACATGGAGATAGTAACATGCACAGGTTAATAGGCTTGTTATAAAAATGTAAAGTCATTCCTAGTGCGTGCAGGGTAGTGTTAATGTACCGGGATCGCTGGTCAGCGCAGACTCGATGGGCCGAAGGGTCTGTTTCCGCGCTCCATACAGTTTCTGACGGGTTGCGCAATCAGAGCGGAGGCTCAGCTCGTCGCTGCCTCACCCATCTCTTCCTGTATTTGCAGCGGAGCTGCGCAAAGTTTGGCGATTTTGACTATAACGTTGGCGTCGTTGTCGGACGTGGCGTTCATTGGGCTGGCCACAACAGGGACAATACGAGGCATATGGGGAAAGATTGAAAAGACTGGGCTTGTATTCACTGGAGTTTAGAAGGATGAGGGGAAGATCTTCTAGAAACATATAAAATTATAAAAGGACTGGACAAGCTAGATGCAGGAAAAATGTTCCCAATGTGGGTCGAGTCCAGAACCAGGGGCCACAGTCTTAGATTAAAGGGGAGGTCATTTAAGACTGAGGTGAGAAAAAACGTTTTCACCCAGAGAGTTGTGAATTTGTGGAATTCCCTGCCACAGAGGGCAGTGGAGGCCAAGTCACTGGATGGATTTAAGAGAGAGTTAGATAGAGCTCTAGGGGCTAGTGGAGTCAAGAGATATGGGGAGAAGGCAGGCACGGATTATTGATTGGGGACGATCAGCCACGATCGCAATGAATGGCGGTGCTGGCTCGAAGGGCCGAATGGCCTCCTCCTTTACCTATGTTCTATGTTTCTATGTAATACAGAAAACATACCAATGGCATCGATACTTACGCCACGATGCCAGAGAAGTGAAACATCTCTGCAGTCAGGTACGACAGGTAGCTGTAGAGGAAGACGAAGAGAGGTTCGATCACACGGATGTTCTCAGTGAAGCGAGTGGTGAGGGCCGCGATGATTCCGTAAATGAAGCCCACGAGAAGGCCTCCGAGCCCCACGAGGAAGAACTTAATAAATCCAATCAGTACGTCAGACAACCCAACCGAGGGCATGGTGCAGAAAGTCTTAAACAACTTGTACAAAACCTGCAGGAAAATAAAGAGAAGGTTTAGTGGTCTGGGGAACGACTACTGGAGCTTTCAACACATCGTTAGTGAAAAGTTCGATATCCAGTACACAGGTTCTTCAGACACGTCTGCCCACAACGGTGGTCAGCGCTGAGCTAACGCACGCAAGTGGAAAACCGCGCGAGACAAGCAGTCCGAGTCACGTGACCGCGGTTTCGGAACGCCGGGTTTGATATATGCGTGCGCTAGCGGGCGCCGTTACAAATGAACTTTAATATTATTTTTCATCAACTACTTTGGGCAGCGGTAGCGTTGCTGCCTCACAGCGCCAGGGTTGTCCAGAGTTTGTTCGTTCTCCCCGTGACCCGCGTGGGTTTTCTCCGGGTGCTTCAGTTTCCTCCCACACTCCAAAGACGTGCAGATTTGTAGGTTCATTGGCTTGGTATAAAAATGTAAAGTCATCCCTAGTGTGTGCAGGGTAGTGTTAATGTGCGGGGATCGCTGGTCAACGCGGACTCGATGGGCCGAAGGGTGTGTTTCCGCGCTGTATCTCGAAACTAAACTAAACCTCAGATAGGTTTAGACTTTTGATTTTAGAGATACAGCGCAGAAACAGGCCCTTTGGCCCACCAGGTCCTTGTGGCCAGCGATCCTCCCGACACACACTAGGGACAGTTTTACTATTTTTACTGACGCCAATTAACCTAAAAACCTGCACATCTTTGGAGTGTGGGAGACAAAACTGGAGCATCCGGAGAAAACCCACGCAGGTCACGAGGACAACGTACAAACTGTGCAGCCAACACCCCGCGGTGAGGATCGATCCCGGTTCTGTGTCGCTATGAGGCCATATGTTTCCACCATGTTCTGCTTCTGTTTCAGATTTCCAGCATCTGCTGTTTATTCCTTTGCCTTTACCTTGCGCTGCCAACTGCTAAGCCTTCTTAGCTCGAGTGACTAAGAATTGGGCCCAGCTCGTTCCTGCCGTGACATGGAATTCACAGCAAGCCCAAGCCACCTGCTCCAGGTGCACAGGAGAGTCACTGGTTATGTCGGAGCTGCTCAAATATTACAAGCTCTCAAATAAACAATAGTGTATAGACCCTCCTCCCCATCCTTCAGTGGCAGCACAGTGGCACAGTGGTAGAGTTTAGTTTTGTTTAGTGTGGAAACAGGCCCTTCGGCCCACCGGGTCCGCGCCGACCAGCGATCCCCGCGCGCTAACACTATCCGACACCCAGCGGGGACCATTTACACAGGCGCTGTGAGGCAGCAACTCTACCGTTGTGCCACCGTGCCACCCGAGGTGTTGCCTCGCAGCGCCCGAGGCCCGGGTTCGATCCTGACTACGGGTGCTGTCTGTACGGAGTTTGTACGCTCTCCTTGTGACCATGTGGTTTTTCTCCGGGTGCTCAGGTTTCCTCCCACATTCCAAAGTCGTAGAGGTTTGGAGGTTCATTGGCTTCACCGGGTGGCACCATACGATGGTAGCCTCGCCAACGGCCTGTCTTGTAATTCTCTTCTTTTGTTGTTCATAGCCTGTTGTTAAATGTATGTTTTAGTGCATCTTTAGTTTTGTTTTGTGTGGGGGGTGGGGGGGGGGCATGTTTTAATCTCTTTCCTCGATGGAGATGCGACTTTTCCTGTATCGTATCTCCGTTCGCACTGCAGCCTGACATCGTGGAGCTGGCGGTCCCTTTGTCAGGGATCGACCTCAGCAGCTCCATCCGCAGTAGCCTGCGGACATTAACATCATGGAGCTCGCAGGCCCTTGGTTAGGGGCCGACCTCGGGAGCTCCAACCGCAGGAGCTTTACCCGCCCCGACGCGGGCGCTTTACCCGCCCCGACACGGGCGCTTTACCCGCCCCGACACGGGCGCTTTACCCGCCCCGACACGGGCGCTTTACCCGCCCCGACACGGGCGCTTTACCCGCCCCGACCGGGCGCTTTTTTACCCGCCCCGCCCCGACGCGGGCGCTTTACCCGCCCCGACGCGGGCGCTTTACCCGCCCCGACGCGGGCGCTTTACCCGCCCCGACGCGGGCGCTTTACCCGCCCCGACGCGGGCGCTTTACCCGCCCCGACGCGGGCGCTTTACCCGCCCCGACGCGGGCGCTTCCAATCCCCGACCGCCCCGACGCGGGCGCTTTACCCGCCCCGACGCGGGCGCTTTACCCGCCCCGACACGCGGGCGCTTTACCAATCCCCGACCGCGGACGGCTTTACCGACTGCGACACGGGCGTTTTACCCGCCCCGACGCGGGCGCTTTAACGCGGGCGCTTTACCCATGGGCCGACCGCAGACGGCTCGACTGCCCCGACCGCGGGGGGGAAAGGCGAGAAGAAGATAATACATCATTGCCTTCTCGCAATAATACATGATTGCCCACACAGCGCACTGTGATGGATGTTTATGTTAACTTTGATGTAATTGTGCGTCTAGTTGCTTTTTTGGTATGACTGTATGGCAAATCAAATTCCTCGTATGTTTTTACAAACTTGGCTAATAACCATATAACCATATAACAATTACAGCACGGAAACAGGCCCTCTCGGCCCTTCCAGTCCTAAATGAATTACAATTACAATTCAGTGAAAACTATAAATTATCCCTGGTGTGCTGGATGGTGCTAGTGTACGAGGTGATCACGGGTCAGCATGGACTCGGTGGGCCGAAGGGCCTGTTTCCACACTGTATCCCCATCTCTATATCTCTGCCAGACAGAAAATGCTTCAAATTTTACCTTCCGGCTTAATTGTGATGAAAAATGAGTCATTTGGCAAAGAAAATATTTTAATTTCAAAGTGAAGTTAATTGTGGTTTTAATGAGAGCTTGGAGAATTCTTGAGGTATGTTAAACATCTCGCTGTCTTGTGTTAACGGACAGCACTTGATGTGGGGGGGGGGGGAGGGCAGTAATTGTCTTCAGGATGATGGGCAGATATTGTAGTGTGAAGCTTCCTCTTTTCTTAGCCAAATTAATAAACAGTTGGAGATGAAGAAGCAAGGAACTGCAGATGCTGGCTCACAAAAAAAAAAGACACAAAGTGCTGGAGTAACACAGCAGATCAGGCAGCATCTCTGGAGAACAGTTGGAAAGCTTTGTAGGTTAATAAGCGAGTTCGGAATTCCGGAAAAGCAAGGAATCATGGGATTTGTCAAAGGTCACTCGCGATAAACATTCTCGGGAGCCGTGCTGCTGCGTATATACAGACCTGCGTTTCATCCGTGGTCAGGATCGAACCCGGGTCTCCGGCGTTGCAAGCGCTGTTGAATTGGATCAGGATCGTCCCCGTCCCTTCCCGAGTGTCCCATCCCTGTCCGGGGGTAGCCGGAGATGTCTGGGGTGACCCTGGACTGACGGGACACCGGCCCGGAGCAGTGTAGGCCCAGGCTTACTGCCAGCGTGAAGAACAAGCGCTAACTCCAGCTCAGCTCTGCCTGTCCCGCTGGGTTAACCGACAGCCCTGGACTGACGGGACACTGGTCAGGTGCAGCGCAGTTAGAGCTTCATATCCGCGCTGGCTGTAGGCCTGGGCTCCGAGCCGGTGTCCCGTCAGTCCTGGGTCACCCCGGACATCTCCGGCCGCCCCCGGACAGGGATGGGACACTCGGGAGGGGACGGGGATGGTCCAGTAGCAATTCAACAGCACTTGCAGCGCCGGAGACCCGGGTTCGATCCTGACTACAGATGAAACGCAGGTCTGTATGCACGCAACAGCACGGCTGCCGAGAATGTTTATCGCGGGTGACCTATGACCTGGGCACGTGCAGTCGGAATACCGAACTCGCTTATTGATTGGTAAATTGTCCCTACTGTGTAGGATGGTGCTAGTGTATGGGGATCGCTGGTTGGCAAGGACGCGACGGGCCGAAGGGCCTGTTTCCATGCTGTCTCTCTAGACCAAACTAAACTAAATATATATACTCCTAGAATCTCAGCCTAGGACCAGTCTCACCCTGGTCATTTCCTCTTCTCCCGCTTTCCATCGAGCAAGAGGTCCAGAAGTGTGAAAATGCACGCAGCCAAATTCAGGGGCAGTTTCTTCCCAGCTGCTTTGTTCATTGCAGTTCATAGGTACAATGTGGAAACAGGCCCTTCAGCCCACCGAGGCTGTGTCGACCAACGATTACCCTACACGCTAGGAACAATTTGCCTAAGCCAATGATCCCACAAACCTGCACCTCTTTGGAGTGTGGGAAGAAACCCTCTTAGGTCAAGGGGAGAACGCACACACTCCGTACAGACAGCACCCGTAGCCAGGATCAAACCCGGGACATCGGCGCGTAAGGTAGCAACTCCACCGTGCCGCCCCTAGGCCACAGTTTGCTTCCTGGCATTAGAGTGTCCTGCATTACGACACTTCTGGGGGAAATATAACTGGGGAAGAAATCATGTAATAATTTTCGAACTAGCCTCAACTAACCATCTTGGAACATAAGGTCATTAGGTCATAGGTGGTAGGAGCAGAATTAGACCATTGGGCCCATCGAGCCTACTCCGCCATTCAATCATGGCCGATCTATCTCTCCCTCTCCTAACCCCATTCTCCTGCCCTCTTCCCATAACCTCTGACACCCGTACTAATCAAGAATCTATCTATCTGTGCCTTAAATAATATCCACTGACTTGGCCTCCACAGCCTTCTGTGGCAAAGAATTCCACCCTCTGATTAAATAAATTTCTCCTCATCTCCTTCCTAAAAGAACGTCCTTTAATTCTGAGGCCCTAGACTCTCCCACTTGTGGAAACATCCTCCCCACATCCACTCTATCCAAGCCGTTCACTATTCTGTATGTTCCATGAGGTCTCCCCTCGTTCTTCTCAACTCCAGTGTTGCGTGAAGCTGCAGAATATCTGGCCGTGGGGGGGGACTAAACTTCCGGGAAGACTATCTCTTGTTTGTCGGGAGCGTGGGATAATCGCCGCGCGGAATTGCTGCTCCCTGATTCTATTCAAATGCCAGCCGCAGAAGGTTTTTGCTTTGATCGCAGACAATGTAAATCTATCAACGGGAATGACGGCAACTCAAAGGGCAACGTGCCTGCAAACAAAACATTCTGCAGACTGGTTCCACATCTCTCAAAGCCTCTTGGTCCTCAAAATTACAATAATTCCATTCTGAAATGCTGTTTAGTTTAGAGATACAGCATGGAAACAGGCCCTTCGGCCCACCGAGTCAATAGACAATAGACAATAGATGCAGCAGTAGGCCAATGCAGCCCTTCAAGCCAGCACTGCCATTCAAAGTGAGAAAAAGTGTTTCCTCGTCTCCGTTCTAAATGGCTTACCCCTCATTCTTGAAGTCCGCACCAACTAGCGATCCCCACACATTACCAATATCCTGCACGCAATAGGGATAAGTCAAGCCAAGAGTGTTTTATTTTATTTCATTGTGTCCCAGATAGAACAATGATATTCTTACTTGCTGCAGTACAACAGAATATGTAATCGTAATAAATAATATAACAAAAACTTAGAAAAAAAAGAACAAACAATAACAGTGCAATAATAATAATGAGAATAATAATAGACTATTGTAGTTCAGAGCTTGTGAGAGCCAGGTGCCTAAGTGGCGCTGCTCCCCAGCCGCTGGGCAAAACAATGACAAGACTGCAAAGTGGGACCAGATCCACCGCCCGAGCAGTGTCAAAAGGCATGTGTAGTATCCCCTTCTGCAGAACATCGTTTGCTCAAAACTGCCTTTTCAGTAAAAGGGACAACATCATGGAACTCACTGCCAGACCACTTGAAATGCATCCCTACACATGTCACATTCAAAAGAAACACAAAACTGTGACTAATTCAACAACAATCTTGTTCTCATATTTAGTTTTTACACTGTGCTCTCTCTGTATGTCTTTTTTCCCTTTTCCTTTTTTTTAAAATCTCATTTCCATTTCCATTTTCCTATTTTTAATAATGTTAATCTGTATTATCATTTTTAACCAAAAGCCCGACTAGGGACAAGTGTTGCGAATTAGCTTTGGCTAAAAACACTATGATGCATACATCAGATGACTGTTTCAAGTGTATCTATGTTTTTGTATCTGTCCCTATTTAAATAAACCTTAAAATGAAATAAATAATATAACGTGTTTAATAGCCTGATGGCTGTAGGGAAGAAGCTGTTCCTGAACCTGGACGTTACAGTTTTCAGGCTCCTGTACCTTCTTCCCGATGGCAGGGGTGAGATGAGTGCGTGGCCAGGATGGTGTGGGTCCTTGATGATGTTGGCTGCCTTTTTGAGGCAGCGACTGCGCTAGATCCCTTTGATGGTGGGGAGGTCAGAGCCGGTGACGGACGGGGCAGTGGTCACAACTTTTTGCAGGCGTTTCCACTCCCGGACGCTCAAGTTGCCGAACCAGGCCACGATGCAACCGGTCAGCAAGCTCCCTACTGTGCACCTGTAGACGTTCGAGAGAGTCCTCTTTGACAGACCGACTCTCCGTAATCTTCTCAGGAAGTAGAGGCGCTGATGAGCTTTCTTTACGATTGCATCAGTGTCCTGGGACCAGGAAATATCGTTGGAAATATGCACACCCAGGAATTTGAAGTTATTTGACTCTCCCCACCATCGTCCCATTGATGTAAACAGGATTGTGGGTCCTCAACCTTATAAGTTACACTTAAAACGTCAATTAACCTACAAACCTGTTTACCTTTGGAGTGTGGGTCTGTTAACGTGATCATAACGATCGGGTGAAAATGTACTCTGAAGAGGCAGCCTATCCCAGAATGGGATTAAACGGAACAGTCTATAGACTTTGGAGATGCAGCGCGGAAATAGACAATAGACAATAGGTACAGGCATAGGCCATTCGGCCCTTCGAGTCACTAGCACCCCGAACTGCAATTGCACCGCTTTACAAAGGAAAATTTACATTTTTACCAAGTGCTATGTCTTTGGAGTGTGGGAAAACCCACGCAGGTCGGAGGTCAGGTAGCATCGCTGGTGAATATGCGAGGACACTAGGTGCAGCATTTCGGGTCCGGACCCTTCTCATAATCATAATCATACTTTATTAGCCAAATATGTTTTGTAACTCACAAGGAATTTGATTTGCCATACAGTCAAATGAATAAAAAGCAACAAAACACACAAAATTTTAACATAAACATCCACCACAGTGACTCCTCCACATTCCTCACTGCGATGGAAGACGAAAAAAAAGTTCAATGTGTTCCCTTCTTTGTTCTCCCGCGGTCGGGGGCCTCGAGCCCTCCGTTGACGGGACGATCTTGGCTCCCGTACCCGGCGAAGTTTGGGTCCTCGCGTCGGGGCGATTGAGTTCCCGGTCCGGGGGCGAATCTCATCTCACCCGCGCCGGGCGATCGGTCCCCGGGTCGGGGCTGGTCGAAACCTTCGTTTGGGCCTTCCCGACATTGGTCTCCACCCGAGACTGCGAGCTCCTCGATGGTGAAATCCGCTGTTGGAGCGTCGACCCCAGGCAAGGGATCGCAGGCTCCGATGGTAAGCCCACGGCCCTGCGGTGAGGCTCAAAGTCAGTCCCGCGCGAGGCCGCCAGCTCCACGATGTTAGTCCGCAGAGCGACCGGCGATACGATCCGGAAAACAAGCGCTTCTCCGGCAAGGTAAGAGATTGCAAACAGGTTTTTAACATTTCTTAACATTTAATCATCTTGAGGTTCCCAAAATATATCTCCTAACCCAAAATAGAAACTAATTCCAGCTCATTCCTAATTAAATGTCAATTCTATTATCCCAGAAGATTCTTACAATTAGGTTAGCAAGTACTATCACGATGTTTAAGAAACAATTCAGACGTGTACATGGATAGAACAGGTCTAGAGGGATATGTTAGTGTGTGGGGATCACTGGTCAGTGTGGACTCGGTGGGCCGAAGGGCCTGTTTCCACACTATCTCTAAACTAAACATCAAGTGCTGCTATGTCATGCTGCTTATGACTGCTGACAGATCAATTTCCCTCCTGGGATAAAGAAAGTTTCATCACCTATCGTATCGTATCATATTATATCATCTCAAACTGTATCATCGAGACATAGAAAATAGGTGCAGGAGGAGGCCATTTGGCCCTTCGAGCCAGCACCGCCATTCATTGGGGATGATCATGGCTGATCGTCCCCTATCAATAACCCGTGCCTGCCTTCTCCCCATATCCCTCGATTCCACTAGCCCATAGAGCTCTATCTAACTCTCTCTTAAATCCATCCAGTGACTTTGTGGCAGGGAATTCCACAAATTGACAACTCTCTGAGTGAAAATGTTTGTTCTCACCTCAGTCTCAACTGGCCTCCCCTTTATTCTAAGACTGTGTGGCCCCTGGCTCTGGACTCGCCCAACATTGGGAACATTTTTCCTGCATCTGGCTTGTCCAGTCCTTTTATAATTTGACATGTTTCTGTCGTACCCTATCGT
Source organism: Okamejei kenojei (assembly GCA_035221665.1). Classification (NCBI taxonomy): domain Eukaryota; kingdom Metazoa; phylum Chordata; class Chondrichthyes; order Rajiformes; family Rajidae; genus Okamejei; species Okamejei kenojei. The sequence goes on along the minus strand of CM069143.1, from coordinate 65,838,749 downwards.
AGCGTATCATATATTGTGTTGTATCTTATCATTATCGCATGGCCTCACATCGTATCGTGCGGTGACTTACGACGGTGATGGCATCGTTGAGCAGCGATTCTCCGAAGACCAGGATGTGGAGCTGCTCGTTGACGTGGATCTCCTCGAACACGGACAGCACGGCCACCGGATCGACGGCTGCGATCAAACTGCCGAACAGCAGGTTGTAGAGCAGCGAGATATCCTTCAGGCCGAACGACTCGATCTGGCAAATGCCATAGAGGGACAGGCCGATCCCAAAGACATTCCACAAGGTTCCCACCACCGCGTACCAGAGGATGGTCCCAATGTTGTCGAAGAACGGCCGGCTGGGCATGAAGTAGCCCGCGTCCAGTACAATGGGGGGCAGCAGGTAGAGGAAGAAAACGTCCGTGCTCATGATGGGGGGCGACGTCTCGTTCACCCCGTAGATTATCCCGCCCATTATCAGTCCCACGATGATCAACAGGCAGCTCTCTGGCACGATGGAGGGGAGCTTGATGTAGAGGTGAAAACCTGAGCGGGGTGAGAAAACAGCAGACGCGGTTAGACATCAGAAGCATCGAGACTGCCCTCCCTCAAACCGGGGGTTTGCAAGGTTAATTCCCGGGATGGCGGGACTGTCATATGTGCTGAGAGAGTGGAGCAGCTGGGCTTGTGTACTCTGGAGTTTAGAAGGATGAGAGGGGATCTTATTGAAACATATAAGATTGTTAAGGGTTTGGACACGCTAGAGGCAGGAAACATGTTCCCGATGTTGGGGGAGTCCAGAACCAGGGGCCACAGTTTAAGAATAAGGGGTAAGCCATTTAGAACGGAGACGAGGAAACACTTTTTCTCACACAGCGTGGTGAGTCCGTGGAATTCTCTGCCTCAGAGGGCGGTGGAGGCAGGTTCTCTGGATGCTTTCAAGAGAGAGCTAGATAGGGCTCTTAATGATAGCGGAGTCAGGGGATATGGGGAGAAGGCAGGAACGGGGTACTGATTGGGGATGATCAGCCATGATCACAGTGAATGGCGGTGCTGGCTCGAAGGGCCGAATGGCCTACTCCTGCACCTATTGTCTATTGTGACATCGCAAAGTCTTGCAGCAGACAGCAGCGGTGGGCGGCACGGCGGAGCAGCGGGTAGAGCTGCTGCCCAGCAGCGCCAGACTCCCTGGCTCATAGGTTGCCACGTGCTTGGTGCAGAATATGGCCATTCAGCCCATCCAGTCTACCCCACCATTCAATCATGGCTGATCTATCTCTCCCTCCTAACCCCATTCTCCTGCCTTCTTGTTTTTTTCGCATGGCTGTATGGTAATTCACAGATCACTGGACTTAACACGCAACAATAAACTACCTTTGAAACCTACTCCCCATAATCTCTGACACCCGTACTATCTATCTATATCTATCGATATATCGATATATATATGGCCCATTCTTAGTCACGTGTGTGACCAAAAAGATGAAATATTGTGGAATGCATCTCTTCCAATTCTGAAAGCGTTACAGGCATATTGTTTTTGTACTGAACGGATGATTCTTTTTTTTTTTGGTTTATCAAGTGAAATTGTTATATGTTATGCTGACAATGTTTTGTTCAGGGTCGGAGGTCAAATGCGACTGGTCACCTGTGTGACCCCCCCCCCCCCCCCCCCCCCCCACAGGGAAGCGTTTTACAAACTTGTGAATTTATAAAAGCTAGAATGCTCACATCTTTAGCAGACGTGCGTTACAGCCATACTGTCGGTAGGGGAATAGCAATGAATTAGATTAATCTGGGACAAGAATGTTTTTTAACGTGTTACTCGATGTGATGCCATCTGGTCACGTGCGTGACACTTTGGTTCCCTTTCCAAAGAATGGACACAAGACATAGAGACAAAGAGCTGGAGTGTAACTCAGCGGGACACTCGGCGTCTCTGGAGAGAGATGAAGGATGGGTGACTTTTCGGGTCTGGACCCTGCTTGTTTCCACTTCTGCTTGGTTACCGAAGGTGGACAAAAGTGCTGGAGAAACTCAGCGGGTGCAGCAGCATCTATGGAGCGGAAGGAAATAGGCAACGTTTCGGGCTGATGTAGCCCGAATGTACATTTCGGGCTGATGTAGCCCAACGTTCCTTCAGACTGATGTAGGGTGGGGTTAGTTACTGAAGACCTGCTATTTCTGACCGCTGGTTTTGAGAATGTTTACTCGTATAAGACGCTGGTGAGGCCTCGCTTAGAGTAGCGAGTTCTGTTTTGGGATCCCCTGTTGCGGGATACATGCCATTTTAGACTGGAAAGAGAGCGGTGAAGATTTTCAAGGTTTCAAGGTCAGTTTATTGTCACGTGTACCAATTACGATACAGTGAAATTTGATTTACCGGAATGTTGCCAGGACTTAACGGCCTGAGCTAAAGCGAGAGGCTGGGCAGAGCAGGACTTTATTCTCTGGAGCACAGGGTTCTGAGGGGTGAGCTTACAGTACTGAATAAATCCACGAGGGAATAGATAGGATGAATGACCAGTCTCTTGCTCAGAGAAGGGGTATCATGAACAAGATGGCATAGGTTTAAGGTGAAAGGGGCAAGAAGGGGAACTCTTCACACAGCGGGTAGTGGGGATATGGAATGGGCAGTCACGGTGGCGCAGCGGTAGAGTTGCTGCCTTACAGCGAATGCAGCGCCGGAGACCCGGGTTCGATCCCAACTACGGGCGCTGTCTGTACGGAGTTTGTACGTTTTTCACGTGACCTGCGTGGGACTTCTCCGATATTTTCGGTTGCCTCCCACACTCCAAAGACGTACAGGTTTGTAGGTTAATTGGCTTGGTGAATGTAAAGATTGTCCCTAGCGGGTGTGGGATGGTGTTAGTGTGCGGGGATCGCTGGTCGGCGCGGACCCGGTGGGCCGAAGGGCCTGTTTCTGCGCTGTATCTCTAAACTCAACCAAACTAAAGGAAGTAGACGAGATAGGTGTAGTTTAGAGATACAGCGCGGAAAACAGGCCCTTCGGCCCACCGGGTCCGCGCCGACCAGCGATCCCCGCACACTAACACTACCCTACACACACTGTGGGCAATTTTACATTGACACCCAAGCCAATTAACGGACAAACCTGCACGTTTTTGGAGTGTGGGGGGAAACCGAAGATCTCGCAGAAAACCCACGCAGCTCACGGGGAGAACGTGCAAACTCCGTACAGACAGCGCCCGTCGTCAGGATCGAACCCGGGTCTCCGGCGCCGTGAGGCAGCGACTCTACCGCTGCGCCACCGTGCGGTACAAAGACCAAACATTAAAATACACTTGGACAGGTGTCTGGGGTGTAAATACATTTCACTACAGCTTATGACAAATAACTGTGAACTTGAACTTGAGCCTGAGCCAGTGTGCACGACACCCGCAGCGACTGATAACGTTTCATTAATTGCTACATTCCTGGACAATTCACATTTGAGCACGCCCTTCTGAAAAACATTGCTTTTAAAATCGCTGGGATGTAATTATATGGCACTGTGCAATCGAACAGACATTTCCTGCCGCTTTATCCACCTTGTGTTATAATGTAATAACAGGGAGCTGCAGATGCTGGTTTAGACCAAAGATAGACGCAAAAAGCTGGAGTAACTCAGTGGGTCGGGCAGCATCTCTGGAGAGAAGGAATAGGCGATGTTTTGGGTCAGGACCCATCTTCAGACTGATTATGGTTTAGAGATACAGTGTGGAAACTGACCCCTGGGCCCACCAGCGATCAACCATATGTTAATGTTTAAGAAAGAACTGCAGGTGTTGGAAAAATCGAAGGTAGACAAAAAATGCTGGAGTAACTCAGCGGGTGAGACGGCATCTATGGAGCGAAGGAATAGGTGACATTTCGGGTCGAGACCCTTCTTCAGAGATGCTGCTGCCCCGCTGAGTTACTCCAGCATTTTGCGTCTGTCTTTGGTCTAAACCAGCATCTGCCGTTCCTTCTGACGCACAACATACTGGTAAACCGTCTCTGCACCCTCCTGTATCGGGGAGACCAGAACTGAACACGATACTCTAACCAAAGTCCCATACAGCTGCATCATGACTTCCTGACACTTCTATTCAATGTCCTTTGCAATGAAGGCAACCACGCCATGCACATTATTTACCACCGTATCTACCTGTGTTGCCACCTACAGTGAGCAACACAGGGCTCCAAGATCCCTCGGTGCTGTTAAGGGTCGTGTCATTAACTGTATACTCCTTAATATTCAACCTCCCAAAGTGCAACACCTCACACTTGCTCAGCTTGAACTGCGCCTGCCATTTCTCTGCCCATCGCTGCAGCGGACCTACATCCCGCTGTATCTTCTGACAGCCTACCTCGCTGTCTGCAACTCCTCCAATCCTGACGTCATCCGCAAGCTTACTCACCAACATTTGCGTCCACGTCATAAAGTCACAGAATCTTACAGCGTTGAAACAGGCCTTTCAGCCCAACTCGCCCTCTCCAACATGTCCTATCCACACTAGTCCCCACACCAGCCTGCATTGGGTCCATATCCCTTTAAACCTGGCCTCATTTTGCTCTGGAATGTTATTTCATTCACAGGTTTAAACTATAATGTTTTATTCTAATGTTTTGATGTTGTACTCTTAATTGTTCACTGTATATCGTGTTGTTACTTGCGAGCGGAGCACCAAGGCAAACTCCTTGTATAAACGTATTTTTCTCTTCTCATTCATTCTCATTCTATCCATGTATCTGTCTAATTGCTTCTTGAATGTTGTGTTAGTCCCCTTCCTCAACCATCCCTCTGGCAGCTCGTTCCACACATGAGCAGGTCATTTTTAATATATAGGTGCCAGAGGTTATTGAGAAAAGGCAGGAGAACGGGGGTTAAGGGGGGAAGATTAGATCAGCCATGATTGAGTAGACTTGATGGGCCTAATTCTGCTCCTATCACTTCTGATCATATGGATGATCAGCCGTGATCACAGTGAATGGCGGTGCTGGCTCAAATGGGCCGAATGGCCTCCTCCTGCATCGATTGTCTATTGTCTATAATCTCACGATCGCAAACAGCAGATCCTTGTGGAGCTCCGGGCGAGGATTGACGGTGTGATCAGAATTATTAGCATCAGGCTTTCAACGAATCATCGAGAAATGATGCTGCTGATGTCGTATTCACACGGCAGGATTTAGTTGTACAGGCTAACGGGCAACAAACAGCTCCAGTGGCGAATGTTGCAGTATTAATATTTAACCAGAGACACGCTGGACTTCTCTTGCTGGCGTTAAAGGATAAACAGATGCATTCAAGCAGCAGCAGGAGGTGGGACATGCTGTGAGCACGTTGATAATATCATGAACAAATATCCAGAAAATGGTGCCGCAGCGGTAGAGTCGCTGCCTCACAGCGCCAGAGACACGTGTTCGATCCGGACTACGGGCGCTGTCTGTACCTTCGCCCCGTGACCTGCGTGGGTTTTGCTCCGGGTGCTCCGGATTCCCTCCCACACTCCAAAGACGTGCAGGTTTGTGGGTTAATTGGCTCGGAGTTAAATGTAAAAATCGGCCCCAGGGTGGAATGGCGTTAGTGTGTGCGGGGATTGTGGGCCGCAGGGGCCTGTTTCCGCGCTGTATCTCTAAAACTAAACTAAATTAAACTAAACTGCATGTGCTGGTTTACAAAAAAGGACACAAGTGCTGGAGTAAACTCAGCGGGTCAGGCAGCAGCATCTCTGGAGAAAAAGGATAGGTGAAAGATTCATGTTGGGACACTCCTTCAGAAAAATGAATTGCAACTTCAATTTTAGTTCCAAAAGTGTCCAAAACTCTCCTGTTTTAAATATAATAAGCTGTAGCAAAGTTATGTAGACTTGAGAAATAACTCAGCCTGCAGTAAAAGCTCATTCACACAAATCTTACTGTGTTTTACTACACAGACTGGAGACCCTGAGACTATCACTGGCTTTACCTTGCATTAAAAGTTATTCACTTCATCGCGTATCTGCACACTGCGAATGGTTCGATTGTAATCATGCATTGTCTTTCCACTGACTAGTTAGCACGGAAAAAAAAAAAAAGCTTTTCGCTGCACCTTGTGACAATAAACTAGACTGAAACTGCACACACCTCGCGCTGCCTCGGCAAGGCCAGCAGCACCATCAAGGCCAGCCGCACCCCGGCCAATCCCTCTTCTCCCCCCTCTCCCATCAGGCAAGAGGTACAGAAGTGTGAAAACGAGCGCACACCTCCAGATTCAGGGAGTCTTCTTCCCGGCTGTTTCAGGCAACTGAACCATCCTACCACAACCAGAGAGCGGTCCTGAACTATTATCTACCTCATTGGTGACCCTGGACTATCCTTGATCGGACTTTGCTGGCTTTACTTGCTCTAACGTTATTCCCTTATCATGTATGTGTAAATGGCTCGATTGTCATCATGAAATTGGCCATCGCTATAAGAAGCTAGCTCGCTATAAAAGCTTTTCACTGTACCTCGGTACACGTAGGTAAACCTCACCCACACACCCTGCTGTTACTTGATATTACTGTATCCTCCTCCGCACTAACTGCTGACACTGGGAATTGATCTACTCGCGACGCCAAGGGATTCTGGGCTGCCCGGCATGGTTACAAACCCAATTCAGTGCAAGTGACCTCATCTTTATTCCATGCTGCAGCTCCCCACAAAATACAATCCGTCATTCAACGTTCCCACACCATTCCTTCTTGCTGGAATTGGGAGCGAACACAGAGCACTGCCGCACCGGAACAAGCCCTGCGGCCCCTTCTTCAAAGCAAGAACGGACGGCACGGTGGCGCAGCGGTAGAGTTGCTGCCTCACAGCGCCGGTGACCCGGGTTCGATCCCGACTACGGGCGCTGTCTGTACGTTCTCCCCGTGACCTGCGTGGGTTTTCTCCGGGTGCTCCGGTTTCCTCCCACACTCTAATGACGTGCAGGTTTGTAGGCTAATTGGCTTGGCGTAAATGTGAAATTGTCCCTAGAATGTGTCGGATAGTGTCAGTGCGCGTGGATCGCTGGTGGTCGGCGCGGACTTAGTGGGCCAAAGGGGCTGTTTACGCGCTGTATCTCTAAGCTAAACAAAACTAAACTCTTACAATGCATCTGTGACATCCCAATGAAGTCCCACTCACAGAACGCTGGCCACCGCAGGAGGTCGAATGTATTATTGATAAAAACGATAATATTTTAATTTGAGAACTTTCTTTGTAAAATGCCAATATAGGCATTCTCTGATCATGTTACTGTTTTGTATTTGTTGGTTTGAATAAAAGCATTTGTAAAAAATAAAAATTAAAAAAAATAAAATAAAAAAAAAGTCCCACGATTTACGGCCGATTCTTCTACGGACTAATGCCCTCATGCGACTGAACCAGGCTGGTGGTGGTGGTGGGGGCAGGCGTATCAGTGGCGGTCACGAGGCTTTTAGATCGGCACAAGGCTATGCAGGGGGGGGGGGATTGGAGGACGTGCGTGCAGAAGGGACAGTTGAACTTGCCAACATGTTCGGACAGACACTGTTGGCTGACGGGCCGCTTGTACGATAACTGTTCCACGTTCGAACGATGAGGCGTTAGACAGGGTAGACAGTCAGAACCTTTTTGCCCATGGTGAGAAATGTCAAAATAGTAGATGGCATGGCTGAAAGGTGAGAGGGCCAAAGTTTAAAAGGAGATGTGCGGGGCAAGTGTTATTTTGCACAGAGGGGGGTGTGGAGGAGGAGGCAGATATGGTAGTGGTGTTTAAGAGGCTTTTGGAATCGGCACATGGTACGCGGGGAATGGAGGGATAACGGATCACGTGCAGGCAAATAAGAGATTTTTGGCATCATGGTCAGCACAGACATTGTGGGCCGAAGGGCCTATTCCTGTGTTGCGCCACTCTAATGCTGTAAGGGAGGCCACGGGTAACATGAAAAATAGACTTTAGAGACACAGCACGGAAACAGGCCCTTCGGCCCACTGAGTCCGCGCCGACCAGCGATCACCCCTCACCATAGCTATCCCAGGGACATTTTACCAAAGTCAATTAGCCTACAAACCCGCACGCCTTTGGAGTGTGTGGGAGGAAAACCGGGAGCACATGGAGAAAACCAACACACGTCACGGGGAGAACTACAGACAGCGCCCGTAGTCAGGATCGAACCGGGGTCTGCGCTGTGAGGCAGCGTATCTACCGCTGCGCCAACGCGCTGGCCCTCTCCAAATAGGTAGAGAGGTAGGTTACTTCGTAAAAAGAATGACCCAAATAAATTCTCAGTGCTGCTTGCCTCATCCAATTTGATTGAAGGAAGGGACTATTTTTTATCAGAAGCAAAGATTCAGAGATATTAATCTTGCGCAGATGAGGTATGGGAAACATTGCTACAAGAAACCATAGAAATTGGATCGCTCAAACATCGGCTGTCCGTTCCGTCACATCAAAAGAGAGGATGAAAAATGATTAGTCGAGGGTGCAGTGAAAAATCCGGCTGCAGGGCAACACTATCATCAATATTTTATCAGTTTGAATGCAGCAAAATGAAATCCATCTTGTACATCTAATAAATAGCTCTCAAAATCAGTGTGGAAATTGCCATTATGCCAAAACAAATAGCGAGGATTAAGAATTCAGATGCAGAATGGATTCAGATTCTAAAGGACCTGTCCCACTCAGGCGAACTTTTTTTGGCGACTGCCGGCGACTGTCACAAAAAACGGCGATCTGGACCCCCCCACCCCCCAACGACAATGTCTACGACAGCCTACCGCCTAGTTAACGTCAAGCCACGGCAAGCTACCGACAACCGGCGACCCGTTAGGACGTCCACCTACGACCGCACAGGCGACAACCAAAGTCAACCGACGTCCAACCGCGACAAGCCACGACCCTGCCGGCGACGATGAAGACAACTCAGTCGCCGGTACCCGTCGCCGCTTGACGTAGGCAGTCGCCATGGAATTCACCGAAGTCAGGCGCCCGGCGACCGACCAACGTCACCCGGAGACAACCCTGCGTCGTCCCCGGCTACAACCTACGACAGCAGCTACGACAGGAGAGGACAAGCTGCGACAAGCCCACAGTCGCCGAAAGGTTTTTTTTGAACCCCCCCCTTTCAAAATCCAGCGGGGACAGAAAAAACGTGACGATTCTTTAGGCGACTTTGAGGAGACGACTCACGACCATACAGGGTCACCCCGCAACCATGTGGCGACGGCCTAGTCGCGAAAAAAATCGCCAAAGTGGGACAGGGGCTTAAGAAGGGAAATCAATGATTTTTTGCACGGTGTGTGGAAGTGGGTTGGCGACGGTTTTACTTTTAAAAACATATTAAAAGGGTACCAGAGCTGACCAATGGCGGTGGTGTAGGTTGAAAGGGCTGGCGGACGTCCTTACGTTATTGGACTCGAATTGCACGGTGGCGCAGCGGTTAGAGTTGTTGCCTCACAGAGACAGAGACCCGGGTTGGATCCCGACACGGGGTGCTGTGGCGTGGAGTTTGCACGTTCTCCCAGGGACCGGCTGGGTTTTTCTTGGGAATGGAGGGATAAGGATCAGTGCGGGCAGAGGAGATTAGTTTATCATTGACATCATGTTTGGCACGGACATTGTGGGAGGAGGGCCTGTTTCCTGTGCTTATACTGGTCTGTTCGATTTTCCCAGTCATTTACAACTGGAGTCGGTTTTGAAATTATTACTTCTTGTCAAAGATAATGGATATTTGAAGATATGTGGGGAGGAGAGGGTGAGGGTAGCTAATGTGTGCTGGGACCAAAAGAACACCTTCCGAATATCACCGGAAGATCCATATTTTACATGCAGTTGCAGTGATTCCATCACCGATTGACATTCCATATAAATGCACGACAGCACATACCAAAATAGACATATATCTAATACAAATGGCACGGTGTAGAGTCATGCTTTCCAGCACCAGAGACCCAGGTTCGATCCTGACTATGGGTGCTGTCTGCACGGAGTATGGGCTTTCTCCGGAGAACTTGGTTTCCTCCCACACTCGTGGCTTGGTTCGGCAACTTGTTGTTTCCTAGCGCCCTGGAGAGGAAAAGACTACAAAAAAGTAGTAAGCACTGCCAGTCCATCATCGGCTCTGGACCTTCCTTCCACGAGGAGATTACCGCAGTCGCTGCTCAAAAAGGCCGGGCAGATCTCATCAGGACCCACACCATCCTGGCCACACACTCATCTCCCCGCTACCTTCAGGTAGAAGGTACAGGAGCCTGAAGGGACTGCAACGACCAGGTTCAGGAATAGCTACTTCCCCACAGCAATCAGGCTATTAAACCTGGCTCGGACAACACTCTGATAACTAATAACCCATTATCTGTTATTTGGACTTTATTAGTTTTATTTAATTTGTGTGTGTATATTATTTATATATGGTAGATGGACACACTGATCTGTTTTGTAGTCAATGCCTTCTATGCTCTGTGTGCTGATAACAAAGCAAGAATGTCATCGTCCTAATCAGGGACACATGACAATAAACTCAATTGGACTTGAACACTCCACAGGTTTGTAGGTTAATTGGCTTCATGCAAATGTAAAAATTGTCCCTAGTATGCGTTTTAGGATAGTGTTCATGGTGTTGGGATCGCGGGCCAAAGTATCTGCGCTGCATCTCTAAACTAAACTAAACAGAATGCTTGCAGCTTGTGAATAGGCGCAATCGAGAGTGAATGAGTGAAGGAATAAAAGTTCAAAGACAAAGATTAAATATGCAATTCTTTATTATAAATTCATTTCTTTATATATAAATGGTTCTCAGTTTTCTGTAAAGTCCATTTCTCACACTCCCAAATGTTACAAGATTAGGAGATATTAGTAGAAATCCTTCATGATTTTATACACCTCTATAAGAATTCCCCTCATCCTCCTGCGCTCCAAGGAATAGAGACAGCTACTCACTCTTCTGTAGCTCACCCTAAGTTGGCAACATTAGTAGATAATCACGCATCGGAAACAGTAGTTCAATCGTTTATTGATGTCCGCGTGCTTGAAAGCCAGGGAACTATTTGTGTTACCAGACCGACCTAGATCTAGACACATAGAAAATAGAAAATAGGTGCAGGAGGAGTTAGGGATTCGCTCAGCCAGCCGCCATCAATATGTTCATGGCTGGATCATCAACTCAGGTATCGTACTGCTTCTCTCTATACTGATACTTTTGCACTAGGGCCACCATAATCCTTTAAATATAGCCAACGACATGGCCTATCCCTCTGTGGCGAGAATTCAGAGGATAACCACTTCTGAGTGACTATGTGATTAAAGCAATATTACATAGTCACACTACTTAACTTTACACTCCACAGGCTGTAAATAGCTCGATTGTGACCACGTATTGTCTTTCCGTGACAGGGACCAAACCGACTGTTCGCCTTCACCTTGAAACCCGTGTCTTGGTCCTCGTTTCCCTTACTCAGGGTAGAGACTCTGTGCATCTACCCGATCTATTCCTCTCATGTTTATATACACCTCTTTTTAAGCTCACCCCTTATCCTCTGCGCGCATGGAATAGAGTCCCAGTGCTCAACCTTCCTATAGCTCACACTCTTAGTCTGGAAATCCTCGTAAATTTCTCTGTGCCTTTCAGTTGACCAATGTTCCTATAAATGGTGCAGCCGGAACACAATACTTAAAGGGAAGGAAAAGGTGACGCTCGGGTCGAGACCTTTTCACGGGTTGACTCGAATAGTACTCATTCTTTTTAGAGATGTGCTGTCCGCTGAGTTACTCCAGCTTTTTGGTGTCTATTTCGGTTGAAACAGCATTGCCGTCGATGGTTCCAATACAACTTTCTAAATTGAGGCCTCACAACGTCTTATATAATGCACCATGAAAACCTCCCGACTTCTGGCCTTCAGGATAAAGCAGTACACCACACCATGAAACACATTCCTTCACAACAGTATAACAGAGCATGCAGTGATTTTCACCTCGACTTATGCCACTGTGTTATATACCTGCAAATGCACTTTCCAAGCCCTTGGCCTCTCCCAGTGAGGGACAAGGGCATGCCGCTACATGGCAGCACCACACCTGCAGGTTCCCTCTAAGTTGGCACAAGTTTAATTTGTTCATTTCATGGATTTTTATTTGGGTTTAGTTTAGTTTAATTGCCTGTGCAGAAAGGTACAGTGAAAAAGCTTTTGTTTGCTGCATGCATTAGCAGGCCTTAGCCCACTGGGTCCGCTCGCTAGCGATCCCCGCACGTTCCCATCCCGCTGGGAAATTTTTACATTTACGCAGCCACTTAACTACAAATGTAGTCTTTGGAGTGTGGGGGAAAGCGAAGATCTCCGGAGAAAACCCCCGGCAGGGTTCCAGGGGAGAGAGAACGTGGGCAATCCGCTTACAGACAGCGCCGTGAGTGGGGATGATCCGGGTCTCCGCGATGCATTCGCTGTAAGGCAGCAAATCTTGCCGCTGCGCCACGTGGCGTGTTTCCAGAGCAGCTAGAATTACATTGGTTACAATTGAGCACTTACAGTGCGTAGACAAGTGAGATAAGTGAATAATGTTTAGTGAAGGTCAACGCCGGCGGGGGCAGTCGATCAAGTGTCCAGTCATCGAGAAGATCATACATGGTTTACATGAGTGCTGTGTGTATAGATACCCGCATAAAGAGGAAAAAAGTTTTACTGAAAGTCGGTTAAAGATAGGCTGTGGGTTCCAATGAGGGGGATAGAGCTTGGTTCCTCTCTGGTTGTGGTAGGGATGATTCAGTTGCTGATAACAGCTGGGAAGAAAACTGTCCTGAATCTGGTGGTGTGCGTTTTCCCACTTCCGGTTAGAGGGACAGGTCTGACATCTACCTAATGAGATCCTCGGACTATCTTTGATCAGACTTGAGGGGGTGCAGCGAAGGTGACCAGGTTAATTCCCGGATGGCGGATGTCATAGTGAGAGAATGGCGCGATCTGGGTTGTACATTGGAATTAGAAGGATGAGGGTGGATCATGGAACTCCTTATATGGCGAGAATTCAGGGATTGGACACACCAGAGGCGGGGGAAACATATTCCGACGTTGGGGGAGTCCGAGTGTTATGAATAAGGGGGAGGATTTGGAACGGAGATGAGGATGGAAACACCTTTTACCCAGATTTTTGAACTGTAGGGATTCTCTTGCCTAGAAGGCAGTGGAGGCCACATCACTGGTGCTTGCAAGAGGCGTTAGATAGAACTCTTTAAGCTAGCGGAGTCAGGGGTATGGGAGAAGGCAGGAAGGGGGGTACTGTTGTGGATGATCAGCCATGATCACAGTGACTGGCAGTGCCTTGCTCGCGGAGCCAAAGGGCTAATCCTGACCTATGTCTATTTTATTGTCAACATTTACTCATTTATCGTGTATCTGTACACGTAGATGTCTCGATTGTAACTCTGTGTGTCTTTCCACTGAAAGGATCGAATGAGTCAAATGCATTTTCACTGTAATACCCTCCTGGGCGCACATGACCAGATATAATCTAATAACGAAACTAAGATGTGATACCCAGTCATCTGGCAATACACCTCCCGCCATCGCACACCCTTTCACCCCCCCACATGGCCAGCTGTCCCTCTCCAAACAGATATTTCCCCTTAGGTCCTGGTCCCGGCCACCTCCCTCTTCTCCTCTCCCTTAGGCAAGAGGTACGAGTGTGAATGACCTCCAGATTCTGGGAGCTCTACCCTGTAGCACACCAACCCTTACTTCCACAGAGGTTAGGAGTTAATTCACAACAACATCTACAGATTGCGCTAGAACGGCTTATTATCGGGATGATCCAGCTTGGTTTGGGAAATGTCATCAATGCAGCGAATTTGTGGGACGCCGCCGGAATACACAAACGGATTCCTTGGTATTAGGAAGTCCAGGCAGCAGCATAATCAGGGACAGTCGCACCGGCCACAGCTTTTATCAAGGGCAAAAGGTCAGAAAGAGTTGAAGCCTCAGATTCAGGGGAGTTTTTCGCGGTGTTATCAGGAAATTGAACCATCTACACACAGGAGAGCGGTTGATATATCTACTCGTGATTGATCTTGGAATTCTTGATCGGATTTGTGGTTACCTTGCATAACCGTTTTCTTATCCTGTATTGTACCAGTGTAAAAGGTCGATTGTATCGTACATGATGTTGTCTTTCCG